>OY365811.1:16671855-16684355 GCA_959347315.1 Bimastos eiseni | reverse complement strand
ATTAAGCAATAGGCATTATAGATTTATTTGCAAATTTTATCTTATGAACCATTCAAAGCCCTAGATATGCTATGTTATTGTCACATAAGTCACCTACACACGCACGCACACACACACACACATACACACACATACACACACACGCACGCACACACACACACATGCGCACACACGCACACACACACATATATATATATATATATATATTTATATAAATCATAAGCAACTGAGCTGCGAAGAGGCTTGTTGTGGCTGCAGGGTTAATGGTTGTTTGGAAGGATGGTGACACAGGCGAAAGGCGCTTGACCAGCACCTGGCAGTTAGAAACCCACTGGACCAGAGTAGCAGCAGACGGAGCTGCATGCCTTTGAGACTCATCTCCGTTACGCGGCTCAGGTCAGACGAACTAATCCATTGAGAAAGAGCGCTCAGCCGAGTCAATTACAGACCTTTAACGTTCCGACCAACTTCCATTACTCTTCCACGCCTGTCCGCCCTGCGGCGCCCACGGGAGATCCTTAGCCGACCCTCCCTCGAGGGAGCATCGACAGAGCTGCAAGGGCCAGCCCAAAAGACCCTCCATCCGCATGTATACAAGGACCCACGATTACAGCAGGGTGACCAACCGTGTCCGTGTTTTTCCCCTGCGTCGGGAGCCGATTTTGACTGAACGGGAGTCTAATAGGGAAGACAGTTCCAGAAGGATTTGTTTAGACAGATTCCGGTGGATTCTACGAATGGCAGCGATGTATTTGGCATCTAAACGATGACGACGACGACACAATGGCTGCGAGTCGATGCACACGAATGACCGACGGTCTATATACAACTAAATAATTACAGTAACATTGGAAGCTGACCAACCGCACGTAAATCGTCTGAATGCTAAATATACAGTAATATGTATATAGCGGTAGAATTAATTATCTAGCCTATATATCTAATTGGTTCTACAGCCATGCGTTTATATAGGCTTATAAGTTATATATTTATTTGTATGCATATCAAATATACAGGATGAAGAATCGGAAGAGATTAAATTAAACGGAATTGGAAAAGATTGACGAAATAATTTAATTCTTTTTCAATAAACGTCACGAGAATTTTGCTGTCAAATATACAGTGTATATGATAGAAGAAAGAGGACTCGTGCTTTCAAGTCCACGCAGAGCTAATCATATAGGACAATTGTTCTGTTGTTTTTTGTTTATGGTCATGACATGCATGGTTGCTTGCCTCTGCTTAACGTAGGCATATCAGTTGATAGAATACTAGTCATCACATCAGTTGTCGGATCAAAGCACACATGGACTTGCTATAACTATAGATCTAATTGTATAGTATAGTCTTCGCGTTATTTATTAGCGAGGACAACATTGGTAATCTAAGGTTTTATATTTATTTTGAAATCTGAAATCGCCTTCCTTCCAACATTTTTGCTGAGAAGTGCGCAGTAGTACTGCAGAGCAATTGTGCGCGAAGGACTTGTTCAAGATAACGTTGCTCACAGTGACACCTCGGACGAGGGTCGAACCCGCTCACTCATCGTACACTGAGCGTTACGGGTCGACCGCTCAAACTAATCGGCCACCGTGCCACACAATGCGTGTTCAATGCTGTTCATGAAAGGCCTACTTGTTGGAATTTTTGAATAAAGCGCATTTTTGTGTATGAGACACAGTCGCTTCGAAATTCGTAACCAGGGCATGGTATGGGCCTACCGGTGAATTGACATGAGCCCCCTATAGCGGTATGGCAGCGCTATAATACGGCGGTTAATAAATTGTCGTTATTACTATTATTATTATTACTATTGTTGTTATTATTATTATTATTATTATTATTAGTAGTAGTAGTAGTAGTAGTAGTAGTAGTAGTAGTAGTAGTAGTAGTAGTAGTAGTAGTAGTAGTAGTATACTTATTGTTAAATGCACGATGTCAGATGACTTTCTTGTCATATCTGTTGCTTCCTGGAGTGGAGTCCTTATAGGTGTCTAATTGCTTTGAGCATCGTAAACAACCTGCTGTATACGAGAAAAACTCTCTTTTTGAAAGAGTGTACAGCGGATACATGCCGATCTATGCGCTTCTTCTGTCACAAGATCTACTTCAACTTCCTTCCCGTTTTGAAGGCTATGGCTGAAGATCGGTTCAAAACGAATGAACAGTTGCCTTAATTACACCAAATGATGCTTTATCACTTTAATGACGTGCGCGTATAGAAGTGACTGTGGAACCAGCGCAGATTGTCGTTAAAGTGTTAAGTGACAAAACCAATTCAACAACCGGACAATCTTTCATTACTCTCTCTAGGCTCTCCTGCTGAGTATGCGTAATTAATTTCCGTTTAGTCTTTTGAAGAGTGAGTTTGTCGTATATTTACAGTAGCAGTTCTTGCTATTGTTGAACAACGGAGGCTTATATTGTTGACATGATTGATTTTTGTCTGTCGTTGAAAGCTCTATGATATTTTCCGCATCAATTCTAAGCGTTTCAGATGTCACTTCAAATTGTTGGATTATTTTACTACGCCCTCGGGGTTCGTTACAGGATATTTACGGTAAAAATTGAGAACCTACAGAATTCTTGCCGCTATTGGTCGCTTCGTGTGATACTGATCCAGAGCGCATAAAGTGGGGTGGTCATTGGGTGGGGGTCTTACCCTTTTCTTGCAGCTGCTTCGCTTGGACAGCAACATCTGCTACCTAATATTGGCTCATCCGGACTGAAAGGCAGACTAAGTACTCACCTGGTCCCTTTGTATACCCCTACCCGTCCCTTCTCGGGGTCTTGGGGTTAATTATTTGGGTGGAATTGGCGTTCGTGGTAATGAACGGTTTCGTTGACCCGTTTGGGCTGACGAGGTAACGAGCTACAGAACCGTTTAAACACTTTCTGGCTCGACGGCGAACGAAGTTACCCCAGAATATACCCACCTCTTCTTCTGTATGCCCCGGAAGCCAGCCTGCGACGCGTGCACGTAGTCCTAGAGGGTGGGATAATAACAGGACAGCCCGACGAAGCCCATCGGTCCGTGGAGTTGTTTTGTCACCCGCGGGAGCAATAATTCAGGTGAACACTGTCGGCGCCTTGCAAGGTCAACAAAATCAACTGAAGAGGGATGTGAGGAGAAGAAGGAGGAGAAGGAAGACAAAGAGGGGAGGAAGCAGAGGAAGAGGAGAGGGAGGAAGATAATGAGGAGGAGGAAGAAGAGGAAAAGGAGCACGAGGAGGAGGAGGAGGAAGAGAAAGAGGAGGAAAAGAAAAATGAGGGGAAATAGAGAAAGGGGGCGCTAATGTCGTGGGTGGGCGAATGAGCGGTCAGTTCAAAGCAAAAGTCTCGTTAATTTTTTAATTGATTGTTCTCAGTGCTCTGTTTCGAGGTTCCGTGGGTCGCACAGTCAGTGACCTGTTTCTTGTTGAAGGCAGATTCGATAGAATCATTTGACTGGATTAATTTTCAGCGATGCCCGATTAATTAGAACGGGCTGACCGTTCGGACGTGACATCTGTACGCCTTCGTCATCGTTCATCTTGTCCTCTTTGTCATCTTTTATATCTGAGTCACAGTTCTCAGTTCTGTTGTCATTGTTGTTCTACTACGATGTGCCCTTCAAACTGCTATATTATTTAGGAACTGTTTTCCAGTTGTTATCATGCATGTGGTTCTTGCTGTGTAGCGGTATAATTATGATTATCATTTATCCAAAAAACCGTGCACGCACTGTCGCTCACTCGACACAAAATTCCGGTCCTGAACATCCCATGACTGAACCCTTTATCTCCGATTTTCCTGTATCATTGTTTACATCCGTAAGCATTGCAGAGTGCAAACTGTAGCAGACATGGCTACATGCATTATTATAATTAACTTCAAAAACAATTAATCTAACTGCATGCATTATTATAATTAACTTCAAAAACAATTAATCTAACTGCATGCATTATTATAATTAGCTTCAAAAACAATTAATCTAACTGCATGCATTATTATAATTAGCTTCAAAAGCAATTCATCTAACTGCATGCATTATTATAATTAGCTTCAAAAGCAATTCATCTAACTGCATGCATTATTATAATTAGCTTCAAAAACAATTCATCTAACTGCATGCATTATTATAATTAGCTTCAAAACCAATTCATCTATCTGCATGTTGTAAATTATAAATTATCTTCAAAAACAATTAATCTAACTGCATGCACCAAATTATAAATTATCTTCAAACACAATTCATCTAACTGCATGCATTATTATAATTAGCCTAAAAACAAATCATCTCGCTGCATGCATTATTATAATTAGCTTCTAAAACAATTCATCTAACTGCATGCATCATCATAATTAGCTTCAAAAACAATTCATCTAACTGCATGCATTATTATAATTGGCTTCAAGGACAATTTACCTAACTGGAAAGGTAAAAAAATAAAAGTTTTAACTCTTTAGTAACCTATAATAAGTTAGGTGTTTAAAATCAAATTCTGTAGCCATGAGTGTGATAGAACCTGTCTGCATATATCCTTTCATGTAAAAATATGCGGAAATAGTAATTATCGCTAGGCCTATATATGCTGTAGGGCTTAACAAATTTTAAACATGTCGCGTAAGCTTATATAGCAGCGTGGGCCTAGAAGTAGTAGCAAAACTAAAGAATAAACTAAAGAAAAATAACTGTATAAAAAAGCCAAATGAAATTTAAGCCAGATACAGTTGTATCATTCAGCGAAATCTCTCAATTGAAGCCGCTATGACTCTTGTCCACTCGAAGTTCCGGCCAGGTCGTCGATCTTTGCGTGCTGCGGCTTGTGGGGAGTTGATGGTCCCGCGCTCCCGTACATCAATGCGGACAAACCGTGCCTTCGCATGCATTAGACCATCATTCTGAAACGCTCTTCCGTTACAACTTCGCAACAATGCACTGCTTGCAGCCAACTTTTCTAAATTACTCAAATCGCATTTGTTTAGATGTGTTTGGTCGATATAGGTTTAGCGCCTTAGAGATTTTCTAATAAGGCGCTATATAAATAACCTAATACATGCATACATCTGCTATAGTAAGGTTGTCTTGCATGCTCTGGAAAAGTTTGGGGACTATGTCTGTAGAGTGTTTCGAAATTTATACGAATGTCGGAAGTGCACTAATGTAACTCCTCGAAATTTTCTCAGCGGTGATGAGGATGGGCATGTGGTGGCACAGAAGTAGAATCTGGATGGGACATCTTGAAGAGTTCGGTTTTAGTCTTGAATGGAAAGTAGCAGAGGAAAGTGAAAGCGGAGAAGAATTTGTATTTACAGGTGGAATAGATTAAGGAGCGGTTGAACTGACGGATTTCTTTTGGGAGTCCGTTCCAAAGGGCTGGTTCAGCATAGACTAAGGAGCGGTTGGAGAATTTCAGAGACGATGACACTGGAGGTAGAGATATAGAACGATATGACGAAAGATAAGTCCACCGGAGGCAAGGCTGGCAGGAAGCAGCTGGCTACGATAGCTTTCGTAGCCTACGAAGGCTGCTCGCAAGAGCGCACCGGCCACAGACGGCGTGAAGAAGCTGCACCATTATGGCGTCTGCAAGTCTGTTTGTCTGGTTCGATGGTAATTCAGTTCCTTTGCAAAGTGTAGGCCTATGATAGTTCCATGCGAGGGTTTCAATAGGATGGCTAAGCATGGAAGTCGAGGCTGGTGTGCATGTGATCCTGGTGAAGCTGTGAAACAGCGTTGCAGCAGTCCTTACGAAGAATTGCAAATACATGTTCTATGTACACCTTTAATGCAACGTAGTTTATATATTGCGAAGTTCATGTAGCGCCCGTGTATAGCAGCCCATTTACCGTTGTTCTTGCCCTTGTCCGGTGAGGGTCATTCATCCCCTCGTGCACTCGAGCAGCAGCATCCGTTCACTGACGGTAACTTCGCCAGAGGCTCTTAACCCCTAAATTATCAACGTAAACACTGGAAGTAGAATTTCCAAGACGTACAATCAACCACAGCTGACCTCAAGTCATTAGAATGTCATGACTGTCGGCGTTGCTAGACCGATCATGCGGCGGCGGCACACACTTTCTTCGCATCAGCTCTGTAGGCATTGCTTCCGGCGTCTATAGCCAACATCGTTAATTAAGACTTTATACACACGCATCATTAGTCTGCTTGTTATGTATAAGACAGGCATTAATCACATGCTACATTCAAGCCCAATTATGTGCCTCGTTCATATACTGTTTATCACACGAGCACATAATAGGGGCCATTTTCTTGGAAAGTTAGTACTCTAAATGCCTAGGTATCCAAATGCATCCAGTCACTAAAAAAGTAGTCATGATATACGGATATGTACTCGACAGAACTTCTAGTGGATATGCGGAATGACATCTATATCGCGACCAACAGTTTTCGCATGTTAGCTTCTTCTGTTGCCTGAGCATCTGTTTGTCTTTCTGTTTACCTGAGTGTGTTGTAGTTTCCCAACGAGAGTCAGACAGACAGCGATAGAAACGCAGACACTGCAGAGCGGGGTTAATATTAGACAATAAAGATAGCGCAATTGAGCAGAGGTCAGGTGTTACAGTAGCAACCTTGAGTATATAATAGGAACGTCTATGTCTTCCGTTGCAATCAAACTGGACTTCAGCTGCACTTAGACCTATTAGCTACAATGTTATTGGTCTGTTTAATCGGCATTTAGATGTAATTATTAATCGCTGAGATCGCAATTATCACGTCTGCAAGTTAAAGACGATTGACGGAAGAGATTTGAACGTGCAAGAAGATCAATGCTGGTCTGTGTAATAATTGATCTGTTGTTCCTTCATGCAGTTATTACCTGGACACATTTGGTAAGACCTTAAGAAGTCAGTGCTAAGAAGCTTTAAATAATAATTACGTACATCACAATTATTATACAGCGATCGACTGATAAGTGATGCTAATTGATCAAAACAACCCTTTTAGTTTATAAGAAAGGTATTTCGCAATGGTTTAAATGCTTATTTAGGCCATATTAATGAAATCTGTGAAACTAGTATACACAAAATTGTAATCAATATAATCATTATTTTCACCACAGCCATCATCACCGTTGCCCCATCCAACATAATTATAATTATCAGGTCATCATTGTCATCACATTTTTATTTTCAACGCCATCGCATTGTCGTAATCGTCATCATCGCTGTTTTTGCTGTTATCATTATGATAACAGATTAAGTAATTGCCTTTCGTTTCCATATTTACTGTTCATTCTTCTCAACCTTCGATGATTTTTTCTTCTCTTATTCGTCTTTTTCCATTAATCGTTTTCATTCACATTCTTCTGTCTGTCTGTTTGTCATTATTTTCAACATAGCCATCTGTCTGTCCGTCTGTCTGTCTGTCCGTCTGTCTGTCTGTCCGCCTCATTCTGTGTGTGTTTGTTTTGCACCTGTAATTACTTCTATTCCATTCTTTGTTTATATTTAGAGTCAAATTCAATGAATCATAAAGATGCAAACAGAGTCATTGCATTAGTTATATATATATATAGAATGACACGCTATAGCTATGCATTGCCTGTTTACTGCCAACGAGGCGAGAGCTCTTTGGTCCGCCGCATGCATTGAGGTCACAACATTAATTGTCAATTAATTAAGCACTGTCTTCTTCGCTCTAAGTCGTTTAATTAGCTAAGTCTCATCAACACTGTTAGTTTATTAGTCTATTATCTGCGTGATAACCTATCGCACGTCATTAATATTTGAATCTCTAATATCAACGCTGTTGTTTCGATTATTATCATCTTCGTCGTCGTTGCGATGATGACTGTCATTGCTGACGGTGGTGTGACAGTTTGAACCTGAAACCTCAGTGTTATCTGACTCGTCGACGTCGACATACTCATCATCATCGCTGGCATCGTCCTGGTCGTCATCATCCGATGATAATGCGTGTCCCAAGTTGTCGTTGTCGGCGGCGGTTTGACCATCATCCCTGAATTCTGGTTGCACTCTCTTGTGTTTCGTTCGTCGATTTTGAAACCAGACCTTGACCTTCAGATGAAAGCATTTATTTATTATTGACAACGTGATAGCATTGTTATAATCAAACCAGATGATGAAGATGACGATGACGATGACGACGACGACAGCGATGGTCGTCGCCGTCGTCGTCATCATCATCATCATCATTATGATCATCATAATAATAGTAGTTGTAATCATAAATAATAAAACCAATAATAACAATAATAATAATAATAATAATAATAATAATAATAATTTCCGTTTAATTATAGTAATAAAATTAGTTAATAATAATAATAATAATAATAATAATGATAATAATGAAAATAATAATAATATTAATAATAATAATTATAATAATAATAATATGTATTATTATTATTACAACAATAATGATAATAATGACAATAATAATAATGATATAAATAATAATAATAAATCGTGTGCAGTTGACTGGAGCTAATCTCTCAAAGATTCATACTCTCCAGATAAGAAAATACCATTAGATGCAATGCATACGAAGGCCTATTTAGCATACATGTATACGATACAAAGACGTCTGTATACGTGCCACAGTATAGAAGAAGCCCTCGTATACCTGTGTCTCGGTGAGGTTGAGACCAGCAGCCAGATCCTTTCGCTCTTGACCGACGACGTAGTGATTACGGTTGAATGCGTCTTCAAGTTGGATGAGCTGCGACGGAGAAAATGCCGTCCGTATTCGCTTTGGCTTCCGGAAGGGAAACAAAAGACCAGCGGCTTCAGCAGCAACCACGTCTACAGCCATGAAAATCATCTGCACATCAGTTCAATCACACACGTATTCATCGACGCATATTAATTAAGTATGGTGCGACACAATTTCTGATTGGTTGGATTTTAAAACGGAGATTAGGGTCAATAAACGGGCTCAAACCTCACCGAGTCATTCATTTTAATACATGATTACTCAGCGTTGTTAGTGATACGTATGTGATACTTATGTTTTGTGTGCTGCAGTTCTGAATTTTGGACAGAGAATAGGGGAGCAGTCCATCAAGATATACTCTTAACCCCGAGGCAGCCATACATGGGTAAGAAGTGCTATAGCGACTTCGTTTTCTTAGCCACAGCATATGAGGACGGGTGGCCAGTCTCCTTTCCGCCAACAGTGTACGGTCAGCGTACGGTGAGTGTATTCATCATTGCAGAGTTGTTATAGAGGGTGCACATCTCGAACCCAATCTATGTCCTGCAGGCGAGATTTGAACCCCCACTGTAGCCTCTCGATTGACAGCAATGCTAACCGCTACACTATCGAGTGCCCCATGCATGCAGCAAAGAGAACATCAAACGCCGGTGCATTTGTGTAACTAGGTTTGTAATCGTGGGAGGAGGCTGCACGTAGATTAATTGCCTGGTTTTCTACAAATTGTATGTCTTCATCCACTCCTCCTAACCTTTACTCAGTCGTCAATTTGTAACTGTATAGTGCGGAGCTGCAGGGCGAGCGTTTCTCCTATATAGCCAACCCATGGGCATGCATGTGTCTAGTTTTTCGCGGCCTCCCCGGTACGAATTTCACGGCCTCTTCCCCCTTTGTTGGCATTACAATCTGCGGCTTCAAGAGCCTTGTCTTATAAAATAGCACTATTTGACACTATTAAATATAAAGCATTAAAGCAAAACGACTCTATTTAACACTAATCTAACATAATAAATTGTACAGGAAACGAAACAGTCGCATTTAATAAAATGAACTTAATTAGAAAAAACGTCATGTATACCGTCTTATTTGGGCAAATATAACGTGGATAAAATTGCACCAAAAACTTTTAGGCATATCGAACTCGGTTGCGATTGCTTTGACAGTCGCGTTTAACATCCAGGGTTTTTAAACAATTGCACACAACCCCCAACAATCATTCATGTACCAGACTAGATCAATGTTGATCAACATTTTAACAATCATTATTCAGCACATCCAGTTTGCTTTGGAAGTGGGAGCGGGGCACAATATAGGAAAGAAAATTGGGAAAAACCGCACAAAGCGCGACATTTGTTTTACCCAGTGGCGTCACTGGCGGGGGTGCGGTTGGTGCGAACCGCACCGTGGAAACCATCAGAGGGGTTGCACAAAAATGACACGATGTGCAGAATTGTGGCAAATATTCATTAATTTAAATTAACAATAATAGGTAACAAAACATATTTTGCAGCCTTAAAGCGCAATGGTTAAACTCTGCTAGCAGATCTACATTTTGAGCCTTCAAATGGTCAGTGTCTCGTCATTATTACCCAGTAATGCACCTTTCTTTCACAAGTTTAAGGCTGATTCGTATCGCCATGGTTGGACTGGGAGCGCCTGCAAGTAGACTTCTTGAGGTGGCGCTATATAAATGTTAAAACGAAAGAATGATAGAATGATTATAGGCCCATATGAACTAGTCTTTACAGCCTATAGCTTCGCCTGGGATTGAATTTTGAATTCAGCGGATGCGCTCTACGTCTCTGAAATTTGCACGATCGCGAGTGTTTCATTGGACGAGTGCTCCGAGTGAGGCCTTGGTTATATAGATAGCACGTCTGACTTGCATATTAATATTAACACTACCTTCATGTCACGCGCGAAACTCTGGACGATGGTGTTATATAAAAGTCATCGACCGACAGCAGAGGCGTGGGAGGACTACGAATGAAAGTGTCTACCTGAAACCTGAGAGAGGAGACATCAAGGGGTCTCGCCGGAGGCAGACGTCCTCAATACAGACGGCGAGAAATAAGCAGAAGTCAACGGAGTGTCAAGCAACGAAACCCGACACTTCGAGGCAGACGTTAGAGCCGCCTGCCTCTCCTCCTCTGCGACCCATGGACAATAAATTCATGAACCAGCTGAAGATCTGGTCTGAACCGGCTCGTTGACACGGATCATAAATAGGGGACAATTCCGATACGAACGGCGCAATCTATTAGGCAGTATAACTGTAGTAATGTAATTCAATGACACTAACAAGGCCCAGTCATGACAGCCGCTAGTCAAACATTAACTATACGCCTCTAAGGACATGACGTGACGCTAGGGACGCCAAGACCCGACCAACCTGGTTTGGTAATAGTTGCAGCAGGTGATCTGTCGTCCAATAGAGATACGAGTTTTGCGCTTGGAATGGCGAAGGAAATCGTCTATAGAAGGGTTCATATAGCGTAGCAAGGGAAGGAACAGGGACTTGTTTCGGAACTGGGGGAGACGTTAGGTCGTTCTGACGATAAGGGTAATCAACGTAGTTGGGAATCCCGTCTTGACGTAAACCAGGGAAACATTTCTAAAAGGACACTAATAACTCCAGTAAGTGTAGATAGGATGAGTGATATATATATATATATAATTAAATATACATCTTAAAACCATCAAGTGTGTCGTGTTGCTGAGCTTGGTGAATGAGGAAAGAACCGGCGGTACTCTTGTCATCTGGCGAGAGAGAAACCCGCGACACTTCAGAAGATGCGAAAGCATGTGGCGGTTGTTATTTTATTGAATGCGTGTGAATTATATAATTCGAAGCCATTAATTACTTAAATATAAAGCAATTTTTTGGCTTATTTGGTTAGATTGCGATTTACGAGTAACATTAGTTCAAAAATATTAGGGCCTATACTGAATACTGATTAAGGATTCTGTGTGTTCTGGTAACCATAAGGGATGACACCATGAGTGACCACACCGGGTGACGCCAACCATAATGACGCCTCTGGTTTGTATACCGTTCTCTATTTCTGAGAGCTCCCCCTTTACAAAACACTGTGGCACCTTTGCAGAGGAACGTGTCCTATAGTCAATTATGACATATAGAGAGTTGTTGTCAAATATCTTTGTTATTATGTCGGCTTCAAGCATTCAATGACCAGCCCAGAGCTATAGACTAGGCCTACATGTTGCTAATAACGTATACGATACCGTTCTGTATAGCTTACGCTATATACCGTATGACGGGCTAAAGAAGATTCACTTGATACCTTATGGCATGCGCTTCCAATATTGTTGAAAGATCAAGCTTAGAAATGCACAGTGAAATGCAATACTGATTACTATTTTATAACGCACAGACACAAATAGACTCTCCTAAGAAGGTTTACGTCTACATATTTTGAATGTATGCCTATATGTTCCGTTCATAAAGTTGTGTTTGTTAATCTAGCATATATCATGTTGTCCAATGTAGGCACGTGAAGCCAAACGAACACCTACAAAATTGTACCTATTTGCAATAATAATTTAGTATATATCATGTTAATTTTAGTTACAATTTTAGGGAATAAGTTTTAGCCTGGAATATCAAAAATGTTTACAGTAAGATCAATGCACAGATAGTTGCTCAAATATTTAGAAGTTATACCAAAAATGGGGAATCTCTCTCATTTGCACAAATAAACTCTTGTGCATATTATATATGTGTAATCATGAGCTGTGCGACCGAATTGTCTCATCTTGAGTCCATTCTAGAAATCTGCCATTCGTGGCATCG
>OY365811.1:16582729-16670229 GCA_959347315.1 Bimastos eiseni | reverse complement strand
CGTATACCATGTATATATAATTCACTTGCGTGTGTATTCCTTTGCTCTGAAATATTATTTTACATTATACAGGGGTCTATTATATTCAACTATATTTTTATTTTGTGTTTATGGAAAACAATAAAATTCTGGTTATATTATAGCCTTTAACATAGGCTTATAATGTAGTCTATACTCCATTAGCATGATATTAGCGCACACGAACGTGGGTTTGCATATACACATATATTAGCATATTAACATATATTAGCATAATTACTTAATAGTATACCAGTCTAGATATCTTTATATTTCTATTATTTCGTCTCTTCTTTGTTTTCCTCTTTCTTACTTCCTCTCCAATTTCCGTTCTTTTCTCCCTGTATATATCTGTTTATTTTCAATTGACCCAATATAGTTCTCCGCTCTATACTCCCGCTCAACCACGCGCCTCACGCTAAATATGCCCTATCAGACCTTTTCTCACCTCATACAACCTTTGTTTCCTGCATCTTAACTTGTCCTGTAGCCGTAAAGGTTCGACATAATATTGACGATAATCAAATGTCAATGCTTGTGTACAAATAGATCCATATGTTGTGGCTACAGGCATGTATAGTTTTGACCTACGTAATGCATATAGGTGTTAATTGATGTATAATTATGTATATATATATATACCAGCTGGGAATCGTTGATTGAAGTATGGTCTTGAGAGAAGCCAAGAGTAGAGTGGAAAAGAAGAAGCGCCATCGCCTCCAAAGGAGACTTCACGAGGACTCGTTTCGTAGGATGGCTGAGCTGTGCTTGGAATGACCGAAGATAGTCGACTGCTGCAGCCTGAGCCTTGGAGACGTGGATGCGGGACATCCGGATGGCTTGCAACCGGAAAGAATACGGACGACCTTCGTCCTACTTCACCTGGGTCGACCATTGAATGTCGAACTGTTCGCGCTTCGCCTGGAAACATTCCGTGAGTCGACTGCAGCGCTTTGGGATGAGTAGCCGCGTCGTAGTAGAAGGTCTCAAGTGGGAGCAGTTCCCGATAGTCACTGCCAGCCAGTCCACCGTGCGCTGACAAGGGAGACCTCTGTCCGCGATGGCTCGGAGATACTACCGTCCGGCAAAAAGAACTAGAATTGGGGGAACGCTGAACGCGGGCCAATGATGACTGAAGCGTATTATTTCCGATTTCTGACGATGTTCTTTTCAGTCGATCGCATCCGGTCAGCGCAGAACTGACCGACGACTGACCGTCTTTGGCCATCAAGGAGTCTATGCTGAAAGATGCCGACCGTTTGGCGTTTGCCACCTGACTCATCTTTGCTTGGAATGGCGTTGATTGGAGAATCATAAATGAAACGAATGCTGTCGTCTATATATGACACGGTTTCTCAATCGAAACAAATTATTCTGGTATTATGCAAATTTTCTTTTCTGGAATCTTCGTTTCCAACTTGATCGAAAACGTGATCATCGACCGCAGAGTACACGAGCAGCGGTATTCGAAATTGAAAGACCAAGTGATCGATTGCAACACATCACAAGATAGATTTTTGTCAACTCTAAACCAGAACACTGCGCAAAACAGTTAGATAGGGACTTTGTCGATCATAAGTAGACCTTGTTCCTAATGGAACCATTGCAACCACGAGTTAAATACTATCAGGTACTATAACTTTGACCAGCATTTATATCCGGTGCAAAATGATTGGCTTGTTTCAAGTTCAGCTGCTCTCTAGAAACCGTGTAACAGCTTTGAGTAAAAGACGCATACACTATTTAACTAGATATTCCATAAAGAAACCCGCGCAATGGATGTAGTCTACTTTTTTGATGCTTTGAGCTTTGAAGACGTGATTCAGATGTGACCTCTTTGTTTCATGCTCTTTATTCAACTTTTATCGGCCAATCGTACAAACTGTTCGACTTTTATAGCTACAGATGCGAACGTATCCTTACGTGAGAATGTAGAACTGACGTCTCATCCTATTAGCGATCGGTTAATAGTCCTGCTGTCTTCTTCCTTCTTCCAATCGGCCTTATTGGCTGCCGACAGCGGTTTCCGGAAGTGGTTTACGGAAACAAAGACAGTCAACAAGAATGCGACAAAGCAGTTGACGCGCGGCGGTTAAGGACCGATATTTGCCTTTGAAATTAGCCAGAGAATTGGTCGCTTGACACCTCGCACACCCTCCCCAACACTTACCCACCAGTGATACAGATAATTGAGGGGCCGGCCGACAGGTTGCCAATCAATTCGAAGTCAGTCGTGATTGGATAAATGAGCCATCGATGTGATACGCCCATGCAACGGATGCTGGACAGACATGCGTTCCATGGGGTGAGGCGTACCCGCTGTGAAGCTATCAATCTCCGGGTAATTACCCCATCAGAGTCCGACCCGAACACAAAGCAAGCCACAGACGAATAGGCACGATGTGCCGACCCCTAAAACGAATCACCTCGGTACCCGGCTGGGCGATAATGGCGGACGTTTAGCGCGGATACCCTACCAACTTGATTTAGTCTGATTTATTGAGATGTCGCGATCAAAATGGCGACATTTCCGGTGGGTGGTAAAGCCGTCTGGCTGGCCCAGCCCCAATCATTAGCCGATCATTGGCCAATGAATCGACGTGATATTCCTAATTCTTTGACCCTGATGACCGCCGAGGCGTTCGCACATCGTCTGGAAAACTGTCAACTTTTCTTACAGCAACTGACTTTCTACTTTCTCGATGTCACGTATACTAAACTTATAGTAAACCCAATTACTTGTGTTTTCTTATTTTATGTATGCATTATAAATACTGTATAAATACACACACTCAAGCAACAGGTCTCGTGAATTGACTTAGACCAATTATTTAGATATCCTCGTGAGCAGCGTTATACTATAAATAGCCGCTACCTTATATATGATGGAAACAAAATTTGTAGTGGTTTGTCTGTCATGTATGTGGATTCGACGTGAAAGACTACTATTCAGAGTGACTCAAATGTCATGGCAGGTTTTGATAATGAAGTGACACGATAGTGACGATAGCTACTAGGTTAATGCCGGAATGAGAGGGGACAGGACGCAGGCGTTGGACTGAGTGAAAAATGATTGTATCACATCCAAAAGTAAGCAAAACCGCTGAAAAAGATATATGCATGCATGTTTAGCTGTATACTATAGAGAGGCACTGCCGTGTATTGTTTTGAAAGATTGCCACAAAGTAATGTAAGACTGAGTATCGCCGATGCAGTGTGTGTGTACTGAGGCTATATAAATGTACGTACTCCAAAGTGAGGGTCCATTCGGGTCATGAATGGCGAAAATAAAGATTGTAGTCGAGAACAAAACCATGTGAGAGACATCAGCAGAGCGTGATTTAAAACGATCAAGCCGAGCAATACCAATACGGTATACCACCAATGCACTTGCAGAGACCGATGGCAGAAATAAGAAGTTATATATAGTCGATTAAAAGCAGTCACAGAGACTGTTACACCGGTCGACACTTCTACTGATGATGCTCCAAGTGGAAATTAATGGCTGCTCCCAAGGCATAGGCCAAGAACATGCAGCATTGCAGCACGAGTATACGATGACAAGATGCATTGTATAGAGGCGAGAATAGTTTAGGTAGAGTGGCCTTCATCATCTTCATAACGGCAAGCAAACTGCATGATATAGGCCTATACACAAACTGACACTGAAAGAACTGGTCAGCTCTGCAGTCCGTTGGCCGGATCTTTGCAGTTGAAGAGTCACTAGTGGTCGACCCATCCGATGGTCTTGGGTTTGTGTTTATGAAACGATGATGATGCAATGGATGATGAAAGAGAGAGTGGACACGAAGACAAGAAGAGACAGAAGTAACACAGAAGAATTGCGTCTCTTCAGAGAGACGCAGACAAGAAAGCTGAACATGTTTGACAAGAAAAAAATGAGAGAGAGAGGGAGAGAGACGGAGACGGAGACGGAGACAGAGACAGAAAGACAGTTACAGAAAGAGAGAGAGAGAGAGAGAGGAGGAGGAGCAAGCAGACCGTATATACGATATGAGATATTGCGTCTTCAAAGGGTGAAAGAGACTAAGTATGAGACAGAACAAAAGTTCGTATAAGGCAGAACCATGATCCGCAGTCACATGCATGTTGAAAGTGATAGTCTTAAAGGTGTATAGATAGGCCACTACAAGGATACTATAGGATAAATAGAGGAAAGGAGGCAGGCAGACCTAGAAAGAAAAAGGAGGAAAACAATTCAGGGCAGCGAGGCCTATAGGGCATGCGTGCATGGGCCTGTTATCTATAATAAGGCCTTTTATCTTAGCATTTTCTACATAGCCTGAAAATCCATCGACAACCAACCAATCTATTGGATTCGTCGAAAACCTTAATTAAAACTCATTCTCACCTATCTAGCTGTCAGTAGCTGCATCCACAAGTCAACTGAATCGTCTTTAGTCGCTCCTCTCCGGAATTGTGATCCATCGAGTAGCGAGCGTCATTCTGCCAATGCTTCACTGCATCACAGATCTCGAAGGAAGTATTGTTACAATTCCAACGGCAACATCTAGCCCGCCATGTCAGGTGACAGAGTAGCTGTGTCAGTGGCGGCGGTACCATATGCGTTTCAGTCCTGGCAGCCTCGCCAGAATTGAAAGATCCAAAGACAGACTAAAAGTCCGGACAGATATCTAGACTATGCCCAGTGCTTAAAGTGTAAAAAAAGAAGTGCCTGGACGCTAGGGGCCGTCCATAAATGACGTCACACAATTTCGGACGATTTTTTACCCCTCCCCTTCGTCACACGTCGTCATAAATGCCATGACCCCCTCAAATACGATGTCACGTCACAAGGCCTCTCCGTTTCAGCGAATCTCTGTGGCTTGTGCGCCTGGGCGCGATAATTGAGCCCTGTTTGTGTTTTACAGAATGGCGGCCTCGTGCACTTAAAACACTCCAAAATTGACAGCGAGCGCAGAAGTAGACAGTGCAAAAATTAAGAATACAATTATCCTAATTAGTGTTGTTGAATTGTGGTAACAACTACTGCCAATTCAGTGGAACTTGTTTAATTGAGTGTAAGTTGTTAAGAAACTTATGTATTTTGATGTGATGATGTGACGTCACATTTCGTCGACCCTCTCCCCTTGTCACACATCGTCACAAATTTGTGACCCTTCCCTAGGCGCGTGAAGTCATTTATGGACGGCCTATAGTGTCAAAAAGTTAAGAACTAAAGATTGCAAAAGGCAGGACACCAACATATTAGATCGACGACAAATGGTTTGTGCACTCTGGTCCACTGTGTTCGTTAAAATAGAAGATGGATTGGTGATATTAATGATGCTGGAATAGAAGTTGGATTGGTGAACGAAATTCTTCCAAAACAGATGCTATTTAGATGAATATAATGCCTACTGAAATAAAAGTTGGATCATTAAAAAGAATATTTGCCTAAATAGAAATTGACTTGATAAAATGGTTATTGCTAAAGTAGAAGCTGGATTTGCAGACATTATTATTATCAATCCAACTTCTATTTGACCAAATACATAGAGCGAAAATATAATTTGTTATCATTTGTTAGGCTATTTGTCCATTAACCATTATTTTGTCGTCAACTATTTGTTGGTGAAATATTTGTTGTATTATAAAGCGTATACAGAGAATTGCTTTCCTTTGTGAAATCGTCAACAAAGAGGCCAGTGGTGCGGGCACCGTTTTGAAAATTGGGAAAATAAAGTGTTCGAAACGCGCGAAGCTCGAAATTTTTCCCCGCCTCTTTTCCTATTGATAATAGCGTACGTATACATAGAGGAATTGCACTGTTGCATGGACGCTCATGGACGGCGTCCTGGCTCTGCTGGCCAAATCAGTGGCAGGATGGTGTCCAGCCGTGAAGATAAGTGCCTGTCAGAGAAAGTCCATGACCGTCCGGGCTCACTCTAAGCACTGACCATACCATATGAAGAGTATACTTGGACGGTCAGAAAACTGTCAATCCCTGACCCAGTCAGGGATTGACGGTGCCAGAGCTGACAGAGCTGACAGGCGGTCAGGATGGACGGTGAAACTATCGGATTTCTCTGACCAGTGTAATTTATCAATACGCTGAAAACAGAGAGCTTTAATTGCGTCTCTTAAAGTCGACAGAACATTGTAAGGAAAATAATGTAGACTCCTACAAGTCAAAAATCTCAGACTTACATATGTGGACTGTTTGCTAATATATTAGTTTCAGTTTAAAGGCACTGTGTGATTACATAGATCATTAGCGTCGCCCTCCTCCTTCATTCAGGCTTGGGACTGGCACTGTCGGAGTGCAAACAGTGACGAAGTTGAAAGGTTTGCTAGCGTTGTCTGCAGGGTTTATTTAGTCCAGATGTTGTAATGGTATGCCTATTTGGTGCAGGGCCATATAAATCCATATTAAACACTAGACGTTATTAGGCAACCCCTACAACAACCCATCCCAATGCTAAAGATACTCATTCTCACCTATACTTAAGTTTAAATTTAAGTTTATTTATTTAATTTCTGATAATTACTGTTTATATCAAACAAATTCCTTATCTTATTATGAGTAGGCTAATTCAGTTGTCGACACTGGGTGATTTCTAAGCGTAGCAATTATATCGTTTACATTAAAATATTAACTTCCTTCTACTGGAGTGGACACCAACAGTAGTAGGCCTATATCGCATTCAGTCTAGAGCAAGTCAGAGTGTTATAGCTTAGCTTATCCTGTGCATTAGCTGGTATATTGTATTATAAAAGTATTATAATTATTTCAAGAAAGACATATATGTTTTGGCATAAACGACTGTCATAGCAATAAGTGAATGGTCAGAGAATCGTCTGTCTAGTTCAGAAATGTGCTGCCTAAATGTTGCCTGTGTGTTCACTTTAGAACGTTGTCCCACAGTTTCATCAAGTGCCGAGCACTAGAAAACGAATAGGCATAAGCGGACAGTCGGACACGTTGCTTAGTTACTTGGTCAATTTACTAATTCTCATTTTACTCTTCTGCCTTTACAAAGACCCCGCTTTCATCTCTATTTTCTTTTGAAAGAGGTCGTTTTATGTCTGACAACGTCGGCAGCTGCATATAAGTCAACATTTGACGATTTGAGTTGAATTGATATATACATAATGCCTCCGGTAATAATAACAAGCATCTAGCTTCGAGCCTTCAACTGCTCTTTAAACATTTTGCCCCATCAACATTCTCTAGCATATTATACCAATGCATCTAATTGATCCCTGATATTACGGCAAGCAACAGTACAACAAGCCCATCTAGTATCACTGATCTGCTGGAATTGCATCGCCGGATCCCTAGGGAGTAACTCAGTATGTGCTTCAAGCCTTCAACCCATTTCTTAGGCACAAAAAACTTGAAGCGAAACGTATAACCTTTCAATTATAAATACTGCACAAATCTCTAGCTTCTGAAATAGATTCATTAACTGAAATTACACTCAATTAAAGTGCATGGCAATGGAAATAAATGGCCAGTACCCTCCAACTGCCTTCCAACTGCTGGACACTCTTATTGACACTGCTCATTTCACTTGCACCATCATAACCTTGACCAACTAAACCTGAACCTATGTTTGCCCGAAATAACTTAAGAGCATCTAAAATAAGCCATGACAATTACTTTGCATCTAATCCGATTGCTTCTTTGAAATCTAGACAATATTCATTCACTTTCTTGTTGGCAAAAAATCGTACTACAATGAATAGCTCTTCCTTCGACTAATATCCTTTGTCCCATCAACAAGGCTCGAAAACTATATATAGATTCCTTGACCTCTTATATTATCTGATCCCTGACCATATCTATCACTAAAATTCTAAGCAAGTAAGTAAGTGATCCTGTGAGAATATTCAGAAAAAATGATTTCAGATTTCGTTATACTAGTTAGCTGCCTACTTCGTTCTTTTGAGAATGCCCCGAGAAATAATTTTGAATTTCATCATGCATCATACCTTAGCAAGTGAATATCAAATCTAAGTGACACAGCACATTGGGAAAAATCTGAGGGCCACTGGGGGGGCCACAAGTTCAGTTGCGGGGCCATGGCCCCCCAGCGCCCCTGTGGAGCCGCAACTGAATAAAACCCAAGTACGCCCCTATAGCCTATACATTTTTTATGGCGCTACAGATGTTATAATAAGTTTGATAAAGGAAGGCGTTACTTCGAAAATGTCAACCTTGACCCACAAATCGTTAACTCGCTCCGTAAATGACAAATGTCGATTTAAAAAATCGTAATTTTGTAACAATTTGGGTTTACCTGTTGCCCTTCGACGATGAATCGATCGAAACATCAGTTGGTGCAGTAGGAATAGGATGAACTTCGATGAATAACTGCTAATTTTGCTAATTTTCAGAAAATGTTTAATTAAATTGTCCACAATTTAATGCGTCTGTCCATGGACGTTCAGCTGTGTGTAACTCCATCATTTTGTAATGACGTCAGTGATTTGTCTCTTTCAAGCAGCTGCGCCTAAGACAATACGTGGACCATAGCAATACCATAGCAACGTCATCTCATTGACCTTTAGCAAAGTTCAAGCGCTACTCGGATCCAAGTATGTAAGTACAGTAAGTAAGTGAGTATATTCTTTATTTCACTCACTGCATATCCGTACTTTGGTGCACAATAAATTAAAAGTTAGCATGCTAATTAAAAAGGATTATCGCGCTATAGATTGCCTGGTGAACTTGAAGGCCATTTGGTTGAAAAACTTCAGGAAAACGCTCATTAATACTTTTGTAGACTTACCAAAATATCGTAAGACTATGGACATTTTTTCTGTTTTACCAATGTCGTTTGTATCGTCAACTGTTACCCACTTCTTTGACGACCTTCGATCAAAAATGGCCTATAATTATGTTGTCGATCAAGATGACACTGCCATGGGAACCTGAAAGATGGATACACTAAATGAAGCAAAGAATTATGCAGGAAGAGGGATAGGGATCTTAGAGGAGGCCATTCAAACAGTTGAACTATGCTTTCAGAAAACTCACAAAGTCTTAAAAATGACAAAATTGTGTTGTCTTGCAATAATCTATGCTATGGCTCCGAGGGCCAGAAACGTAACCTATCGCCGGCGGACCTGCAGCAATGGCCCACGGGCCGGTTCTTTGACACCCCTCCTAACTGACAGAATTCAGTTCAAAATTCTTTCTTACCTGTATGCAAGGCGTTTTGGGTCAGGCTCCACGCTACCTTTGTGATCTTATCAGGTGACCTATCTCAGCTGCATCTGAATGTCCACTCTGCTCTTCAGTCGGTCATGACCTTCTATAGAGTGCCTCTGCCTCAGTTAGCCCTTAGCAATGGAACAACCTTACTGATGTGACTCGTGCTGAAATCTTACCTGGTTGCCCAACTGTTCCTCTTCGTTCCATATTGTCTTTTCTTTTATCGAGGGGTTCTTCGCACTGGGAGCGCCTTTGATTAGGTTGTGTGTGTGATAAGTTTATTTAGCGACGCATCCATGACAAGGACAGTGTGGCACAGTGGCTGATCGGTTAGAGCGGATTTTATGCGTTAGGTTGTACTGTGAGAGGCGTTTTATAACTCCGTAAATGGACCAGATTAGAACATGACCTACCCATCATCAACCGCCGCCGTTGCTCCACCATGCAACCCCTCGGCTGGACTTCCCTGGATTTTGACCTGTCTCTGGAAAGAATTGAGAAGCTTCAATATGGTGGACTTGATTTATGATATTGCACTGGTGATAAGATGATCTTCGTGTCGAGGCTTTGGTAGACGCTGATAAATTTTAGAAGATTTTCGTTACATTGCATTGCATGACAAGGTTGTTCGGACTTTGCATTGATGAACGCCAACAGGCATTTGATTTACTTAGGGATCTACTTAGGGCTGTTGCACGCTCTTAAGTCATATAACTATATTTTTAACACTGGTAACCTTTTAATTTGTACTGCGATACGATTGCAGTGATTTCGCAGCTGGAGTTGTGCTGATGTTACTGGATGATATGTGAGTATAACTTCCTCTGTCATTATAGTAAGGGGTTGACTGACACCCAGAGGATATGGACAACTATTAAAAAGGAAGCTCATGCCATTGTTTGGGCTGCTATTGTTTTGGGCTTTAATCTTTTGGCGATGAGCTGTATGATGTTAAAACATCGCAGAGTAGAAAAGCTGCTATATGAATGTAAAATCACAATTATGATGAAGTTTGGAGACCACTGTCTCGCTTGATGTTAGACTGACCCACTCAGTAGACTCCTTCGAAACCAAGTTGAAATCTTACTTATTCACTAAGGCCTTCCCTGTCAGTTGACTTCTCTGTAGTTTTGTAAGGGGCCTTTGCAATGGTACGGAGACGGACGCGTTTACGGCGCCTCATAAGTCGGCGTTATTATTATTATTATTGTTTTAATATTTTTTACCCGATTATTATTATTAATATTATTATTATTATTATTTCATTATTTTTTTCAGGCTGCCCTGATTATTATTATTATCACTATTACTATTATTATAATTTTATTATTATTATATTTGTTATCATCATCATCATCATCACCTTCATCATCAAGATTGGCTGACCAAAATTTGGTCAGCCAATCTTGATTGTTTACCTGTCATTGTTTGGGCTGCTATTGTTTTGGGCTGCTATTGTTTGGCTTTAATCGCGGTAAAGCGATATGAGATCATTTAATGATCTCATATCGCTTTACCGCTCTAGTCTATCGCAGCACTCTTGTTAGTCTAGTGTTTCGCCCAACGCGAGCGGTGAATCTTAAATCCACGAGGTCGCTTAGCTACGCATTCCATCTGGAACGATATTCCACTTCATCTGTATTTGTTGCTTCTGATTAACCAACTGGGTTTCATAACCTTCGTCAGCTTCGAGTGGTCTCTCGCTCTCTCACCTACGACGCGCTCTTATTCATGCCCTTGTTACTGCTCAGGTTGACCATTGTTGTTATTTACTTGCGGGCTTTCCTCTTATGGTTCTGGGGTGGTTGGATCTGGTTCTGCGCTCGGCTTATTGGGTGGTTTCCTAAGTTCTCCTCTGTTTCTGCATACATGTGCAATTTTTTGCATTGGCTGCCAGTTTGGCAGCGAATTTCATACTGTATTGCTGCTCTTGTTTTGCGTTGCATTCTCGGTTGTGCTCCATCTTACTTGTGCCATCTCTGCCGACCAGTGTCCGACGTTGCAGCGCGTCGGGTGCTTCGCTCTGCGACGAGGGGTGAGATTCTAGTCCAACATACTCGCTTGGCTATTAGGCAGCGCCGTGCTTTCTCGGTAGTGAGCCCTTCAATATGGAATGCTCTCCCATTTGAGCTCCGCTCTTTGCTCGTGGCCCTACCGGCAAGTTTTTAAAGTCCATCTAGACCTTTTTCTTTAATCATGGCTGGGCTGGGAGCGCTCCTGGGTAGATTTCTTAAAGGGGCGCTAAGTAAATGCTCAAAATGAGTGAATGAATGAATAAGTTGCTAAAGTATTTATCTTTAGTCTGGTCTTAGAGCTTTCCTCCGTAGGTTTAACGAAATGGCGATATACATATTCTCAGAATGAATATACGAAAGAGTGAATGATAAAAATTAGTTTGATCTAAAGGCCAACAAAAGGTCACATTGACTGTTCAAATAAGGAAGTCCCTGTTTTTTTTATTTTAGAGTTGTATTACTGTCAGGTTTATAGGAGAAAGAAATTTGCACAACATATTTTTAGACCTTCTGAGTTCTGACAATCACTTCTGGCAAAACTGATGACGTGACGCCACTCACCATGACATTTGAGCGATACATTAGGCCTATATCTATGCAGCAATAAGTTCTTGAGAGGGGATCTTTGTCTCTGAACTTGGGTTTTAGACTGCACGTTACGGGCCGACCGCTTTAACCGATTAGTCTATGGTGGTGTAATTTGGTCGTATACGAGGGTCGTAGGCCTACTATGTTGATTAGTACTCTGTTTAATTTCCACAGTCCCGATGAATCTACCTTTAACCTAAACTGTCTCATCATCCTTCACCGATCCCGAGATTTAGAATTTTGATAACAGAGGTTCAACATTTTTGATAATGAATCACTTTTTCGACCTGGAAAACCCCACCATAGGCTAATCGGTTAGAGCGGTCAGCCCGTAACGTTCAGTGTGCGCTGAGTGAGCGTGTTCGATACTCATCCAAGGCGTCAGTCACTGTGTAGGGACCTTGAGCAAGTCCTTCGCGCACAATTGCTCAGCAGTTCAACTGCAATTACGCCGTCGAGGCGTGTACACTTCTGAGCAAAAGATGTTGGAAGAAGGGCGGTATCAAATTTAAAACATTTCAATTTTCAATTAACCAAACTCAGTTTGCTCCTGGAGAGAGATAGGGCCTACTCTGTGGTTGCATATAAAAACAAAGATTCACTTACATAAAATTGTCAATAAGTTTTTAAGCGATATTTAGGCTAAATACTTAGGTGAGCTCAACAATTATCAGGCAGATTCACTGAATCGCAGGTTTGACATAGATGTACAGCCTAGGCGCTATAGGCACGCATTATTGAATGCGTTTTCAACAGTAATAAAATCATGTTTGCCGATTTTAATCAACATCTCTTATTGTGTGGCACAGTGGCCGATCGGTTAGAGCGGTCGACCCGTAACGTGCAGTGTTTGCTGAGCGCACGGGTTCGAGCCTCGTCCGAGGAGTCACTGTGTAGGGACTTGAGCAAGTCCTATGCGCACAATTGCTCTGCAGTACAACTGCAATTGCGCCGTCGAGGCGTGTGTGTGCACTTCTGAGCAGAAAATGTTGGAAGAAAGGCAGTATCAAATTTCGGTAATAAAAATAAATAAATAAATAAACATGGCATATATAGTGCTCCTTAGATTTATCATGATCTCTTATCATTTTTTCAAACGTCAAGATCACTGCAATAGGACAGAAAAGGCTTCACATACATCTACACTTTATCAACGGAGTAACGTTATTTGATTACGAACAACTTCAATATCACAGCTGCCGCACTAAAATGCGAACCATCAGCGTTGCGTCAATATCCGACGTGCAGCACAAATCCGAACATTAAATTTGACCTAAAACTCATGATTACATTTTCCTATGTACCCGTCATTACAATGCACTTCCGAATGAAGAAAGCTATCGTTCCAGGATTGTTTTTAGCAGAAGCAGAAATGCATGAATATAACTACATAAATTGTATAAAATGACGCAACAGACCTTTATGATCTATAATGTCGTAACAAAGCGGAGTGAGAAGAGTAATTACTATTATCAGACAACATCTTCAATCTCATAAATGCGCTTTTACTAGTTTCGATCAAAGTCGCTAGTTAACAAGAAGACATGGAAGCGGACTCAGTCTTTCTGGCGACAATATTCCCCGGTCAAGAGAAAAATCTGTCCCGATGTCTCAGTTCGAACTGTTCCATTTTACCTGAGTCATCTGCCGTTCAGCTGAGTAGGTGCACTTCACACACTGCTTTCGACCAATTAGTTGGGGCATCTCTTGCGTCGTGTCCGTCCTAAGACCCACTCGAAGCAGCGGACGATTGGTCGGCGCTACCAGCGTCGACGTCCAGTGTTTACGGGTGAATGACGGGCTTCATTAGCGACGTCTCAGGTGTTAGGTAAGCCGTAATCGGGATTTTAATTCTCCGTTTGGCGGGCCAACCGAGCCCAATGAGGTGGTGAATAGACCGACGTAAGGCCTCATCGATGCAACAAACCCAACTGTCTCGCTTGTCTCATGACCGAGTATTTTTAGTGCGCTGCTTTCTCGCGATTCAGATCTGTAGGAAAACTTAAGTTTGGCTGGCGACGAACTGACAGTGAAATTACATCTCAGGTGAGTTCTAGAAGCAAATTCGCCAGAGTATTTGGTCTAAAGAGGTTCATTTACTTCCAGCTTCGCATCTTGTTCTGTATATTGGCTCATTGAAGCTAGCTGATTTTTGTCGCAATAAAAGAGCAAAACCTAACATTGCCATAATCTGTCGATATATGACAGGCAAATACATGCAGTGAAGTTAAACAACGCTAAGACTTGTAAGAGAACTTGAGTTGATGACCTGTTGTGAAATACCAGGCATCTGGAAAGGTTCAGTCTTCAATTCTTTCGTGGTCGGACTATGGATATAAGAACCATATCGAAAGTTAGGCCTAAAGGTAAACTAGAGCTATACAGCTGTACAGATCTAAATGAATGAATAGATTTATTAACCGTTACCTCTCCTGAGGCCGCGGTGAGAGGCCAAATTTAATGCGTTTGATATAATAATTGGAGGAGCAACAGTTAATTACGATTGTCGAGCATCCGCTGTGCACATCGAACATCCTTCAAATATTGTGACAACTTCCAAAGTATTTATGTATTTATGTTCCTATATAGTCAAGGGCTCCTACCACAAGTATACAAAGATAATGTTATTCTTGCCTCAGAAACTCATTCTTACCTTACTAATAATTCTTACAACCATATATAAGCCTACCTCGCCAGAACGAACACTCTTCTGTTCTAAATTAAACCTAGTGGTGCAGAGATTTTGAATCAAATTCCGAAAGAAATTAGACAATTATCCTCTCTTTCGTCTTTTAGGAATAAGCTACGCACCTACTTCGCAGAAAAATAAATGACCTCATGGTTAATTGCATGTATAATCTATTTATTGGTCTTAATTTTTTACCAACTCTGTTTGACCGTCTTTTATTTGATAATTTTTTTTCGTTTTAGTCAAGACTCATGTGTATATTAACGTTATATTTAATTGCTGTATATTACACTCGGCCGTCTGTGTTTGTCTTAAACTGAACATAGGTGTCCCTATATAGTAACGGGATCGTTGTGATCCTTTCCGGGCCTTTCATTGTGACCGCTCTCAATAACGTGTAGTTTTGAATGTATTTTATGGTTGGTTACAAAATAAACGATTTTATTTGTAATAAATATAAGAGTAAATCATGTAAACATAGATGCTCGTGAGTCACTATTATATATACAGTCAAAGACATAGTGATCCGCCTCCAAAGGCTTCTCGCCTTCCTTTTCAGATGGATCTCTCAATTTTCAATCTTATGATATCGGACTGTTTTGTGTTAGCTCTCCTCCACTGTTCAATGTTCATTTTAGGAAACTGTAGGGTTCTAGGACAAAATGGTAGAGGACAAAATGGTACGGACAAAATGGTATGGGAACAAAATGGTATTGCACAAAATGGTACGGACAAAATGGTACGGACAAGATGGTAGCGGATAAAATGGTACGGACAAGATGGTAGCGAATAAAATGGTACGGACACAATGGCATGAACAAAATGGCATGACAAAATGGTAGCGGACAAAATGTTACGGACAAAATGGTACAGACAAAATGGTAGCAGACAAAATGGTAAGGACAAAAAGGTATGGACAAAATGGTACTGGATAAAATTGTATTAGGACAAAATGGTGCGGATAAAATGGTACGGACAAATGGTATTGTACAAAATAGTAGGCTTACTGATAAAATGGTAGAGATTTAAGGGGTCTAGGACATATTTCCACTCCTCGGACATTTCCCTTAGGACATTTCCCCCAATTGATCACTAACATAGCACACACATATATAAGTTGTGTATCATATTAGCCATATTAATTAAGTATGTATGATTAATGTAATATATATAATTTATATATATGTACGGGGAGTGGAATGTCAGAGAAAAAAAATATATATCAGACTATGTTTGATATGCGTATAACAAACTTTTGTAAACCATAGTTTATGTTGGCAAAGTCATTTTTCTTGCAAATATCCTGCTGTCTAAATTTGAAATAGAAACTGAACTGATGAACAGAATCCTTGCATAAATTTAGGCTGGATTAATTAATAGAGTCTTGTTTAATCAGAAGCTGGACTGATGAAAAGAATTATGTATAATTTGAAGTAGGACTGATGATAGGAATCCTTGCTAACGTCGATGCTTGACTAATTGAAAGAATCTTGTTTAATCAACAGCTGGATTGATGAAAAGAACCATGTTTGTTTATAAGGGGATTGGTGAAAATGATCGCTCTTCAGATCAGAAGCGGGATCGATGAGAAAACGACGTTAGAAGTTGGATAGTTTAGAAGAATCATGCTTAAAAGGCGAAGCTGGATCAACGAAAAGTTATACTTGAATGGTAGAGGGTTCGATAAGAGAATTCTGCTTTAACGAGATGGATGATAAAAATTATGCCTAATTAGAAGCTGGATTGGTCCAAAGAATTACGATTATTTGGAAGCTGTTATCTGTATTCCTTGAAAAGAGAGGGGCTGTAGAAGATGCTTGATTTACGAAAAGAATTATGCTGAAATGGAAACTGGATCGAATAAAAGATTCCTATTTTAAAAGAAGCGGGATTGATAGAAAGCCGCTAGAATGAATGCGTGCTTACGTGGAAATTGAATACCATTTTGTCCCCATACCATTTTGTCCTCATACCATTTTGTCCGTACCATTTTGTCCGCTACCATTTTGTCCGGTCACCAACTGTAGTTGTCGTTTTAATATCGTCTGTGCGCGTGAACAGCCTGCAGGGCGGACAGAGAGCACACAGTCATCCCGAACTATGACCTCATGAAACTCGAACATTTCCATATCATGCCATCGTAGTATTACCAAATTGATATAGGGCTATGTCTGCTATAGGTCTAATTCATGCATTAATCCTATTGCCTTATTTCCACAGCCTCCAGAATTACTTATTGTTCCTTTTAGCCACCTTATTTTTGCATAGGCCCTATTAATCCCAAGGTGCGGTCGACAGATTCCTGCGCCATATATATATAATATATATAATATATAATATATATAATATATATAATATATAATATATATATATCCTATATTGAGAAAAACATTGAGAAATGTCTGAACCAGTGAGTCGAACGTCGTCTCTCCTTCCTCTCATAGAAATCGTTGTCTCACTCTCTTCGAGACAATACAACTATAACTTGATACTAGCCTTCTTACAATTAGCTCAGAAGTGCATACACACGCCTCGACGGCGTAACTACAGTTGTAATACAACAGTCAATGCAGAGGTGCATGTCGCAAATACTACCACAACAGTAAGCATTCATTTTCCGATCGTCATGGGACTAGTGAGAGCCAAGTTATGTGGCTTCAACTAATGTAACATAATAATTTCGTTTAATTTCAAACTGACAAACCGCAGCATGATTACAGACACAGAGGAATGATGACAGGTTATTACAGGAGTCTAATTTAACTGTCGGCAGCCATGTAAGGCGCTTATTGCGTTCCAATTTCATTTTAACGAACGGCACCGCCTAGCGAAAGAAGGGCTAGTCAACCCAACGGAGGATACGGGTATCGAACTCGGTTCCTGAGCTCTACACCCCAGTGTGTTCTCCATTACTCTACCCCTTCCATATATTTTCAATGTAATGTAAATCTTCGAGTATTTTTCGGGGCCTACCCACTAATGTTTGAAAAATTGAGTATAGGTGCAAGGATGGAGAAGATATATAAATGAAATGTATATAATCTGTCTTGGAGGTAATTGTAATTAACCATTATTTTATATAGGATCGCCTTAGCAAACCAGATGCGTTCTTCGTATTAATCTACATTCGATGTAAAAATAACATTAAGAACAGAGTACTATAGGAGCAGACGTTGAGCAGATAACTAGAATAGTCACAAAAGCTGATCCCAACAAACAGATTCCCAGCTGGAGTTGACAGGCAACGGCAAACGAACAATAATTTCGACACGCAGAAGTATTCAAAACTTCCAAGATTCGTTGAGCTTAGACCTAAAGTCCATTATTCAAGAACCCGTGTAAGTCATAGGTCGGACAGTTTTACTTTATTTCTCGGGAGTCACATAATAACACAGTAATGAATTTCAGCAATATTCACTTTTACCTGATTATTCAAGCAAACTATTTTTGATGGCCGTCTGTTCATTCGCTGATGATTCAAGCACGACTGGCGCTGTTCTCACGTTTCAACTATTAACTTTCAATTTAATAATAATGACTGCAAATAAACTTACACTACACGATGTATGACTCATACACAGTCATACACGTCAATAAAATTTATCTTAAACGTATTAACGCACGCCGCACATTATTTTAACCTTAGAAACATTACAATTCAGCCATTTTAACCTTACTTGCATGCGATGGACGCAACAGCACCTGGTGCAGTAACGATTGCGGTTCACTTTGGTAGGTCAATCTTCTGTACTCAGCACTGACGCAACAATACTGAATGCAGTAAGATTTGCTCAAGCGCTCGCTGAATAAGCGAAACGTTAAAGTATGACAAAATAACAGACACATGATGTTGCATGTTACATTATTGGGTAATTATTATTCCTAATAAAACGAATCTGCCAAAAATAATGACAGAGACCACCATCAGCTTCCAACATGTCTGGTGACATGCGCAGAAAAGAAGGAGATGAGGTAACTGCGTTCACCCCATGGCCCTTGTCGTCGTCATCATCATCATCATCATCATCATCATCATCATCATCATCATCATCATCATCATCATCATCATCATCATCATTGTCCTTATCATTATCATTATCATCGTCATCGTAGTCGTCGTATAGTAGTCGTCATAATCGTTGTCGTAGTCGTCATCATCATCATCATTATCACTTGCTTTTGCAAATGGTCTGCGACACCGCTTGTTCCTTCAAAGATTTACCTATGTTTTTGCGACTCTTTTTGAAACGTTGGTGAATCTGCTATATTTGGAGATAAACAGATAATGAAATTGGAACGCAATGAGCGCCTTGCATGGCTGCCGACATTACTGTGCCATGTAAGGCACAGATGGTAAAGAATCCAAGCAACGAATGAGTGTGCTGAAAAAGTGATCAAAGACCAGTTGCTGAGTTAATGCCAGTGACTGTCAATGGGCGCTCGTAAGTAAGTAAGTGAGTAAGTAAGTAAGTAAGTATATTTTTAATCAGACGTCTGCAAGCGCACGACATGTACAAATAAACAGGTACGAACGAAACATCTAACATAATCTGCCGAAAGCATAAAAATTAGTACAATGCTAGGATATCAACTGAAGGTCGATACAATATCCTTACATAGAAAGATCGTCTCGAGTCAGTGGTGGACGTGGTGATCGAGATGTTAAGCAAGGTTGCTGGCAAATTATACATCTTTGACAGTAAACTACGATTTCTGCTGATACGGTCAACAATTCCGTTATAACCAAATTCTCGACTTACAAGGTCGACCAAAGAGACCATTTAGAAAATTTGCCCGACGTAGGCCTAGGCCTACAGGCGTATCTCATAATCGTTTGGTCTTCATGTGTTTTCAAAGACACTAGTCTAGCGGAGCTTGAAGAAGAAATTCAGGTTTCCCAATTAGTAGTTTTGTTTCCATATCCGCTGACAATTCCAGCTTAAGAACTGCTGAATGTCGTTCGTCAAAGTAGATGTTCATTAATGCATTTATAAAAATATGATCATCTCAGTTTTACAATGGCGATTGATTACAATTACGAAGTTGGTTGGTATTTGAAAGACGAACGTCTAAAACGGACTGCGCACAAATAATTTCTACAAAATTAAATTATGGTTTGTTTAGTTTTGACGTCCATATATTTATCTCAACACAGATTTTCAGCAAAATATTGTGTGAGAGTAGGTAAACATAATGTAGGCCTGTGCCGGCTTGTACCATTTATTCACGTATGAATGCCTGTGTTGAGGTCTATGTAACCGATAATTAATGGAAAATGGAATGCACTTCGGGGTCTATAACCGATACTTAATATATTACTTCAGTATGGAGAATATATGATGATAAATTCTCTGCCCGAAGGACACGTCCCTTTGGATTTACGCCATCCGCGGATGAAGTGAATGACATGGTTTGCCGTTGCCTTGCTCACTTACAATTATGAGTGAGCAACTTATCCAAGGTCGCAACGCAATAACTCGGGGTGGGTTCGAACCTGCGATCCTCCGAACGCAAGGTACCAAACATCCCACTACCCCACCGTGCTCCATTGGAGAATATATATACATGTAGACATATGTGTATGTGCAGAGCAATGCCGACCAGTTCAGTGCAGATAGACGTCGGAGCTCCAACGAATGACAATGACCCTCGGCAACAGCAGGAGCCCTTGCAGCAGCCGCAGCCGCAGCCGCTGCTGCTGCCGCCTGATGAGCAAGAGCAACCGGAACAGCCTAAGCAGCAGCCGGAGCTAGACACGGGTCCCGATCGTGCTTCGTTTACTTCAGCCGAGGCTCAAAACGACTGGCATCAACTGTTCAGCATCCCTTCTTCGACTGAGTCTAGCGCCGACCAAAAGGACCTGCACGGTATCGCCCATAAGACCAGTATAACCATACTTCAGGTGAAGCTGATCTTCGTCGTCGCTCTACCCATCCTCGGCCTCATCGGCATCTCGTCTAAGGCCATCGACACGGCTGCCTCTCAGTACCACACCGCTCGTCGGGGATCGGAGACCCTCGACATCGTCATCCAACTCAATCGGGTCATCCGCAACCTACAACTCGAAAGAGGAGTGGCTGCAACGTTCCTGCTTTCCAACGGCACAGAACTGGAGTCGTGGTCACTCTTGGCCGACTACCGGAACCTCGTCGACGATTCTCTAGCGGAACTCAGTCCTTGGCCATCGCACATGATTATAGATGACGTGGCTTTCGCGACACCTGACTCACTCCGAGGGTACCTGCTCAGACTGAGGTCAGATGTCAACGACCTGAAGATCAGCTTCAACGAAGGGATCGATCGCTATTCGAACCTGACGAATGGACTGATGACGGTGTCGCAGTCGTCGCTCGTCGTTCCTGACCAGGGAGGCATCTGGCCGATGGTCATCGCCTTCCATAGTCTCCTGCGCGGCATCGATGTGATCGGGGTCGAGCGGTTCATCGGGGTCACGTGCCTCTACACTTGCAACGTCAACCTCGACACCCTCTTCAACTTTCGGCTCATCGAAGGCAAGGTTGACTCTCTTCTGACGCTCGCATTTGTCTACCAACCCAACTACGAAAGCAAATATGCTGATGAGTTCACAGGAACGGGCCTCGAGACAGCGATCGAGGACAACAAGCGCTACATAATTTCTCCAGAGTTTAAGGAGACCTGTTGGAATTTGAGCGCAGAGGAGAGGGCGAATGCGACGACCCAGTGGAAGTCTCACATGCGAATGCATGAGGTTCTATTAGAGCATTACGAAATCACTATGGAGAATGACACGGTGACTACGATCTCACAGGTAACCCTTCTAGAATCCAATTAATTTACATGAGCAAATCTTCATCTTTCGTCAAGGCGAAAGAGATAGATTGATAAATGAATCGTGGTCCAGTTCGAGTTCAATTAAAGCCTGGTAAAATCACACCTATAAATAAATCTGGTGGAAATTACTGAATAATCACCGGCCAATATCTGTCTTGCCTTATTTCATGAATATAATGGAAAAACTGAATTCAATATATATCTCATAATTCCTGTTTACCATCACATAATATTTATACCCAATATGGATTACAACAGCGAAACTATGTTAGATACGCAGTCTAGCACTTTAGACGGTATGGACCATAATAAATTCTCAGTTGACATTTGTTTTTGACCTATCTAAGTATAAAGCCTTCGATATAGGCCTAGGCTGTCATTCAACCTTGAAAAACCAGCTTAATCTTATTTCACTCTATAAAAAGCCATTCTGTATTTGAACGCTGTGCAATGTCAATGATAGACCAATTGCACACACATTGTCATCTAATTTCCTTTTGTGTCATTGTTGACCACCATCTTGGCTGAAGTGACCATCACACAACATAGTAAGACAGTTCCTGCCTAAATCAGTATTATATTTTGCTCTCTTGCCACATCTTTCTAACCATAATGCCTCATGAGGATTCAATTACCCTTCGCGCCTTAGACATCAATCTACTCATCAAAAGAGAGCTAATAGAACTGCCAACGCCGCAAATTTGTCTATTGCATACAATTTATTGTCATTGCACAAAAATAAATAAGTTTCAGACGTGTTCATTTATGTACAGTTTCCACAAGGGTGGCTACCCGGGGGAGGGGGGTGTCGAGGGGGACAAATCCCTTCGCCTTTTACAGAGAGGGGACACGTAAAACGTTTGTCCCTCCACATCTTCTACCACTCTCATTGGATTCACCTGTCAAGCGAGATCGCCGCCTCTGAGTTTCCACCTAAGTTTGTTACCAACATATTTAGACAATACTTTACTTTGGTTCTGCTATTCATAATCAGGTCATTAGATACTCTCGCAGTTTCGGGAGTGAAGCTGTACATTTAAAACTCTAAAATAGCAATCACTGCATTTTAGATGTAACCGCCTTCGTCGATGGATGTAGATGCCTTCATTTAATAGGACCAACTCATTCCATAGTTTCAATCAAACCTACTCAGATGTAAGTTACATCACAATTAGGGTAGCTATAAATTGTATAAGTAAGTAAGTATGTACTTTATCGAACCGCTTGCAAACGCAGTGCGGGCACAATCACGTCATAATATGAGCGTTCAAAAAATGTACACTCAGAAAATATGCACACTCACAGAATAATCATCATGCAATGAATTGGGTGATATAACTAAAAGTATCCTTATTCACATAGACTTCGCTAAATCCATAGACTTGGCTGCTGCTGTCATAGTGATCCTCTTGCATGTGATGACTGTTTGTCTCTTATGAATACAGGTGATATCGTTCACCGAGAGTCAACTGACGGCCTACGTCGTCGTCATGATAACGGTGACGTGTATTTGCCTCGTTCTCGACGTGTGGTACGCCAGACGCATGCATAGGATGGTGATGAAGATGACGAAATTCTCAGCCAAAATCCACATGAAATCAGTGGAACTGGTAGCAGAGAAGAAGCGGGCGGATGCCCTGCTGCACGAGATGATGCCTAGGGAGGTTGCCGACCAGCTGAAGATGAACAAAGAGGTGAAGGCCGAGCACTACGAGCAGTGCACAGTCTATTTCAGTGACATCGTTGGATTCACAACGATCTCTGCACGCAGCAGTCCGCTGGAGGTCGTCAGCATGCTCAACTCCCTCTACAGGTACATCTCATTCAACTCTGTCTACAGATACATCTCATTCGTCTGAGACTACAATTGACTCCATGCTCAGACCGGTCTCTTCAGGCAATTCTGTGCTCAGACATAACCTACAGTATCTAGCAATGGTGCTCACCAGCCTTCAGTAATCATATCTCGCCGCTACCAAGATGACCTTGCCTTTCCTATCGCGTCATTATTAATGCTTTTGATGAACTTTCTGTCAGTTATGCTGTTATAACCTGAAACCACATGTTTGTGGCCAATGCCAAGACTTTGCACCTCAAGACAAAGACGTTTTATCCCCTACGTCAGTCACAATTTATCTGCGCGACGCTAGAGAAACGTTTCAAATACTTGTGGTTCCAGAGTTTAGCAGAAAAACAATCCAACTGATGAACACAGTATTATTTCATTTTTATTTATTCTGAATTTAATATCGCTCTTCTTCCAACAGCTTTGCTCAGAGGTGCACACACACACACACGCCTCGACGGCGCAATTGCAGATGTACTGCAGAACAATTGTGTGCGAATGACTTGCTCAAAGTCCCTACACAGTGACTGACGCCTCGGACGAGGGTAGAACCCGCTCACTCAACGCACACTGAACGTTATGGGCTGACCGCTCTAACCGATCGGCCACTGTGTGCAACCTATACCCAAAGCCCTGCTATCTGACAACAGTGGAGCATTTGATAACGCTTTGCGTGAATTATTAAAATGTTTCTATAGCCTCTTCGACGGATGGATCGATCGCTTCCAGGTCTATAAAGTGGAGACGATTGGAGATTGCTACATGGTGGCCAGCGGAGTCCCGTATGTCATTCCAGATCACGCTGATGAAATGGCGAAGCTTGCTCTGGAGCTGCGCAATTCAGTGGAAGACTTCAAAATCCCTCACCTTCAGGAGGCTCTGCACTTGAGAGTGGGCCTACACTCCGGTGACGTTTAATTGGATCACTTGCTCGCTATAATTGCCTGTTGATTATCAGCTCTCATTATTATTCATTCAGTAACGAAATATATATGGAGTCACTCTTGACTAATCATACACGCTGTAGTAATAATGTTTTAAAATCGTTGACTGCCCTTCAAGTAATTTTGTTAGTTCATCAATGTTCGTATGCTTAGTGTTTTGTTGATGCAATAACTTAAAAATCGCTGCCATCACATAAGCATCTTGCGTAACCATCTTGACACACTGACGCAGGCCTAGGCCTTCTATGTGTACTACAATAGCAAGAAATCAGAGAAATCATCCCACTTCCAATCTTATGTCTAATTACAATTACACGAGACCGTCTTAGCACACAAGCGATTAATTGTCATTCCCTTTTCACACTGGGCAAAAACTCATTCCAGGTCAATGGAAAACATTGTATCCAATCGGTTGTCATGGAAACGGAAAAGCCCGTGGTTTTAATCGGATTAATTTGTAATCTGGACTATTCATTGCATCGGTTAGGACACCGGAATTGTGATCTCAACGACCTAAACATCCGGCAAAAATAAAAAATAAAATTCCCTGTTGTTAATTATACCCAGACAAGATATTCTGCGATGCGTCGTTTTGTGCTATATGCGAAGTAATGTATCACGTAACAGTATCTACTTCGTAGAGTTTCGTGAGGTTTATAGTCATTGAAATACATTCTTGGAACTTACATCTCAGGCCAATTGCAATACCAACGCCCTCTGGACGTTACAACTCTGGATTTCAGTCGACAGCAAACTGTTAGGCCTGTATGATCTTAGCAAGCGAAACTGCTAGCTCGGTCCTTCTTAGTCCTGCTTTACTAGTGAATGTTATGCTTTCGTGAACGCAGTTTGACCAAGACATTCATAAAGTATCAAAGTTACTACTATAATTGATGACAATACTATTGCTTAGTCATTAAACAATGCACGCTGATAATTAGCTTCCAAGTCACGAAGCTGCATAAATTATGATTATTACTGTAATGAGATGACACACAGAGGTGTAGGTATACAATGCCGTCCGCATTCGTTGCTTTTAATGTTCGTTTGACTGCCAATGCTATTTGTCGTTCAGGCCCAGTCGTTGCCGGAGTCGTTGGAGTGAAGATGCCAAGGTATTGTTTGTTTGGCGACACAGTTAACACAGCCAGTCGTATGGAGGCGAACAGCGAAGGTGAGGAAGCGGAGGACAGCTGACGATCAATTTTGAATTTAATCAATCAACAACTATAGATTCAGATCTAATCGAGTCTAATCAATTGACTTCTTTAGCGCCGTTTCTAATACCTAATGGTCGTTTTGATTTGTATTTGAAAAACAAAAACACAATTGGTAAAGGCATGTCGAAAATCTGAAAATCTAGGTAGAAATAGAAAATCTAAGAAATCGAATTTTACGACGAAAACCAATATATATTACTTATTGAGTACGGTACCATGTCTGCTAAACTTCCTTAGCGATGTTATATTTTATGTTGGTAATTTTTTGTAGCTGGTAAGATACATATCAGCCACTCGACCAAGTTGGCTCTGGATGAAAACAACGCGTTTGACGTTGAGGATCGCGGAGTCATTACCGTCAAGGTCGGTTTCGTCATGCAAATAATCAGGATGTAATCATATTTCTATTCTGCTCCATCTTTTCTCTTCACATTCTCGTCTATCCCATAGAGTGTCCTCAGCTGGATAATTATGATCCCAAGAAGCTCTGCAAGCAACGAAATCTCACCCATCCAAATTAAATCTCCCCGGTCCACGGCACAAACCACCCTCTGTCCCCACTTATAATCACCTCCAAATCACGATTCATTTTTTGATTCAAAACAGACTTAATATATAATGTGAAACGGAATGAAATGACATTTAGTGATATTTATTAATGACATGAATTAAATAATTACATGAATTGGAAAGGAGGATCAGAGATATTGAAGCATAATTTATTTTAAGAAACCAAAAGGAACATTAGGGCACAAATTCTTCAGTTCAAGAGTCTTGGATTTGTGGAATTATCTGGATTACAGCATGATCTCAGCGGACACCATAACAGCTTTTAACCCTTTAATGGCCAGCCGGATTGATTTCCCATATATCTTAGTACGCGCTTGTCGTTAAGTGTTAAGAGGAAGCCATGATAGAATGGCTATTAAGAAAGTAGCCTGAGACAAGCATGCAAGAAGTCACTGGTTAGACCACCACTGAAAAATCATTCGGTCAGCATGGAGCATAGGCCTATATCGAAAACAGGACATTGAAAAACTGAAGAAGGTGCTAAGAAGAGCTACAAAAATTATTTGGGGCTACAAGGGTTTGGGTACGAGAAAATGTTGAAAAAGGCGTGAACTAACAACGATGGAGGGAAGATCTAATAGAATCATGTAGGATTGTCACCGAAAGGAAGTACTGCAGTCAGAGAGGTTCTTTAACAAGGCAACTCGATGATACAGGAATAAGCTATTTGAATGCTGAAAGGAAGTTTAGGCAGAAAATTTTCAGTACAAGACACGCTGAATGGTTTGCATGACAGCATTGTCTCGATGGACGCTGTCGCAGGTTTTAAGAAGATGCTATGAACACATTTGGCTATTGAGCAATTTCCAGGTTCATCTGCAGACTGCAGTGGTTCTAGCACATACAGTCTTCTGAACCACTTGAAACCCTTGTCATGCTATGTAAATGTATTTTCGTGTTTTAGGGCAAGGGCGAGATGAGGACCTACTGGCTGATTGGTCCAAAGGTCGACAATAACGACATATCCACTGCAAAGAAGACAATCACTTTTCTCAGATGAGGAAATCAATCTTATTCATAATCCACTCTACCATCCGCACCGAAATTACATCATTTTAGTATGTTTTCCAACAGTATAGACACTCTGAGACAGTCATTGCGCCTGCGCGATGAACCACGAAACCTATAGGTCATTTCCGGTACGACGCCTCCTTGATGATCGAAACGTTACTCATGGTCACCACATCGCATTACAATTCATTGCATATGAACACAACACCGACAAATGACGACAATGCACAGCGTTGACACTTGCCTGCACACTGTGTGAATATGCTTACTTATACTCAACGCCGTGCAAGACATATAAGCTATGTACTTTCGCCGACAGTAATTTCATTGGGTAGACTGTAGACAGTTTGATTTTCGGGAAAAGCAGTTTATGACTTAGGTAATATTTAGAGACCGATGGTTTTCGAAATCTTTTTATTTATTAAGAATGAGACGAAAGTGAGATTAAAGTTACGTTGCAACAAACGTCAATAAGACGTCTCAATTAGAATGAAGTGGGACGAGAGAAATCAGTTTACAAAATTATGTTGGAATTCCACCAGAAAAGTTTTTTGGAATACATTGGACACGCATGGATAAATTTATATTAGTTGTGGACTTATACTTACTGGAGAGAAATAAAAATACACGAATCTGTATAGCAAGAGAGCGAAACATGAAGTTTTAGAAAACGGGTGAGAAGGTGATTGTGCTGTTTCCAGCTCCAACGAATACAGTTATTCCACGATGGTGTAGTCTGGAAATTTGGAACTTACCTGCGACTGCAATCGTACTCTTAATATATGCCTATAAGTTCAATGAAAACACGTTCACATGTATATATATATATATATTTGCATTGGGAACATTATACAATTAACGGGTGCCACACTATTATATTGTTTGTGAAGAAATTCACATTTTCTTCACAATTGCAATCAATCGTATTTTAAATTTATGTATCGAAATTTGCGTTTAATTTCCAGGTTACCCAGAATTGTTTTCATAAAGTTCTTCCACAAATGCCTATGTTCGGTATCGAGGGATTCATAAATTTGTCACTGCGTGATTTTGTCTAGAAAAATAAATGAACAACGCCTATCTAAAATAAACTGATATTGGCGGCGCTTTAAGGTATAGCTTAGGTACCCGATACTACACGTGTCAAACGGACCTGATGTAACTAGAACCTAGAACTATTCTAAACTTTGTATTTAGTATGAGTGTTACTGAATTTTTCGTAGTTTCGGCATCTTTTATGTCAAAGCGGTAAATAGTGATTGGTAATTACGGTACTCTAGTTCAGTATGTAGTCCTACTTGCACTAAGTTTATAAATGTTTCGTTGGTAAATGATCACCGCTCAATTTCATTTCTAGAATATTCAAGGCAAACAGCAACCAATAGTAAACTCATTGCAGAACAATTACCCCGGTGTTCATCTGATTAGCTTTATCAAAAAAATACAGTGTAACGTTTTCTTCCTTTTCTTCGTCTGTGAAATCAAAATCCGAGGATGTTGTTTTTCTTTCCCTGCTTGTTGATTTGCACCCCTATTGATCATCCAATTGCGAGGGGTTATTTAATAAAAAAAATTATCGAGGCAGCTAAGAGATCGTGTCTCTTGTCATACACTGGTCCGTGCCATGAGTCAATGACCAATCTTGTTGTAAAGACCTGAAATTACAAGACAAAGCCAAGGTCAAGACTTTGACAAATCTGGACCATGCACACACACACACATTTACTTTAAAAGGCAAGACTTTAAACGTTGAGACTAAGACTTTGAAAAATCACAATCACATTTATACTTCTATTCTTTAATAAACCGTTGTCAAGTCGACAACCAAATTTTAAGTGACAACATCGTAACTTGAATGATTCTATAATTTGATTCAAGCGAAATAGCCCTAAATGCCGACAACAGAGAATTTCGAATACTTGCGTACTTACAAAATCCTCCATGCGAAATGTTATTGCAATGCCTGGTGCATTTTATAAAGTCAAATTCGCTCGTTATTTCCTGACCAGCTGTGTGGCCTCGTGAAAATCATGTAATGTGATAAATATGTTCTAAGGTACTGAAATCGATAGCACTCACATCAGCTTTTCGAATAGTGTATGCAAACGTACAACTCGCAATTCTGTTTAATATCCTATCATGGTTAATAAAACTTCGGAAAGAAATCTTGGCACTGTTGGCAGCGCTTCCTGACACAGAATAACTGTTGCTGACTCTTATCAGTCGGTAGATATTTTTTGTATGACGCGTAAAAGACTTGCTCATTTTCGTGGCATGATTTTGAACATAAAATAATTTTATGTAATTAACCAATTAAAACCCGATTGGAACTGAATTAAGGCCTTTAATGATCATACAAACTTCCGTGATCTGGTCCGTCTCTAGTTCTACGCAGCCGCTGTCGCCCACTTGCGTTTAACCTTCGACAATGGCGCATGTGACCTTGGCGTAGGCTGTTGATAGATGCTTTAGATCGCGTTCAACGATTTTTTGGTGAGTTTACTGATGTTAGGGCAGATTTTAAGACCGATATACTTTATTATGATTAATCTTAAGGCTCCCACTGAAACCACGTGCTCTATATATACCGCGCCGTAAATTCCCGCGTGTTTATTACCGCCACGATTATAAAGAAGTGTGATGCCTGATGAGAATGATCATTATATTAAATAAACAATAATTCTACCAAACGTTTCGAAACGGATGCTATCCTCCAAATACCACAACAGATCAATTCACTAATTATAAACATGAAGACGTGGAAGTAGCAGTGAAAGCGGGCAATCGTTCATTCATTGTGGAACTGTTATAATGCTTTTCTCCATGATAAATGTTATGCCAAAGACCAACACTGCAAGCGAAGGATGACTTTGAGATTTCAGTGAACTCTTTAGTCACAGTCAGCCATCCATCTGGAAGTTCATTATGGGTCAACGGAAAGAATGAGATCACAGTTAAACAGTATAGGCCTATATCTTGTCAACCACCTGTTCCAGACCGACGAATTAAAGCCGTCGTGGATGGTGTCACCCGGTGAGCTGATTGGTCTTATAGTCCAATTGTAGAAACAAGTAGGATGAGAAAGACAAGACCAGTCCATTACGCAAACCCTAAGACAGCCATCAGTATAAAGATGTTAGCGACCTCATTTTCTCGGCCCCGTCGTATGCGGGCGTCTGTCCTCTTCATCGTGTCATCCCACCAACCGACTTCCCACCGACAGCGTCTTTGCACTTACCAGAGTCTAAAGGGTTTGTTATGTGGCGTAGGAGATGAATAAGTAAATACTCTTGAGCCACACACGTATGCAGTGGCGGGAATTGATACCCAATTGTTCAATTGACAGTTCGACACGTTGACCACTATGCCATTGAGCACCCTTTCAGTGCAGTAAGGCGGTTGAGCACCCTATCAGTGGAGTAAGGCGGTTAAGCACCCTATCAATGAAGTAAGGCGGTTGAGCACCCTATCAGTGCAGTAAGGCGGTTGAGCACCCTATCAGTGCAGTAAGGCGGTTGAGCACTCTATCAGTGCAGTAAGGCGGTTGAGCACCCTATCAGTGCAGTAAGGCGGTTGAGCACCCTTTCAGTGCAGTAAGGCGGTTACTCGAGGTTCTTGATTTGTATGAAGAAATATGACATTTCGACATAGATAAGTTTGCGTAATACGGCGACAAGGTCAGCGACGCAGTTGAAGATCGTTTTCGACGTGGTCATCCAAACCTTTTTGCTCAGTCTATAAATTATCATCCAACGTGACGCAGTCTTGCAACTTTAAATAGAAGTGTTTGAATTCTGCCGAGGCGAATAGCGCTGTGTGAATGGATGAATGTACGTCGTTCTAGGCCTATAGGATAGGATTAGGACATCAGAATAATTAGGCCTATTATAATTATAACGCTTATGAGTCATGACTGTATATGTAAGAAAGTGAGTGTCCACCTAACTCCTCTGCCAGTAGAACATTCCTGGTTTTAGCAAGAGCAGCTCGCCAAATCTGAGCTTTTAGGGCATATATGGAGCATGCTTTTAGACACCTAATGTTTAGTCCTATCATCTAGTAAGATCTCCGCCAGATATCATCTAGTCGTATCTACACTATATGTCGTCTTGGTTAATATTTTCTGATATATATCGTGTCACTTATCTGAATACCTAGCCAATCTATAGGTATAAGGAATTACCTTACAGACACTTAGCTAAGCCACGATATCAGCCAGACGAAGTATCTACCAACAGGAAATTATGGGTGAACTTAGCAACTCGCACGAGAGGTTTAAAATATAACGAAATAAATTGTTTTATTAACACGTAGACGATAACTCTAATAATAATCAAAAGACTTTAGAAATGAACATTAAACTTATTCTGCACAGCGTGTTTAGACGACCTAGTATACAAGCTTTAAGAGTTCTTTCACTCATACACGATCGCGCTGATAATGAGTTCGTATATATAAAGTTGATAATCAATTACTCAGTTTGAGATTTCAAAATAATAATAATAAATATATGAATAATTTTATCTAGATAATGATACAGTTACCGTCTACGTTCAATAGCGGAGTTCACCAATGCATCACTAGCGGCAGTCTTCCCAAGATCTTAATCTACTTGACTATACCTTAACGAACCCACGGACAACGAGCGATTCCAACCAGACAGGCCCTTTGTCTTTAGTGCGCGGCTATTTTATACCGAATCTCGTAGTCAGACAGAGCGGCAGTGCGGTCAGACCGAGCAGCGGGGTCAGCCGAATCTGAGGGACCTGATCCAAGAATACTGTTCCTCTAGTAAGCCTGACCTGTGAAACAGACTGCCAGGTCACCCAGTTCTGACCAACCAGATATAAGAACACCACCGACAATGTATCCAACGAGCCACTAGTTCTGACCTCTGAAGCCGGCCGAATACCTTTACTAAAAATACAGGCCGTCAGACCAACTAATATCATCACTAGTGCACAAGCAATGACTACCTATAGTGACCCAGATCTAGTCTTAAGCAATGCCTCCCTGGAGTGGTCTGTCTAACTATAACGTAGCATTATATTGACCCTATGATAGTCCTGCAGGACTCTCATTGAAAGCGCTGGCTGGAGACCAAGACCAAATTGTTGCGTTAGTCCCATGTAGGCATCTCATTCAATGTATTGTATTTAAGAAGACACTCACTTTTTTAGATGACCCTCAGCTTAGTATAGCCGAAACTAATCCGGAATTCTAAATTTAGGTGACACAGAGGTCAATAACTCCTAATTAAGCAGCTGAGTCATCCTAGTGTCGTTGCGTCGGCCGCGATTTTCATTGGCAGCCACTCAACCTCGCATTACAAGGACTGTCTGTGTCATAATAATATGGCACAGAAAACTGAACACAGACAAACAGCAGACAACAGACAAACTGGCTCTGCGCGATAGATATATTAATCTATAGATATATTACATCTATCGCCCAGAGCCTGTTGACATTTCGATATCCCAGAACCTCCTAGGTTGTGCTAGAGTAGAGCGAAAGAATTTGCCAACGTGACGAGGACTAAAGAAATTGTTGATCATCAGTAATTGTGCATTTAAAGTAAGACAACAACAAATTGGCACACAGATTTTAGTCCGTGATATCTTCAATAGATCCATATATATATATATATATATATCACATTATAGTATAATTGATAGAAAACCATCAGCAAACCTCACGTTATGCTAAATTTATGTATACGTACATCTGATTAATTTTTATAGTATGCCATTCCAAAAAGACCAAAAGTCTTAGCCATTTCATTCAGTTGCTGAGACCTAAAAGGACCGCTTCTGATCCAAGTGACTTTAAAATTTAAACAGAAAGAATGTTAATTGATTTTGAGATAAATGGGTAGGGCCTACTCAAACAGATCAGAAAGCAAACTAGAAATTACAGAGAGAAAATCGTTGCTTCCATGCAAATCTAAATTAGATAGATTGATCCTGGTATTAATATCTGAAACTAAATTTCAGATAAGAAATTTTTTAAAGGAAAGAACTTAAACAGAAATGATGACTCATCTCAAATTCCTTTTCCCTTCCAACAATCACAAATTAGAGAAAACATTAAAAAATCTTAATTTTGCTTTTCCGATCACTTGGTTCAGAAGACCAACAGTAGTTGTAAGCGGAATAACCTAAGGCAATATTCAGAGACCGATCGTTTTCTGTGGGACATTTCTGAGATAGGCCTATAATAGTTTTGCTGCATAGATTTGAACAGCCATAGACCTATGCCTCAATATCAAACATGTTTGAAATAATACTATTGTTGATCAGGAGCTCCAATTTCGTATAGAATCAAACCGTACTCCTAGAATTCAAAAGACAAAAATTTTCAGGTTCACGCTTTTATTTTGAAGTTATTCCTCTCCAGGAATTATGGCAGATTCTACTTGAATGGCATACTCGCAACACATTGGCCAATCCATTTCCTTGCGTAGATCTAGTCGACCATTAATCTAATCGGTTCAACACAGGGCTGAAATGTTCTTCAAAAGATTTGTCTATCAGCAGATTTGTCTAACTTGCTATGTTAAATTGTCGTTAGGCTAACATTTAACTTACATGCAATTTGAAAATAAATTTGATACTAAAAAGTAGTTTAAAAGTCTGAGCGGCCACGACAATGAATTCACATCAAAGGAACTGGCATATACAATATTTTTATGCACGTACTGTTATTGACGGATATTCCAAAGCGATTAGTAAATCTGTTAGTTAATCTTTATGCATACCGGGTATAGTAAGTCTTAGTGACTACACATGAAGCTAGTTGAATTTGACGCTTTAAAAAGACACACGCAGTAGACCATTAGTGTGCTAACTGGCGCCGCCACTGATGTAGCCATCTAATAGGTAACGCGTGTAGGCCTACAGTGCCACGTATTGTGCTCACCTGAACTTAAGTAGCCTAAACGAAAGTGAACAAGAGTTAAGTGAACAGCTGAAGTGTTACAACCGTTCATTGAACACCAGAATTTGAATACTAGCCCATCTCCACTAGAAAATAACATCTCGCTCCGACAATGTGGCCAATGTTATTTAGCGCCCAGTTATTTAAATTATCATACCTTATCTTCTCCTTACTCTCACTGTAATGAGATGAACTGAAAATTTTTCTACGAACCAATTGCTGCTTCTGTTTCTTCGCAAAGCTGAATTGAACATGATGCCTTTACCGTGATATCAAACGGTTAAAGGAAACTCAACAGAGTCACTGGTTACGAAGGTACATGAAGTAAAGCCACAATGATAGCTCACCGTATGCTACGGTACTTAAGTAAATCACAAAAATTCATGAATATTCAAATATAGTGAAGTAAACCTCGAAAGAAAACGTACAGCGAGTAATAATCATGAAGGCCATCAATAGTCATGGCGATACAGAGCGACATATCGATGGTAATCTAGAACAATAATTATAACAAAGAGCGTTTTGCGACATCTCATCTGTCAGCCACCAGATGCTATCGAATATGTTTTGCAGAAAGAGAAACAATGGGACAACTTCCAATCTTCGTTTTCAATCATGGCTGAAATCAGAACTGTCAAATTATTTCGATCTGCTTCTGCGAACGATCTACTCTTTCCGTGCGAATATCTACACAGCAATTAGCTCACAGGCGTAATTTGCGGTCTTTTGTTGAAACTACGGCTTTTATCTTTCGCAACTTAAGCTGATTAAATGCCCGTCATACCAGACATCTTGATAGCGTGTCACTGCAGACTGTTTTTAATTTGACATAACCCAGCGACAGACACACATCTGCAGAACCCAAGAACGGACATAGATAGCACTCAGCATTGCAGATTCTTATTTACGGACCCTGCCTGGGTTGCGTGCTAAGCAGCCTTGCATACAAACGCACACAGCCTAGTTATAAATGTGTCTCGATTTAGGGGCAGCAACTTATGGGCGTCGATTTATAGAGCCTTCAGCTTAGATACCCGACGGGTGAGTTTTTTGCCTGACTTCGATCATATGGTTGGATTGAAGAGGGAAGATTCAGGCGTCTATATTGGTGTCAAACGATGCCATCGAGAGATTCCAGGCTTTCCGTTAAGGAAGTCGTTCCAGTGAGTGTGATCCTCGCCAGTGCTCCGTGCACCGAGGATCACCTTTCCAATGGCATCGTCTGTCCCTAGGAGGTTCTCGCTGAGCACAAGGAACTCCAGCTGAACCCCACTCAGTTGGTCTTTGGTTACTCCGAACACGAGGGCCTCGTTCCACTCAGGAGTGGCACTGCCACGCTTTGTCGTCGTCTTCTTCTTCTTGACCTTCTTTCCGTCGGTTAAGACTATGACCTTGACAAAAGGATCTAAAAATCAAAAGACAACGCAACTGTTCTGATCGTGTGTATGCTTCTGGTTGATAGCAGAAGTTATTGCGAATGTTTCTGCGTTTCTAGACATCGATTCATATATATTATATATATTATATTTATTATATATATTATATATATATATTATATATATTATATATATATTATATATATATATATATAGACACATCAGTCTCTAGTGGTCAATGTAACAATGAGATCCTGAAGAAGATATTTCTAATGATATTTCCGTCTTATCTTATCTTATTATTTATCACGTCTGTAATAAAGCATCAGATGAAACAACAGGACACAATCCAGAACAACCATCGAATTGTTCTTGTATGGCGCCGCAGAAAGTATGCCAGCGTTTAAAAGCTCTAACAGTACTAGAGCCGAAGAGGCCAAGTGGCTGTCGTTGTGTGTAATAAACCTTATACATTGACCGTAGCAGTACATTTATAGAGCGCCCATTCATGAAAAAGCATCAGCAGGACTTGTACGATACTCACCGTTACCGATTTTTATAGCGCTGGAATAAAGCCTACGTCTCCAATGGCTACTAAACATTCTGCATGGTCCAATTGGATGCAATCCAGTTGGATTGTCCAGTTATTTTATTTTTTAACGATGTCTCACGGGACCATCAACATGTGGTCATGGTTTGGGCTTCATTGGTCAAGTTCGACCCGTAACGTGTTCCACTAAGGTCATCAAGTGCGTTTCACAGCAGTGCTCAGACCCCTTAACAGCCGGCGATGAAGCATTAAACAAATCTCAAACAGCTTAGAAAATGCACAGAAGATTTATGGGCTCTTAGTAAAAGACTGGAGCATTGGCTTACTGAGTGGCGTTGATCGCGATGATGCACAGAGGTCGGAATGCTTGAGGTGACGAGCTTTCGCTATGACGACCGTCATTCGCTCAGCACTCGGCAGATAGGATAACGAAAACATTATGTCTCCCAGATACGATTCAGGCTGCATACATAACAACGAAAAACCATTTATATATTTACGGTCCACATGAGTTTACACACTTTCAGGCTCATGTCATACATATAACCGTAATTAAGCGCCATTCGGGAGGTCTAAAATGGAGCTATAAAAATTATGAAATATATACATGTACATGTACATGTACATGTCAATCGTACTAAATGCTGTTCAACCATCAATAGCGAAACGTCATAGCAAGTGCATAAATACAGCTATCGCCCAAACGGTGTGGTCATTGCGCAATCTAAAGAGAGAAATCGGACTGCCTTCATGAAATGGGTCATTCGCACAACTCAATGGGCCCAACCCTTGCTTGGGTTCAATTCTTGCATGGATCCAACAATTACATGGGCCCATACCTTGCATGGGTACAACCCTTGCATGGTCCATTCCTTGTATGGACCCTATCCTTGCTTGGACCCAGCCCTTTGCATGGGGCCTGCCCTTGAATCGGTCCAACCCTTGCATGGGTCCTATAATTGGGAGTTAAAATGTCTGTGAGACACAACACGACGCGACTAAAGGGCCTGCAATAGAAACGGCTCCCACCGCCAGACATTCGACACACCGTCGACGACCATCTTCGCTGAAACACAGATCTATGCCTGCATGCATACACTTGACGTGTCCAAGATGGCCGAATGCTTCCATAGCGTGAAACATTTCCATCAATTAATAGCTGAATATGGATTTTAGTCGATGGTTCTTTTTAGTCTGAACTGTTGTGGCTGGCAATATGCGTTCATGGATTTATTTCATACATCGTGTCCAATCGTCGTCTTACGTGTTATCATCCTCCCCTACAAAGGTGCTTCAGTTGCAGTTATCTCCATTTGCAAAGGCCAAAAGGCCAGGAGAATCCCAATGATAATGACGACAACAACAGATCTGATTGCGTTGGTAGCATATATAGGCCAACGTTAAAATGTTTTTTTCGTTTTTTTTGCTTGAAAATCTCGTTTCTTCGTTTTTTATATTTGATCTAGCTTTTTTCCGTGTTCTTATCTTTCATTTATTTACTTTTTGTTGCTATTTTGTTGAATTTTATTTTGTCCAAATTTTCTCAATGTGCCACCGCATTGTCTAGTCAGCCTGGTAGCTTCGTACAGGCAGACTGCGTTGATTATAATAAATTTATATCCATAGGTCAACGTTGTCTGGCGTTGCCTAATCTGTGCACTGTACAGAAGCCCAACGTTGGCTGCCACTCCTGCGCTCGTCTGCTTTACGCCACCCCGGGGATGAGATGAGACAGGTAGTTTGCCGTTGCCTTCCTAACAGGCAATAATGACCTTATTAATGTGTGCGCAACTTGTCCAAGTTCGCTACGCAGTGACCTGAGGTGAGTTCGAACCTACTGATAGTCTTAGCGGCCCTCAATACTTAATAGATTTCAAAATTTCAATATTTTTTATTTCTCACTTTCTTTTTAAACGAAACGTATAAAAAGTCGATCTTTTCGTCAATTTCTGTTATTTTGATCTGGTTAAGAAAGTTGTGTTATTTGCTGATTAAAAGTGAATTATGTAAACAAGGTTTTTAATTTGAAAATGCAGTACAGTAGTACACAATGTAAGAAGGCCAAATTACTTAACTTTTCCGGTTTCTTCCGATTTTTTCTCATTGTTGCATTTCGTTTTCTTCGTTTTTTTTACATCTATAGTTGGTAGCAACGACCATAAAGCAAACGAAGAGGTAGAAGAAGAAAGAAGAGCAGAGAGACAGAAAGAGAAAGTGACGAATAAGAAAAAGAAAAGAAGAACACGTCAGCAATCGACGAAGCACGCAACGATACCTCAGGTTTTCTTTCGTAAGCCGATATTCCCTTGAGGAACGTTGTTGGTTCGTTGAAGTCGACCTGGTCGAGTGGCAGAAGCACGTGTCCGAAGCATCCTTCGTCATCCTCAGCAGCAGCAGCAGCCGCTGCAGCCGCGAGGGATGCTGCACTCCTCGCTGAGCCATGCTCATCGTTCATCAGCATCAATTCGAGCGTTCTGTTCGGCAGATCGCTAGGTTCCGCCACCTCAAAGACGAACTCCTCCTCGAACTGTGGACAGAGCGTCTTCGGATGGATGCGACTCTGTAGCACGTTCCTCTCGTCAGGCAGCAGACGCAGTCGTGCGTAGGGGTTCATCAGCGGCCGAGGGGCGTTGCTCTCCCCTGCGGGGCCGACGGATGACCCTGATGTCGGCGGCAGCGTCGGCGCTGGGGACGGTGTCGACAGGTCCATCGCCTGCATGAGACGGACCGTCAGGACGGACAGGTCCACGTCGTAGGTCAACGAGAAGTGGACGCTGCCCAAGTTCTCCTCTTGAACACTGCCGAACAACTTCTGACTGCTCAACGGAGGCTAACCATGAACAAATAGCGCTACATGAATGCTAAGTCAATGGCTTTAACAGAAAGAAAGCTGGATGTGATCAAAAGAATCACATATGAATAGAAGCTGGATGTGATGAAAGTAAATGCGTATGTAGCCTGACATCAAGCACACATAGAATAATTACCGACGCTAAAACCATATTTAACCAAATAATGTATTAGACAATTAAGCGAAAAAATATTATAACTAATACATTAAGGAATTGGGAGAATATACCTAGAAGTAGGGGAATGTACAAAGAGATGAACGAGGCGATTTACACGCAATGATTAATGACAAATAGAATTATAAAGACTTGTGAAAATATATAAACATCAGTAAAAGTTCTAGAGACTGAAAAGAACGGTAACATGAAGGAACATCAACCCCTAAACTATATTATAAAAACTGGTATATTATATACTTCTCTTCTCGCACATGATAGATAGATAAATAATAATAATAATAATAAACTTCCTTTTCCAGAACTTGTCGGCATTGATCCAACGTTTCAATGCGGTGGCATTCCAGGGCACTATGTCAAGATTACAATCCACTTACAAGCGGTGACCCAGATAGCCTGATGACAGATCCGTTGGCAATGCCAATGATGAATAACACTATATGTGACATAATAATAATAATAATAATAATAATAATAATAATGGAATGGAGTTTCTACAAGAGCTGGGCCGCCGTATGACACAGGCAACGGGAGACCCTCGCGAAACAACTCATTTTTTTCAACGTCTATCTCTTTGTACACAACGTTTTAATGCAGTGGCATTCAGGGGCTCTTTTGTTCAGCCCGATGGGGACGAAAACCTATAACAATAATAATAATAATAGAGATATATATATATATAATTATACAGGGTCACTGTATTATTATTGTGTATAATGATTGTTTGACTATTTCAATCTCACATTGGCATCTTATTAGCTACCTAACTAACTACTTTGGGCTTACACCGGTTTGAGATCTTGCATATAAGCTTATTCAATAATAATAATAATAATAATAATAATAATAATAATAATAATAAGAATAATAATGATAATAATAATAATAACAAACCATGTGACCGTGCTCGCCTGCTGGCCTCACGAGCCCCTCATTCTGGAGACTGGATGCTAGCGCCCCCTGTGACTGCCGTAGGCCTGCGCCTCTCAAACGAGGATATACGAATGGCAGCCGGATTGAGGCTAGGAACGACGCTCTGTGAGCCACATTTGTGTCACCAATGTCAAGAGAGCGTCGACGCAAAAGGTCTCCATGGACTGATTTGTAGAAGAGGCAGCGGAAAACATCAACGACATAGCATGTTGAACGATGTCATCTGGAGAGCTCTTGGCAGAGCGAAGATTCCAGCGCAAAAGGAACCTCTCGGCTTGGTAAGAGAAGATGGAAAGCGACCGGACGGCGTCACGCTCATTCCTTGGACACGTGGTCGATGTCTGGCATGGGATGTGACAGTGCCCGACACCTACGCCAAGTCACATCTTGCCGACACATCTATCAGAGCTGGCGAAGCAGCCGAACGCGCAGCTAAAACGAAGAGGGCCAAGTATTCCACCATAGCCAACACCCACGACTTCGTAGCCCTCTCCTTGGAATCCGGCGGCGCTTGGAGCAGTGAAGGACTGCAGTTCATCTCAGAGTTGGGTAGTCGAACGAGTGCTGCAACCCACGATCCAATGGAGACGTCATTTCTGTTCCAACGTATCTCGGTTGTTCTTCAGCGTGGGAACGCCGCCTGCCTCTTCGGGACATTGCCACCACTCACTTAGCTCGCCCACATGGGCGATAACAGCATAATAAAATAATAATATTAATATTAATAATAATAATAATAATAATAATAATAAAAGCGCAGGATGTGCAATTACAGCTATATTACTTTTTAAACAGCATTGGTCTTATTGTGTGAGATGAACTTTGTATAATAATAATAATAATAATAATAATAATAATAATAATAATAATAAAAATAATAATAATAATAATAATGACCCCAGAAGACGAGGCCTGACCCTCCGGACAATAAAATCTCTATATTAATAATCTCTAAGTCCCTGGGGAAATGAAGTACCTCAGGGCAAAAAGAATGTTAATAATAATAATATAAAACAGAAGGCACAAGGGACATGCAATGTATGTCATTCAGTTCGCCAACTCCATAACAAGGACGACATGGTCCACCAACACGGGCCCAGGGCCAATCCATGTCAGGGTTCGAATAAGCCGCCCTTATCTTCAGGATTCCCTTTGGCACCTTTTGTCTCGGTGACCGTCGCGACAAATGCGAATCCCGAACAAATCACGACTGACGAAGAACGGACGACCGATGCCGCCCCTAATTCGGACCCGAGACCTGTCAGGTCAATGCGACACCCTAGCCTCTCACGAGGTCTTCTCAGGAGCTAGATCAGGAGCTGGCCGCCTTCTAGTCGACATTATGGAGTCCATTTTGGCGGACCCTAAGAACCTCGCAGGATGGCGGCGCCTCCTCGCCTTTGGTGCGGGAACTTTGGAAACTCCTTTGAGGGGCGGCCGACGCCGCAATCTTACGTCCATCGTCAAGAAGCGCATTGCAGATTTTTATGACGGATGGCTGACTTTGGCCGACACTATCTTCCAACCAGACGCGGACACCCGCGAAGGGCAGAGGCCTACGGGCTCGAATGGAAGACAGGCGCTGGCGGCGGCGGTAGCCGCAAAACTGGAGGATGGAAACATTAGTGCGGCAGCTCGCATACTTTGTTCTGACGACACCCCAACGCCGATTACTGAAGAGACACTGGAACTTCTATGCCAAAAAAATCCTGCCCCGCCGCGTGACCGCCCAACCATCCTTCGATCGACCTCAAGCGCACCCTTCCAGGCCACAGAGCTGGAGATTCGCACAATGATGCGCTCTTTCCCGATGTGGTCGTCGGGCGGCCCTGATGGGCTGCGCCCCCAACACGTGGCGGAACTGATTGCAGATCCAGACGCGGGACCTGGGCTGCTGAGAACGACGACTGCTCTTATCAATCTACTACTGGCCGGCATCTGCCCTCAAGAGGTACGGCCTATCTTATTCGGAGGTACTCTTTTCGCCCTCCGTAAAAGCTGTGGTGGTCTAAGGCCAATAGCCATTGGATACGTGTGGCGTCGACTCGCATCTAAATGCGCCAACGCATACGCCGTCCCACGTGTCACGCCGTACCTAACCCCTAAAGGACTGGGGTTGGCGTTCCCGGAGGCTGCGAGGCGGCAACCCACGCCGCTAGACGATTCCTAACCAGCATGGACACGAATTCAATGATGGTGAAGCTTGACATCTCGAACGCTTTCAATAGCTTGCACAGAGATTTCATGCTCGCATCAGTGGACGAACTCATTCCTGATTTATCCGCATATTGCCATCTTGCCTACGCCGAGGCGACATCTCTGAAATTCGGGAGATTCACGATACAATCGCAAGAAGGTTCGCAACAGGGCGATCCCTTGGGACCTCTCCTTTTCTGCCTACCGCTACAGCCGATCCTTAATCACTTGCTTTCACCATTGGCCTTTGGATACCTCGACGACCTCACCTTGGGCGGAGATCCTAACGTGGTGGAGGCGGATGTTAACTCGATTGAAGAGGGATGCCTGCAACTTGGCCTCGCGCTCAACCGCAAAAAATGCGAACTCATATCTTCCGACGCCCATATCAACGACGTAAGTCAAGGCTTCCTAGGACAGTTCGCCCGAGTCAATGCATCATCGGCCGTGCTCCTAGGGGCTCCGCTCTCCCGGACGGATGCCCTGCTTTCAGACATCGACACCTGTGTGGCCGACCTCGGAATTGCCCTCGACAGTTTGCAACTAATCGCTAAACAAGACGCTCTACTGATCCTTAGACATTCAATCGGCTCGCCTAAACTCATGCATTTATTGAGATGCACCCCTTGCCACGACCACCCGCGTCTATGGGCTTACGACGATCTGCTGCGAGGAGGGATCGAACGAATCTTCAACATTTCGATGACCGATGACCAATGGGGTCAGGCCACTCTCCCGATCAGGATGGGAGGACTGGGAATTAGGAGGGCGTCCTCGCTGGCACTTCCCGCCTTTTTGGCTTCAGCCGCGGGCACTCTCCAGGTCCAGTCCCTCATCTTAGATTCAGTAACGGTGAAATCGGACTCAGCATGCGACTCGGCGATGTCTACCTGGCTTCAACTTACCGAAGCTTCTGCCCCGACGACGCTAGGCCATAAACAAGCCCACTTTGACAGACCACTGTTAAACGCCGTTCTGTCTGCACTAGAAGAAAAGCTACAAGATCCCTACGACCAGGCGAGACTAAGGGCCTTGCAGTCACCGCACGCCTCGGACTGGCTATACGCTCTCCCGCTCGTTTCTCGCGATCTCAGACTGGAGGACGATACCTTGAGGGTGGCGGTCGGCCTACGATTAGGGGTGGCCATCTGCGAGCCGCACACCTGCGCATGCGGCGCCTTCGTCTCAGCCAGAGGCGCACATGACCTGTCCTGTTCATTGGGTTTTGGCCGTCAAGCAAGACACTGTAATATCAGCGACCTTATCCATCGCAGCCTCAACAAAGCCGGTATTCCAGCGGTCAAGGAACCGTCAGGTCTTTCCAGATTAGATGGAAAGAGACCGGACGGGCAGACCCTGATACCGTGGAGTGAGGGGCGGGCCTTACTTTGGGACGCGACTGTGGTGGACACAGTGGCCGCTTCTTATATCCCCGAGATAGCTCCCACAGCTGGAGGAGCGGCGGAGATAGCAACCACAAGGAAACACACAAAATATTCTGAGCAAGAGAAAAAATACACTTTTGTTCCAATTGCTATAGAAACCTTCGGTCCCCTCAATAGTGAGGGCCTCGCCTTTCTGTCTGAGACTGGACGCCGACTTTCGACAACTACCGGTGACACCCGAGAGACAAACTTCCTTTTCCAGAACTTGTCGGCATTGATCCAACGTTTCAATGCGGTGGCATTCCAGGGCACTCTGTCAAGATTACTATCCACTGACAAGCGGCGACCCAGATAGCCTGATGACAGATCCGTTGGCAATGCCAATGATGAATAACACTATATGTGACATAATAATAATAATAATAATAATAATAATAATAATAATAATAATAAGTATATTATTGAATATTAATTTACTGAGTGGCTTTGAAGGCAGTCGACGGATTTATCTATCCTAGAATTATACAGTTTTTTGAAGTAGTGAGAGTTCGTCAGCGCACGATTGTTATATCTTTCCGTATCAATTGAGGCCACGATAAGAGATTTTTATATATTGTCTTACATTATTAAAGAGATTTTTCAGGATTTTAAATCAAAATGTGTAACCTATGCAAATGGAAACCAGAATTTAGCTCCATAATATTCACCGTTGAGCAGTTATAACATCCCACGACGTCATAATACGTATTGCTATGGAAAAGCAGTAGAGACGTGCATTTTTTTACATTTTAAACCGAATTTGTATGCATCTGGTTCCATTCAACCCACTTCATGTATCTTCATTCCCTTCCCCTTCTCTTATCCTTGTATCTTAACAACAAAGACCCGTCACGACCCGCTCCGAGTCGGCAGACCATATCACGCAGTTTAATGGCTTCTTCATACAACAAACAACCCCAGATCGTTGACTCACAAGAGGGACCAAGGCAAAAACAAAAGGGGATTTGCGGAGCATGCCACAGCGAATGAAAACTGCACAACAAGAATGGCCTCGTGCACAGACATGGACCCAGAGACAACCCGTGCCCAGGTTCTCACAAACCACCAATAGGTCCCCATGTCCCCGACAGAGGAACCTCCCGATACAAGGACACAACTGCCAGCAACATCTCTGGCTACAAATGAGATAAATGTAGTCAATTCCATTCCTCATCCATGCTTGACTGCCAGTCTGATGAAGCACATACCCACAGCAGCCAGACCAGGTTTGAGCGCCTTGTTAACCACAATTATAGGACGGATTCTCATAGATCCATGCTCCTTGGCCCAATGGAGGTAGCTTTTCGCCTTTGGTGCACTGACATTAGCCAAACCTACAAGAGGAGGCAGACGCCATAACATGACCATAAAAATCAAACAAAGATCTAGCGATTTCCTTGCCAGAAGCTCCAAGGACATTGACTGGCTCTTTATCGGACAAGAGGGATCAGAACACAGAAAGAAAGAAGGAAAGCAAGTGGAACAAACGAGGGCCTCGGCCGTGACCTCTAAATTGGAAGATGGGAATATCCGAGCAGCAGCTAGGATTCTGAGCTCGGACGACAAGCCAATCCCAATTAACGAAACCACATGGGAGGAGCTCAAAACAAAACATCCGCACCCACCTCAGATCCAGGAGCCAGTGCCGGGGCCACCGGATGCCGCCCCGCTTCAGATGACCGAGGAGAACGTAATCAGATGCATTCGCAACTTCCCGGCGGGATCAGCCGGTGGGGCAGACGGCCTACGCCCCCAGCACATCCTAGAGTTAGTAAGCCAACCAGACTCGGGCCCAACTCTGCTAGCCGCCATTACGGCTCTGGTAAACTTGCTTCTCGCAGGAGAATGCCCTCCTGGGATTCGAGCAACCCTTTCCGTGGAACTCTCTTCGCCCTTAGGAAAAGCACTGGAGGTCTGAGGCCCATTGTCATTGGTTACTATTGGAGCAGACTGACAGCCAAATGTTCCAGCTCTTATGGGGCGCCTAAAGTTGCTGAATACCTCTCTCCCAGACAAGTCGGAGTTGGTGAACCAGGAAGATGTGAGGCAGCAGTACACGCAACAAGACGATTTTTGAACAGTTTAAGACAACGAAACAATCATTGCCAAAATAGATTTCTCCAACGCATTCAACAGCCTATATAGACTTGAAATGTTGACAGCATTATAAAACATTCTTCCTGAACTGGCACCTTTTTGCAATCTAGCTTACTTGAAACACTCATATCTTAAATACGGTCGATACTGTGTCTTGTCCCAAGTGGGGCCCCAACAAGGCGACCCTTTGGGTCCCTTACTCTTCTGTCTACCTCTACAGCCCATCCTCATCCAAATGAAATCGCCGCTCACAGTAGGTTTTCTGAACGACCTAACACTATGTGGCAGAGCGGAAGAGGTTGCGGAAGATATAAACAGACTCGAAACCGAATGCGAAAAACTCGGCCTTTCCTAAATCGAACAAAATGCGAGATCATTTCGACTTCTGCTGATATCCAGAGAGACTTCGAACCATTAAGACAGTTCAGATGGACTAACCCTTCAGAGGCCACACTTCTAGGCGCACCTCTGTCAACGGATACGGCCATGACGAACACTTTGCATGTGCGCACAGTGGAGCTAGTGCGCATGATGGAAAAACTAACGTCCATCGCCACACATGACGCCCTCATCTTGCTCCGATACTCGCTGAGTGCCACCCGACTATTATATACCCTCAGAAGCTGTCCATGCGAAGGCCACAAAGGACTGGAGAAGTGTGACAAGGCCTTGAGGGTGGGCCTCGCTGAGGTGTTCAATCTTGTTCTCACCGACGAGGCATGGCCCCAAGCCACCCTGCCCATCAAAAGAGGAGGATTGGGCATCCGATCAGTGTTTTCGCTGGCACCTCCAGCCTTCTTGGAATCGGCCGAATCAAGATGGGACGGCCCTTTGATCGAGCTCGGAGTGACAGACCTCGCCTCCAGAATGCCTGATTCCCAGAATCAGGCACGTCTTAGAGCAGTGGCAGCACCACACGCAGGCGACTGGCTCTTAGCCCCACCGATTACAAACTACGGGCTGAGACTTGACGATGAGTCCCTGAGGGTGGCGGTGGGTTACAGACTTGGGTTACCTGTCTTTTTACCTCATTCCTGCCCATGCGGTGCCCTGGTCGAGAGAAACGGATATCACGGTGTCTCATGTGGCCTGGGCCTTGGACGCTGGCCCATACACGCGGCCCTGAACGACCTTATTTGTAGAAGTATAATCCGTGCAGAGATACCCACTGTCTAAGAGCCGATGGGCTTGACCCGATCTGATGGTAAAAGACCAGACGGACTCACTCATATACCATGGTGGGCGTGGCTGTGTTTGATATGGGACGCGACAGTCTCAGATACAATGGCAACGTCGTATCTGCCAGAAACATCACAAAGAGCGGGCGCAGCAGCCGAGATGGCGGCGAACCTCAAAACTCAGAAATACGCCGAGCTAGCCTCCACGTACGTCTTCACACCGGTGACATTCGAATCCTTTGGCCCCATTTTCCGAAGGCCAAAGCTTCCTTTCAGAACTGGGACACAGACTGAGCGCCGTCACTGGGGAGCAGAGGGAGACGACTTTCCTCTACCAGCGCACCTCGATGATTATTCAACGCTACAACGCAGTTGCTTTCAAGGGAACTTTCGCTGCTCAGGAGTCCAACGAGCAGGGCTACTCCGGACGACAATAATAATAATAATAATAATAATAATAATAAATATAATAATAATAGAACGAGCTTGGCCATCAAGAATAAACGGATGCTACATGAAGAAAGTGAAGATTGTGACATTTTTTTAGAAATGCAGAAATCCAATCTAATTTTTGCGAGCATCTGGCTAGCAGTGAGATAGAAGTTGTGCGCTTAACGATAGAATTGCAAATTAACCGATGGATTGTTTGCGATGTCGAACGAAAAGCTAGACCTACGAATGGACGATAACGGATTTATCGAGTTCCATCTCTACACGCTGATCGACGATTCATCCAAGCACCTGTAACTCTCAACATTGATCTTAACAATCTTTGAACATTGCAACTATTTGAATTGCACTGCTGGAGAAAAGTTAAGTGGAAGGAAACTCTATATTGCATCATCTTTCTCCGAAAGCAATGGAACACCACTGCAGCTGAACGTCAGTCAAAAACGGATCCGACAAGTTGTCTGATATAATTAATAGGCCTATATTTATCTACGAACACCAATAATAGTTAATTAAGTATTGTTTGTATTTTATGCGTTGAACTGTTTGATCTCTAATGTTGCAATAGACAGAATTCTAGTCCACGAAATATCTGGTATTTTCGAAATGGGACTTTACATAATGTAGGCCTAATGTGATTGAACCCATCAGCCATGTTCAACGAGACAATAAACCTATCTTAGCTAAACCTGCAAGATAAAAATTTACATGAACTACAGAATACAATTGAGTCACCAAATGCAAACTCCAACGTATGCAAAGGAGCAAGTTTCATTTAAGTGTTGACAACTTGCAACGAGAAAAAGAATAGAGTGTTCTAACAGAATTATTTAATATAAAGATGTGCGTTGTAAATTGAAATCTAAAGAGTGATAATTATCTAGGCCTACATGCACGATAAAAAAATAACGTTTCTTTGGTGGCTGCGCAATGAATTTGAGACCGATATAACACCAGAAAGTGCACTGCTCATGCGCGTAGTTCGTCGTCAGCCCACTTCCGGCCATTTCGGGTTGCAAGTTATCACGTGCGAGTCAAGAACAGACGGCTGAAAGGAATTTGTCCACAGCGCTCGACTGAAACTGCCTGACTGACGACAGACAATGCAAACAGACAGACAGGCATACACGTGCAGACGTACACGTACGGAGGAGAGTAGGTAACGAATGAACAATTCACAGAGAGTAAACAACCAACGGGCCATAGGAGACCAGTTAGCCTATTCCTTCGACATCCGACATATTATCTGAAAACTAATCGCCTTCTTTACGGATCCACTGTCCCATCGCTAACAATTCTCTTCCGCTCATTCGAGGCCATTCTACCACTATTTTCTTCTCGATCAGCTTACTTACTCGTTGCATGTCTCCATTCATACACATTTCCCGCTCTTCTCTACTACAACTACCTCGTCATTTTCTCTACAATAGTCCGACATCTTTCTGATTTTGTAATTTTTCATAATATTTGTGTTTTTGCAATCGTTTTATTTCCGTTTCACTCGTATTCCTATCTGTCCTTCTATTGTCACGTGCCGTACTCCCAAAACTCTATCCACCCTCTGATACACCTAATTATTCCTCACCGCTTTCCGCCCTTATTTACCAGAGTCTTTCTTTTTTTCTCTTCGGAGTTTTCTTCCTTCACATCACTCATCATTTCTAGCACTTATTCTCCCATTTTCTCTGCCTCTTTGCTCCTCTCTTGATGTCATATCCGATTCCGCACTTCTCCCCCTCTACCTTCCATCTTCGATTTCATCTTTCTACTTCGAACCTCACCTTTTCCTGTCTTTTGAATCCTTGAACTTATCATCCTCATTTTCGACATCTTTCTCTTTCTCGAGCTTCTTTTCCTTCTCCCTTCCGATTCAGTTCTCTTCTTCCTCTAATTCCTCCTCAGTTCAGCTTCATTGTAATTTCCAACGCTTTATATATGACCTAATCCACTGCACACTCTAGCTGTGATTCGCTTCCATCCTACATTATATCGTTACCTATCAAATGGTTTTACTGACATTATTGTACTCAGCCGATCAAACTCATTACACGACTCTTGTCTTTGTACCCGGCGTTGATGCATATTTACAAGCTAATAGTATAATTATTATGACACACATCTAGTGTTCGCAACGGATTGACGTTTCATCTGCGTCTAACTATCACTCGAAACCTTCAAGTTCAGGCCATGAATCCACCCATCATATTACCAAAAATTGTCTTAGCTCAGTCAACGTATCATAGGAATATACAGCCTACGTATACTGCCCGGTATCATATCCCGCAGGGTCGTTACATAGGGTGACACAAAAGTTCGTTCACCGCTATCAAAATGCGTTTTCTCAGTAAGGGCTTCATAATATTATTTTATGATATTCTGTCAGTACATACACAAGTCAAATGACAGACACTGATACAAATTTGACTTTGATACGGTCTGCAGTTGCCATCATATATTAAGACAATTGAAAAGGACCAGTATCTCGGCAAAAACTGCCATGCAATACAGTTTGTTCATCATAGAATCACTGTATAACAAAGTGTTTGGCAAAGTAGACCACGACACAACATTGCTGCCTAGGTCTTACAGACGTACGCTATTAGCGTACAGTTTTTTCGTTCTGCTTAATGACAGCACAGACTCTATACAGCATATATAGACTAGATCAGTGACTCATGTCTTCCAACTTTGACTCAGGATCTTTGAAAACGCTGAGGGACAAAATACTCCACAAGTTCTCAATAGGAGAGAGAGATCCGGAGAATTTTTTTGGCCAATCTTTTGACTTTATTCGTGATGGGAGTTTGTAGTCAAGACACTTCGTCGTCACAGCTGATGTATGACAGCGTGCACCATCTCGCAGAAATACTCCCAAGATCGTTGTCAACCATTAACTTTCGTTGCAATTATAACACTGCCGTCGTCTCTCGAACGCGTATTGCTCGAAACTGTACGTAATGCAGTACTTTGGCACAAAGTGAAGGCTTGTCATCCCACCCCATCATCACTGACGGACTAAACTTCATCTGTGGAGCAGACGTATCTATCTCCTCCTTTGAAACCCAAACTGTATCGTTTTGTGCATTCGATACATAAAGGACATTGAGCGACGACTCATCGGTGAACAAAACATTAGATCAGTCTTCCGCAATCAAGTGGTTGTAGTAAACACTAAGAGTTGTTTCGTTGAATTAAAACCTGTGGTTCCAGTGGTTACGTCATATCCAGGCACGAGCCGGAAATGCCCCTCGCGCGCCGCGGTGTTCACTGTCACGTCATTTAATGCACGTTCACCTAAAAAAAATTCAGGGTTATAATATATTTGAGTCCTGTATATGAATCGTGTTTGCCCTAAAGTAGCGGGTGGTCCGACTTAAGTATTTTCTAGTAAGGAACAGAAACGTGGGTATGAATGTGAATTTTCAAAAGTCTTGATCTTGAAGTTTAAAGTCTTGATCTTGAGAATAAAGATGCTGGTCTTTTACAGGGTCCTATTTGTAAAAAAAAGGAGCGGGAGGGGGGTCGGAAATATAATTATACAAAAAGACCTAATAATAATTTCCTAAGCCGAAATGAATTTTTTATTCGCGATTTGCTCCTCGTGTTTCAAACCCCTCGACTAGTCTGATTAAAACAGAAAAAAATAATAGAAATAGCCAACATTTCCAACTTTCCTTATTTTTTTGTCATGTAATGAACTTCCACAAAGAGTCAAGATTCTGCAGTTACTACTGCTAGTCATTGCAGAATCTTGACTTATTGTGAGACGATGCAAGTAGGCCTATGACAAATGAATACATTTTAATAATGATAATAATAATAATAATAATAATAATAATAATAATAATAATCAAAAACGTGTTAATAGGCCTATCATGTCAAGCAACCACATGGAGTCCACAAAACCATTATGTAAAGCTTATTTTTTACATTTCCTAATCCTTAATAGAAAAAAACGTTTATTATGTTCACATAATTTTAAACTTTCATAAAACAAAATAAAAAGCCTTGACATAGTCTACAATTAAAATACAGTTAATTTGACATGTAGGTCAAGTGATCTTTGCCTACATGTTAAATTATTGTCAACAAAACGTGTTAGCTTGTTGTAATCATAATCTACACACATTCAGGAACTCATGCGCGGGGCACCAGCTCATTAACGAGCAATGAAATTTGAGAACTCGCCTGCTATCTACATGTCTTTGTTGAACAACTTTGCGTAGGTGTAGTACTGTAGCAAGAGCACACCATGTCGCATTTTAAATATATTCATAACACATGCGTAATTAAATTTACTCAAAAGTTTGAAAGGGTTTTGCAAGTAAATTATGTTACAGTATATGGACTGAGTAACTTACCTTCTAGCATTATGGCGTTTGAAGAAAAAAGATATCGTTTGCTGACTGCTAACTGGCTTCATTTATGTTAATTAAATCCAATGCTGCGGCAAGGCAGAATCACTCAAATGCCCGTTTTGTTATATATATTTTGTATAGGCCTACGGGCGTCCGCAGGAATATTCAATTGATTGTTTGATGCAGCCTACTGACTCACAAAGTGGAGTACGTAGTATTAAGTTTCACTTTACGACTTACTCCCTCATCGAGGCTTGGGCTAGTTCTGAAGTTAGCTTGGGGGTGGGGGAATATTTGAAATCTGGATGAACGTGTGTTTATCTGGCATATAAGGAAAGAATGTGGTTTCTGAGCGTCGCTCCATGCATTCAGTGTCAATTATTTATGTTTATACATTTCCGTGTGTGCATAGCCTATATATATATATAGTATATATATATATATATGTATATATATATATATATAGCACTTACACCAGAGGCTTATAGCCGCTAATTTGTCAGAAACAACACACAAGAGCAGAGCCGCTAATTGCCCGTTTCGGGTGAATTCATTCCGTCTCGGCTCAAATCATTTCTTCGCGACTGAAATCATTGCGAAGTCTGACAGTCCATGGCCGGAAAAATCTGTTTCCAGTAATGCCTGTGTGCTCAATGAATGTGAGGGGGTCGAGTCGACCCCCGAGGGGGTCGATTACACTTTATTAGCACAGGGGTCAAGGGATATAAGCATGGGGTCAAGCCCCCTCGACTGCCCCTCCCCGGACAAATCGGACACTGGGTCATTATTCTCAAGATCAAGACTTTAAACTCTATTAAAGTCTTGAGCACAGTCTTAGTCTTGGTCTTTAGGTTTCAGATGTTTATAAAATGACTGACAACAACAGGTACAATCATGTCAAATTTGCAATAACTAAAAACGTGCAAGATAATATATTCCGGTTAAATCGATGCAAAGAGATTCGTTACGAGTTTCTGGCGTAATGGATAATTATAGGGTGACACAAAAGTTCGTTCACTGTTTTCAAACTTCAATATCTCGGTCAAAATTATTCGAATCTCTAAATATTTTCCAACCATATACAGGATTCCAATATGTTATAACCCTGAAAATTTTTAAGTTGAACGTGCATTAAATGACGTGACAGTGAACACCGCGGCGCGCGAGGGGCATTTCCGGCTTGTGCCTGGATATGACGTAACCACTGGAACCACAGGTATTAATTCAACGAAACAACTCTTAGTGTTTACTACAAAAGTTCTTCATGTGAAATGTTACACCAAATGCACGTTGCCGTTTATGAAAAGAAAGCCAATTCGCTCCAAATACTTTGACCACCAAGTGATGTAATGTAAATCTGTAAAACTTCTAAGCCACGTCAGAGTAACCAGCTTCTTAACCGGCGCTATTTATCAAGTCCGCAAAATCTGGGGTGGTCAAGCCGATGAGACAGCATTGTGCGAAGATGGTAGTACACGTAGGTGATAATGGAGGCCGACAGACGTGTGGTGAGTCGGTGGCGTGAAAGAGTTCGGTTTTCAGACACGAGAGGAAGATAGCAGATGGTACTTTTCGCTGTGTGAGTGTGTGTGCGCGTGTGTATGCTTCAGACAACGCCGTTCGTTTTTTTATGGATTCAATATTTTGTATAAATTCTGTGAATTCTCTCTGCCACGTGTATTCGTAAGACAGTATATATATATATATATATATATATATATATATATGAGAGAGACAGAGACAGACAGAGACAGAGAGAGAGAGAGAGCGAAAACGAGAGAGAGAACGGTGAGAGAGATAGAAAAAGAGACAGGCTAAGACAGTGACATAGAGAGAGACAGACGAGAGCGAGACATACAGAGACAGACAGAAAGCGAGCGAGGAAGAGAGTTGCATTTTGTTATACTGTTTAGGTCATGACCTTGCTGCGCTAAAATGTCAGTTGGATTCTGCTCACAAGATGTACGATATGTTGTGATGGTTGACTATTTGATGCCAGAAACATCTGCGGGTCTCTTCCTTAGGTGTTGTTACACGCAATGCCTTGTAACGAGTTATGATAGATGGTACCTGTAACAGGCACCGCTGCACCTGTGATTGGAATGACAGAAGAGAGGAGTCCTTAGGCAATACGCAACGCCAATCCAACCATCCTTCCGTTGTAGGAATGAATGAGCGTGTAGACATTATACATAACCTATATCTTAAGAAATCAGTTATCAAAGTATTGTACATTCACATTCCACTTTCATGGTCTCACCAGACGACAGCATAACTTTGACCGACCGACCTACCGACCTATTGACCGACCGACCGACTCACCGACTGACCAACTGATTTACCGACTCACCGATTGACCGTCCGATCGACCGACTGACCTACCGACCTATTGACCGACCGACCGACTCACCGACTGACCAACTGATTTACCGACTCACCGATTGACCGTCCGATCGACCGACTGACCTACCGACCTATTGACCGACCGACCGACTCACCGACTGACCAACTGATTTACCGACTCACCGATTGACCGTCCGATCGACCGACTGACCTACCGACCTATTGACCGACCGACCGACTCACCGACTGACCAACTGATTTACCGACTCACCGATTGACCGTCCGATCGACCGACTGACCTACCGACCTGTTGGCCGACCGACCGACCGACTAACCGACTGATCAACCAATTTACCGACTGACTGATTGATTGACCGTTCGACCTACCGACAGACCTACCTATCGACGTACATTGACCGACCTACCGACCGACCGACTTACCGACTGACCGACCGATCGAACGACCTACCAACCTATTGACCGACCGACCACAATCGACCGACTGAACGACTGACCGACAAAATTCTGCTTCCAACAAGTAGAGCGACGTTCATAACCACTTTCCATTGGCCTCGGCTTAACGAAGGCGCTATAAAAATCGTCTTATTATTCGGAAGGCTGTGCACAACACACACACCAATACACACACACACACACGTACCGTCTATTATGTCTCTGGTGTCGTCCACAAATTGCTTTATCGCCGTCAATTGAGGTTCTTTCTGGATGTTGATAATGAAATGAAAAACGTTTTTCCTGTCATCATGCTCACATGAAGCCCATATACGACCCATAGTCCCGTATGGGACACGTAAAGAACCCATGGAGATGTTGGCAGGATAATGACTATCTCGAGACCATCAGACAAGCTTTCAGGCCTTTCACATCGAGCGAGAAGAGATTTTTATTTATCTTTCGTGTGTTCCGCATTTTGCTGTAAGCTGTCAAGATTCCGACAACGTCGTTCGTTTCTTTAATGGATTCAATATTCTGTATGTATTTTGTGAATTCTCTCTGTCACGTGTAATCGTACGACACTGCGTTCATATATTTACTTGTAGAATTAGCTACTTTACTTTTACATATAATTCAGTGATTTGTAGAACGAGTGTTTCCGTGTTTCCAAAGCATTATGGCATGCAGCGCTTATGCGAGCGTTTATTTAATGCCGCCCTATATGAACTGCCTTGATGTATACATATCACACATGAACGCATGCATACATACGTACATACATAGACCCCTACATATACAGGTATAGAAACATTTAAACTACATTTCTGAATATCCGTTGTAGGTCTATAGTCGTCTGTCTATGAAAATTCCCCTGCAAATTTCTAGGTCCACTATATTCAACCCAAAATGTTTCGTTTCCGAAAACAGAGACTTTATAATCTGTTTAATCTTTACATTAAATCCCATGAAAAATCACGCCTGTCACTTTTCTCGACGGACCAAGTGATACGAAAACGAGGCTAAACTTGCATATCAAGTAGATTCGTTTTGTAATTCTCTTGAAGATCACGGCTTTCTCTGACGATTGAACACACGTCTTTCAAAGACGTAGCTAACTATGCAATTCATGCGAGATATGTATTTTATAATTTATGAGGGTAGAAATACACAGAAGTTTGATAACAAAAGAAGAGCGAAACCCTGAAAATAGTGCATAATTGATGATGATATCAGCGACATAGATGGACGCAAGTTGACAAAACCCTGGGAAACATTTTTTGAGTAAAAAATCCGAAAAATTCCAGACGATTCGGCATATGAAGGAAGGCATAATGTAGCCTTGGCAAGCTCACTGCATACACTCTTACAGCAGCAGCCTCTTCTTTAACTGTACTTTAGATTAGTCTTTGACGTCGAAAAATGGCGAAGCCGTTATAAATCAGGGCTGGTTCCAGTCCTGATTCATTGGTTTATTAATTTATTTATTAGTTGATTGATTGATTGGTTGATTAATTAGTTGATTGATTTATTAGTTGATTGTTTTGTTAATTGATTTATTGATTAATTGATTTTTCGATTTTTAATTATTGATTTTTTTTAATTGTTTGTATTTAGGCCAAACGTTAACTTATAAATAATTATGTGATCATTAGGATTTCCGTCTTGCAATTTTTAGAAGGAAAATATTGATTAATACATCAGTGATATAATATTGGGTATAGGCTAACTGGATCATCTGTCGGTCCTATTATGGAACGATGGCAATAAACAAATGGTACACGATTTATTCTGACTTACATTAATCCCTTGATTAGCTCATTACCCATTACTCAGTGAAAGTTAAAGCTGAACTGGTCTACGATTTTATAGCATAAGAAAAATAAATGATCATTTCAAGCAATCCTCATTGGCATCATCAAGCTGTGTGATACGTACAATATAGGCCTATTTATACCATCTCAAATATTATATACATAGTCCAGTGTAATTTTTTCTTTGGTTTTCATTCATTATAAAAGTGTGTTTGTATTCATTCTTTCGAAAGTGTGCCAGAGATTAAAATTCTTAAGTTAACAGAATTATTAGAAGAAACGTCGCATTCATTTATCAGAGACGGGCAAAATGAACGATGGAAAATATAGAAATAGATTCCAGTTGGGATAGGATTAGTCAGAGGCCAGTTGGGTAATTGGGATAGGTCTATTTAGAGGGCAGTTGGATAGGCTTATCAAAGAGGACAAATGGGATTAGTTTTTTAAATGGCGGTTGCGATATGCTCATTTACAGGTCAGCTGGGATAGGTTCATTTAGAAACTAGTTGGGATATGTTTATTGGGAAAAAAATTTCATCAAAATCTTATACAAGAGGCATTCCACAAGGGGAACAGTAGATTTCCTGCGCCAAATCTTTAATCGGGAAACAGTGGATGCATTTCTCTGCTTACAGTCAATCAGAGGCAGCTTTGTTCACGGATCACTAAACCCTATTAGACATTCTTTCAGTTATGAAGCTATGCAAGTTACACAGCGTTGATATTCTTCCGATTTGTTGTTTGCTGGAAACATGCGCAATGACCGTTTGATGTCATTCTGGTGCTGAAAGCAAGCGAAGCGAAGCGAGGCCTATTAATGATGAATGAGGTCCTTTGATCCTCGTTGTTTCCGGTCTGGGTGTGTTGCTCATGCAGTGGCCGACGTCAGCCGCTGCAACTGGCTTCGGCAAAGACTGACAAGAATTTCATGGCCAGCCGGGTTACACCTGGTGGGGGAAGGGAAGGCCGGCGGGAGGGGTGGATGCGTGTTTGACCCCAACGAAATTCCGCTCCAAAAGGCGACATCGATTTTTATTTCCATCATTCGGTGTTGCTTGTACCATGGCTGTTGCCGTCAACACATACAACATCACAACAGAAACAACATCGGCTGTCCCCCCACTCCTTGCTACCATTCGTCCAGACACGCCAGTACATGGGCCGAGCCTCCCTTTGTACCGTCTGTCTTTGTTTCAGTTCCTACCTGCCTCTCTCTCTCTCTCTCTCTCTGTCTCTCTCTCTTTCTGTCTCTCTCTCTCTCTCGATCTATCTATCTATCTATCTATCTATCTCTCTGACAAAGACGTCTCTGTCTCTCTCTCTTTCACTCTCTCACAGTGTCTCTCCCTGTCCATCCTTCTCACTCTTCTATCTTCTCTTGGTAAGCTGACAGCAAATGCCTTATCTGACCTGAAGACGTCACCAGCATGACGCCTAGAAAATGCCTAAAACGTTTCGTCTACGCGCATGCGCGCCAACGGCATTTCCTGAATTATAGACTATTATTATATATTTACACGCAGGCGACGGCGAAACCCACACGTTTCCACACTAACGTAATTTTACCTGTCGCAGAATGTCACCTGGACAATACGTTATTTCTGGACTCACGTCGTGAAGTCACATGACGGCAAGCGGAAGACAGGTGAATTATGGGTAAACTGATGCAATTAAGAACCACGCCCAACAGTCAAGGATTTATGGCGGCATGATTAGCAGTCGTTTATATTTTATACTTCATAACTTTCAGATGGCTGCTTGTTGTTGCCGCTTGAGTAGTTTTGCTTAAGTAAGATGTGCTTAAGAAGTAAGATGTGCTTAAGCAAAGATGTGCTTAAGTAAAATGTGTGCTAAAGTAAAGATGTGCTTAAGTAGAGATGCTCAAGTAAAGATGTGCTCATGTAAAGATGTGCTTAAGTAAGGATGTGCGTAGGAAAAAATGTGCTTAAGTGAAGATGTGCTCAAGTAAAGATGTGCTTAAGTGAAGATGTACTTAAGTGAAAATGTGCTTAAGTGCGGAAGTGCTTAAGTAAAATGTGTGCTTTATTAAAGATGTGCTTAAGTAAAGATGTGCTTAGGAAAAGATGCGCTTAAGTGAAGATGTGCTCCAGTTAAGATGTGCTTAAGTGAAGATGAGCTTAAGTGAACATGTGCTTAGGTAAAGATGTGCTTAAAAGAAGATGTGCTTAAGTGAAGAAGTGCTTAAGTAAAATGTGTGTTTAATTAAAGATGTGCTTAAGTAGATTAAGTAGAGATGTGCTAAAGTAAAGATGTGATCGAGTAGACCTAATGCTCTCAAACGCAAGTCTAGAATTTCGTCTACAAACGAGGGGTGTTGATACTCATGACTGTCCTCGTCCAATATGTCTGTAATGCTCTGCATGTATCAGGTTCAGTCTAACCGCCATCAGATGGTCCCAGCAGGCCACGTCGGCCTTGTGCGAGTGTGGCGAGGTGCAGACGATGTTCCACGTACTGGAGGACTGCGCAATAACAAGACTTCACAAGGTCGAAGAAGCTGGAAGGGCCTGGCTCAACAAGCCAAGCACTCGCAAATAAAGATAAATAATGATTATGATAATAATCTAATGACTTCTTAATAAAAAAGTAGGCATGATGATTATGATATTAATCTAACGACTTTATTATAAAGCGCCGTCATAATTATTCACATTGCTTGGCAGCATTGTGCCTTCCACGTGGCTTCTAACTTCCACCAAAAGACGCACAGCATCATAAAACTAGTCATACATAAACCATTCCGATGGCCCAAATACTAATAGTTTCGACTTTAATTTCAATTATTTTCTCTTTTAGAAGTTTGCGAAATGTTTGGTTGTGATACAGTATGTCATTTTGATCATCTATATTTAAACATAAACATTTCGGTCAAAATGATTCAGATCTCTTAAGTATTTTTCAAGCGTATGCAGGAATCACATTTTAAATAACCCTGAAAATTTTAAGTCGAACGTGCTTCAAAAAAGACGTGACTGTGTACACTCTGGCACGCGAGGTGCTTTTCTGGCTCGTGCCTGTATATGACGTCGCCGTTATTCACGCTTCTTAATTGAGTAAAAATTGAAGCATCGACACTGGACTGTGGGTGTGCGGTGGGATGACGACCAGGGTCTCACAAGTCTTCACTTTGTGCCAAATGGTACCAAACTGAACTTGTAGTACTACATTACAAACGATCTCGAGCAATGCGGGAAGCCAGCGTTCGAGATGACAACGGCAGTGTTATGCAACGAAAGTTATTTGTTGGGAGTATTTCGGCAGTATGGTGCACGCTCTCATGCATCAGCCGTAATGACTAAGTGGTTAGACTAGGACTAGGCTTACAAACTCCCATCACGCATAAATCCGAAGGATTAGCCACCTAAGCTCTCTGGAACTCTATCCTATTGAGAATTTGTGGAATATTTTGTCTCTCAGAGTTTATAAAGATCCTGAGTCTAAGAACGTTGATCAACTCATACGTCGCCTCCAACAGATGGATAGAAGTTGAGACACTTCAGTCGCTGATTAAGTCTATACCTATTATTAAACGTCTCCGTGTATCAGTAATCGATTCGAGTTCGCAATTAAAAATCACAATACATTGGAATCGGTCATGAGAACTAGAGGTCGACTGCTGTGTGTAAGAAAGTTGAAAGAGGCGACGAGTCTTAAATTTACCTTTGTGAAGAATTTACTGAAAGACCTGAACTGGACAATCCATAACTTTAGATAATCCACCGGAAATACAAAGAATGCAACAATATTTAAGTGGGCGACACATCAAGAATCACATAGCTCAAATTGATCCAAATTGATCAGTGTGATAATTGTACATGTGTGTGTGTGTGTGTGAGAGAGAGAGAGAGAGAGAGAGAGAGAGAGAGAGACAGACAGACAGACAGACAGACAGACAGAGAGAGTTTGAGCATGGAACATAGATACATATGACATGGAATGTTTAAAACGTATAGTAACGTGTGTACTATGAGGCAACAGTTTAGAATAAATTATTCTTTGCTCAGTTGGCAGCCACCTTAGCAATGCACCATGGAAATAGAATTCTTTCAGAGCAGCAACCTTCAGCAAAAGAGAAATTGACGAAGGATGTGATGATTGAATTCAGAAGGTCATGGTTTCGGAATTACAGCAGCACTAAAGGTCTAAAAGCTTATTATAGGATGAGTAAATCAGACTTAGGTAGTTGATTAAAATAGACTGAGATGAGGCATTTGTAGACGAGAAGTCCCGCATCTGCGAGAGGAATTTTGCCATGAAAATGTTGTGAGGTAAGGCAAGAGAAGGCTGCGACGACAGCTGTGTATCAATCGCTACGGAGTAGGATCTTAATCACCGACTGCCATAACAACTATTGAAAAGACCAGACTAATGAGATTAGTGCATTTGGCAGCAGAAGTATGGTCTACGGAAAGTGAGTCCCTGGTAATTGAATTTGGAGAAGCATAGGCAAATGGGAGTCCCAACAATACCTTTTGAGCCGGTCTCTCCAATTCCTGGCAGCAAAACGGTCTGATTTTTTAGCGCTGGTAAGGTCGCTCCGCAGGCAACCCAGAATGCGTTTACATGGCTTTCAGAATGATTTGAATATAACTGAAAGGCAAGTCCGGTAGATATCTTGTTTGATGGCACTGTAGAAGAGTGGTCTGGATGACAGTTTTTAATGTTGAGACGCTTAGCAATATCCAAGAGCGGCAACAAATGAGAGAGTAAATGGAAAGCGGCATTTCTATCGATAATCATATCAAAGCGTGAGATGGAATGAATTTAGGGACGTCTTGTGACAGCGGGGGAGGACGCCTTGATCAAAGCGTGCTTGTGATTCTAGCATTTATAGCAAATCGCTGCAATTCTAAGTGATCGTTTGCCTATAGGGGTCTATCACAGCTTCCGTAATTAAAAGACATCATCTTATGATACACGTTCATAGAGTCTCGTACATGTACATAAGCATACTAATGTTCGTAAAACCGAACTGCTTCACCAGAGCCAAGTATACGAGACTGATGATGCGCATCCAAAGTGTGTTGAGGTAGCCTAAGCCTATACTAGAACAACGTGTCCTCATTCTATAGAACAATAGGCGCAACGGTTAAGTGCAAGGTTGTATAAACGGTCGATTATGTTCTTCCTGGTTATAGCGACTATAGTCCTACACAATATGAGTCACTAGAGCCATAAATTCTGCTGTTATCGAGTGTTAGTGCTTCATAACCTTGCTCTACCTACAACAATGACTGGTCCCCAGACAGCCGACCACGAAGTAGTAATGTAGTCACATAATTCCACAGAGGCTCAACAGAAGTTTCACTTATGTACAACATTTCCTACGTCAAGATTAAGCTGATATTGCTAATTCCAAGTCGCTTGTGTTGTAATGTAATGCAAATTTGAATCCTCGAAAATTTCTCAGCGCCCACAAAAGCCACGTCAGGGAGACCAGCATATTCGCCGGCGCTATACTTAATCCAGTTCTCAATAGCCAGTCCTCTCGTTTCTTTCCGGTGCCAGGTCGAAATCCGGGAAGTCAAGCCGAGGAGACAGCAGGGTGCTACGGTGGTAATCGTTGATGATCGTGGTCATACATGTATGGTGGTGCAGGAGTAGAATCTGGACACGACACCTCGACAAGTTCGGTTTTTGGTCTTGTCATATGGCCAGTCTTTTAATATTAATAATAATATAAAGCAAATCAATGCAGTGCAGTCCATTTAGTACTTTGGCATACGTCTGGTCGTCTGCCGCTTCACTTCTGATAGATTAATTTCTGACTAGAGCTCTCCTGGTTCCATTTATTATCCTTCGCTAAAAGCAGCCAGTCACTTCATGCAACTATAAATAATCTCTTTTGATCTCCGATGAAATACTTCAACTCTATGCAATCCTCTCAACGGACAAAGAACAACGCCTTGAACGTCGCCTTCCTTTCCGCAACAGCCGTCACCTCGCTCCTAACCCACATAGACCTCATGACTGAACGGAAGTGGAAGTGGGTTAGAATTAGTCTCACTCATCGTAGACCACCGAGGCATTGTCAATCGAGACAAAATGGCTAATCGATGGCTGATGAAGGACGTCCTCATGAAGGACGTCCTAATCTGTCATCATGAGTAGGCGTCTACTCAGCTTCAGAGAAGGAGGAGGACAAACAATCTCTGCTGACAACTGCATCACAGAAGTAGGACTTACTTCTATTACACATCGTCCAGCTCAAGAGTATAGTTTGCGACAGCGCCTAATTCATCATTCTCATCTATTCTGATTTTTATCTAATCTCTTGTGGTCTTAATCGATTCAATCCAATTTTATATCTACCTTGAGTCATTTACTTAGGTTTCTAGACACAGTTTCGAATCGCAAAATTTGACGTTTTAAGTGGGTCTACCTCGTTTGGAGCTTTATCTAAACGATGATTAATTTCGAGCTACCACTGGTGGGCTCACTCCTGCGCACGTACGCACGCACACACATGCGCGCGCATACAGACGTGGAACCTTACCGACCGAATCCTATCTAAAGCCGACAGATGCAACCATTGGGTCAGACAGTTCCTGACCATGGATGATGCAAATACAGAGCTCGACAAGTGGCATCGTTGGCGTCACATGGTAACACCACTGCCCAGCCGAACCACCTCTTTGGTGGCTGTTGACGTGGCAATCGGAAATCCATCAAGCCACAGAGGGGTCTGTGTAAAACATGGGTTCGTTGCAGGCTGTCCAGAAAGTGTACTACAGGGAATCGAATGCAAACACTAAACACACAGTTGAAAAACAAGGTGATTAGATGGAATGCAGCACAAGCCCACTTATGCCACAATGTTTGTCACAAATGATGTCACAAATGATGTCATAAATGATGTCACAAATGATGTCACAAATGATGTCACAAACGATTTCACAAATGATGTCAAACGGTTTCACAAATGATGTCACAAATGATGTCACAAACGATATCACAAATTATGATACAAATTACGATACAAATTATGACACAAATCATCACAAATTTTCGCGCAGAATCGGTATTAGTCCGCCGACATGACAAGGAAGGCGGGACAAACCGGAATATGTTTCTGACACAATTTTATCTCTCTTTCAATGCAATCTAATAACATTTCTTCTCCGCATCACGAAAATGACACTGTAAAAGTCCACAGATAATAGTATTTCATTAGTGCTAATCCGAACTAATTTAGTGGATAATGAAGTAGTAGGAAAGTGAACTACCTGGGACAATTGACCAATATTATGGTCAATTCACCAACCTAATAGGTTACAAAACCTATTAACCTATTATTAACCTATAATTAGGTTACAAAATCACCAACAATCACAACAACCCACATCATGGTTCTAATACCAACCAAATAGGCTACCAGTAAAATGAGCCACAATTTATGCACAAGCCCCTGGTCAAAAGTCCCGGAGGGAATTTCCAATAGTTTCGATGATGAGTCATCACGTGACCACCAAGCCTTCATTACCAACCCAGGAATTAAATGACTAGGATAACACAACCATTCCAATAGTTTCGATGATGAGTCATCCCGTGGCCACCAAGTCTTCATTATCAACCCAGGAATTAAATGACTCAGGATGACCCAACCATTCCAATAGTTTCGATGATGAGTCATTTGGATTTGATTGCTAAAATTCAAGCTCACGGGGTTCAAACACTCATCCCCTCATATTTTACTCCAATCTCATCCAATGCTAGTTTGACGGACGCATCCGTTCCCGACATTAGAGTTCCAACACTCGTTCCTATGCCAGCTGCGACAGCACGAAAAATATTCTTTAAGACTAAGTCTGCTTTTAATACAATCGCAAAGTGGATTGGAGGGTACATACCTGAAGAACCAAGGAGAAAGGTGAACGAGAATATAGAAGCACTGAAAGCTGAAGTGAATTCTATATTCGGTAAAATTCTTATGAAAACACGCGAAATAAAAGAGACGGCCACAGCTATCAAGGGCTTCACGAAACAATACGCGGTCGAAAGAGAAAACGGAATTGACGCCACATCTTTTCTTGACACCGTTCGAGGCGGTAGACTTGTTGACTAAAAATCGACAGACTAAGGTTAATTTCATCATTACCTGCACAATGGAGTGTATTGATATGAAATCCGGGAAAGTAGATACCGAGGATTTTCCGTTTCGTTCAAAGACTGAGGTGGTTCTAGACTCCACCGATACGAGCGAAATTTACAACAATGCAAAAGATAATATCCTAGAGTCTATGGCAGCCTTCCAGATGCGAGGTAGTAACTGGAGACATAGAGCGGCTCAAAAATTAGAAATCAACACGGTTGCTTATAAACCGCTGAAGGGTAGTTCTTACATTCCACTACCGAAATGTCTAGCGAGTAAAAAGGCTATTGTTAATATGAAGAACGAAGACGAAGAATGCTTCAAGTGGTGTAACGAGAGCTTCAAACCCTGTTGACGAACATTCGGAAAGAATAACGAAAGAATTAATAAAACAATCTGAGGAACTTGATTGGTCCAGCATTGAATTCCCAGTCGCAGCGGATACTAACGTGATAGGTAAGCTTGAGAGAAATAATAATATTAGTATGTGTTCGGTCACGAGAAAGATGTTTACCTGCTTCCACTATATTTATCGAGGCACGAGAGCGATATCGGTGTTGATCTATTACTCATTTCTGATGGAGAAAAGAAGCATTACTGTTGGATAGAGAACTTTAACAGATTGATGGCGGTTCACACAGAAAACTCATACAATTCGATGCATTATTGTAAAAGATGTTTGATAGGATATAGAAATATAGAGTCATTAAATAAACATATCGAGTACTACCCAACACGCCGCTCAAAAGATAGAACTTCCAGAACCAGGAACTATGTTGAATTTCAAAAATTATAATAGAAAGATGAGAGTTCCCTTTGTCGTGTACGCCGATTTTGAATCTTTCATTAAACTTATAGACACATGCCAACCAGATCCCAACATGTCTAACACCAACAGATATCAAAAACACGTTCCAAGTTCTTTCTGCTATTATATAAAATGTTTCGACGATGACCTATATTCGCAAGCTCCTGTGACGTTCACAGCAAAGAGCGAAGACGATGATGTAGCACAGATATTCGTAGACAGTCTTATAGAGAACATAATAGATATTTATAATCGATTTAAATTTCCTAAGAAAATGATATTTGGAAAGAAAGAACAGGCGCTATTCGATTCCGCTATCGTTTGTCACATATGCGAAGGCGAACTGGGTAAAGATCGAGTTAGAGACCATTGCCATTTAACTAGAATATATAGAGGCGCCGCTCATAAGAATTGTAATCTAAATTATATAGTTATCATGTTTTTCCCAGAATTGTTCCATAATCTATCCGGTTACAACAGTCATCTATTCGTAAAGAAATTGCGAGGTGATGATAACGAAAAGATTAATTGCATTCCTAGCAACGAAGAAAAGTACATCTCTTTCAGTAGAGAAGTCGTAGTTGATTATTTTATAGATGAAGAAAATAACTGTTGTCAAACGAGAATTACGTTTCATCGATAGCTTTAGATTCATGGCATCGATTCTCGACGCTTTATCGAAGAACCTGAGCAAAGATCAGTGTAAGAATATAAGCAAACACTATTCTGGTAATCAGCTCGATCTCTTGCTTAGAAAGGGATTATACCCTTACGATTATGTTGATTCCGTCGAGCGACTGAACGAAACAGAACTACCACAAAAGTCAGCATTCTACTCAATACTTAACGACTCAGGTATTAGTGACGAAGACTACAACCATGCACAGATGGTATAGAAAGAATTCGGATTCAAGACGTTGAGAGAATACCACGATTTATATAATGTGATTGATGTTCTCCTGCTTGCTGATGTATTTGAGAATTTTAGAGATGTATGCAGTGAGAACTATGGCCTAGATCCCGCCTGGTATTATACTTCGCCAGGTCTTGCTTAGGACGCTGCATTGAAGCTGAGAGTAGTCAAGTTGGAGTTGTTGAGCGACTATGACATGATACTAATGGTTAAGCATGGGATAAGGGGAGGTGTTAGGACCATTTCGCATCGTTATGGACAGGCAAACAATAAGTATATGGGAGAAGCGTTTGACGATAGCAAGCCTTCAACATTTATAACCTATTTAAACGCGAACAACCTGTACGGATGGGCAATGTGTAAGAATCTACCAACTCATGGGTTCCAGTGGATGGGTAACGATGAGCTAAACGATTGGAGATCTTCACCATGTATGTTAGAAATCGATTTGGAATATCCTAGAGAATTGCACGATCTTCACAACGACTATCCTTAAGCTCCAGAGAGTGTTAAAGCCAAAGATTCGGATGTGTCAAAACTCATTCCAAACCTGTGTAATAAAGTAAAGTTTTTGGTCCATTACGAAAATTTAAAGCAGTATGAAAGTTTGGGTTTGAAGATAATGAAAATTCATCGCGGAATTAAATTTGAAGAAAGTGCTTGGCTGAAAAAGTATATAGATCTAAATACTAATCTGAGGACCAGAGCCACCAACGATTTCAAAAAAGACTTTTTCAAACTAATGAACAATAGTGTGTTTGGCAAGACGTCTGAGAATATTGAGAATCGTATAGACATAAGATTGGTGTGTAGTGAGAAGGAAGCTATTAAGCTATTAAGCTAGCAGCGAGAACGAGTTAAGACACTCGAACTATTTTTGATGAAAACCTAATCACCATTCACATGAAACGGACGAAGCTATGTTACAACAAACCTATATATCTTGATATGTGTATTTTAGACTTGAGTAAAACTATAATGTACGATTTGCATTTTAATTACATCAAGAAAAAGTACGATGAGAGAGCAAAGTTACTTTTTACAGATACGGATTCTTTGGCCTATGAAATTAAGACCGAAGACTTATACGCCGATATAGCACCCGACATTAGAAGTAGATTCGACACTAGCGACTGTCCTAAAGACCATCCCTCTGGTATAGAAACTGGCATCAACAAAAAGGTCATTGGCATGTTCAAAGATGAAGCAGCTGGTAAACAGATAGAAGAGTTTGTAGGTTTAAGATCGAAACTGTATTCGTACAAGATGGCCGGAGTAGACCACAACAAATGTAAAGGTGTCAGGAAGAATGTCGTTCAGAAATCAATCACTCACGAAAATTACAAAGACTGCTTGTTCACCAAGAGTGAACAATCGAGAAAGATGAATGTCATTCGATCGCACCTTCACGATATCTACACCGAAGAAATAAACAAGGTAGCCCTCTCAGCGGAAGATGATAGACGAGTGATTCAGCAAGATGGAATCCACACTTTAGCAAATGGACATTATTCTCTAATGTAAAATGAGTGTTAAACAAATCTATGTCGAAGGCGTAACGCCACCTAATCTTGCTTTGTCGAACGTTGCTCTAATCGAAGCGGCGAGGAAACTAAATATAAACAATTTCAGAGGAGTTTTTCTAAGAGACGAGTTGCCGAAGAGGTCGACAGCGAACGAATGCGGCATCGTTAATCTCGATGATTCTGACGGTAAAGGAACGCATTGGACGTGTTGGATCAAGCGCGCCAATGATAAGATTTGTTTCGACAGTTATGGACTACCTCCACCTACGGAATTGATAAACTATCTACAAAGACCGTTATTCTACAACAGTGAACGAATACAACCTAACGGTGAAGTGTATTGAGGTCATTTATGTTTATATGTATTGAAGAAGACGATTAACGATGGTTGCAAATTTCAAGAAGTCGTAAACGAAATGTATTAAATAATAATATTGTATATATAAAATGCCTGTTGATAAATTTGGACGAACCGATACTGGATCAACTCAAAGAATAATTTCTGGAGGTGTTACTCTATCTCAAGCGAGTAATACATTTCTACAAAGAGATGGAACGAACACAATGGACCGTGATTTGGAAATGAGCGGCAACTCAATCAAAGGTTTACCGACTGACATTCATCCACCAGTCTTAGCCAGCAAGGCTGCGAGCTTTGAACAAGCCGAAGCCTTAGTCAACCAAGCGATAACGAATAATCCTGCCAGCGATTACCTGAGAGTATTCGTGACAGCGGCTCCAACCATGACTTCTGATACAACGATAATAAACGGTTTAACTTACGAAGCTAGTGATAGCAGTTTTCGCAGTGTGCACGGTCATGAATTCGGTCCGTGGAGGGCTTTTCAAAACACTTCTCACTAGCCCGACATTTGGGTCTCCGAAACAACCGCAAATGTTTGGATACAGATGAAGTACCCCATTCCTCTATCAATGTCGGGATTTTACATCGTCGCTGGCCGTTCTGAGTACGAAGAAATTACTAGTTGTGAAGTCCAAGCTAGTAACGATGGAATAGTATTTACAGATATTCTAACCTATTTAGGGGGGGGATACCCTCCATTTTATGTTTTTGACGGAGTTAACATTTCCCCCTTCAACTAATTACGCGTATTGGTGATTTTATTACTATATCCCCGAGCCCTGGTGCTGAAACAGCTGCCGTCTGCATGCTACAGTGGAAACCAACGCTGTCCGATCTAACACGAGGAAGAAACTGTCACGTCGGTTACGTGCCGAGATTAACTTCGGACACTAGTAATTATGGTTTTCAAGCGTACGCTAGTGCTTCATCTCCGCATAACAAAGCCTTTCATGCATTCAAAGATGATGAAAAATGGGTGTCTGAGACTAGCGCAACCATGGAAACGTGGATATCTATCGAGTGCCCAACCGCAGTAAGAATCTGGAAGATCGGCTTGAGGGGGAGAAAAACAACGAAAGGGTCTCCGACTGGAGAATAATTGCATACAATTATGAAGGACAGGAGGTTATTATTTACACTTCGCTTAATAACACTTATTTAGGAAATACTTACCAAGAATTCTTAATCGATTCAGATGGAAAATATCAGATCTATAGGCTAGCTTGCCTCCAGGCTGATTCGGGGAAGACAGGATTAAGCGTGATGCAGTTATTCGTGTATGATGATTAAAATAAGAAATTATTTTCACATTTCAGCTTAAAGAAAATATTTTTATATACATAAAAAGATGATTGTTACACACAAAACGTTTAATCCAGATAAAATAATCTTAAATTAAGTATAAATATCCGAACGGTGTCGAAGGCGATTTTCATATCCAAACTCCAGCATTAAAAAGTTGGGGCATATCACCAGATCATGGTTTTGGTAAAACCGTTGGCCCTATTCTTGGTTATAGTATACCAGTAATGATGTATGAATAGGTATTTGGAACCAACTGAGGAAGAATTGGAGACTATCGATATGTTTGAAAGTATTTTAGAACGCATTCAAAAGCATCTACTCGATCCTTATACAAAAGCGGCTTCGAATAAGAAATATGAAGATTCACAGGTTAAAGAAATGTCTATTTTTAAAATCAAAAACAGGAGGACGAAGCGCCAAAGATGTACCCGAAATTGTTAACTGCGTATGGATCAACGGATATAACAACCGGAATTTATGATACGGACGATAATCCAATCGACCCTCTATGCTGATATCCACTCCGTGTAGTGTCGTGTTAGATTTATCATGCAGTATATTCTTCGGAAATAAACCGTCCGTACAATTAAGAGTAGAGGATGTTGTATTAGTAGAAAGAACTGAAGTACGAAAGCGAGAAAGGCGTCTATTTCCTAAGAATTTCACAAAGGTTTAGTTAATAAAGTGTTGACAGATTTTCAATGAGAAACATCATTGAAAATTTAAACCACAAGATCAACAACTTCGTGATCTCCAGATGCCACGATATACGACGTGCTGTAACCCGGTTCCGTTTCTATCCTCGTTTTTATAAAAGTAAATATCTTGTCCACTTCCAGCTTGTCGTGAATGGGCATATCCCACGACCTCTCGAATACGCTCATGTAATATTCCGTCTCATCCAGCGCCTCTACCGTAATCAGGTAGAAATAGCCTACTGTGTGCCGTACAGTCGTTTTAACTGTGTAAATTACGTCTTCTTTCAAAGTTTCGAAATCTATAAATTCACGAGTTCCCATTTTTTATTAGCCAGATTAACATCTTAATCTCGTATCTATTTCTCCACACTTTTCCGTTTTAACGACGTATCGTATTCGCGCCGACTTTTAACGCCATACTCGCCTTATACAACGACGGGTAGACGGCTGTTTCGTTCGTGTCGGTATCTAAAATCTCTACGAGTATGGTATTATTTCGAATCGTTTTTAGATGCTCGCACTCGGATGACACATCCTTTTTCTCTTTCACCGGCGCCTTCAGTTCTGATTCCGATAAAATACCCTTCTCAACTAGTATTCTTAACATTTCTGGTTAGTTCATATAACTCGGCTTTATTCCATTTTCCTTTAATAGCGATATCAGTTGTGGGAGTTTCATTTTTTTATAATAGAAAATATTTTCTTTAATATACAACGCTCATCTTCTGACCGTCTGATTGCAAGTTTAGCAATTTATCTGAAATGACAACTGCATAAGCATCCGTTCCAACCGGCGCCGCAGCATTGAAAGTAGCCTTGATCTAGATATCTACGACGGATGACTTTAACCGCTCTGATTGTTTACTTACATCGAAAACGAACAGCGGATATAAATCTTTGTAATCAGCCGGTGTAATGTTGCTCTGAGTCACGAGCTGATCCATCCCATAGAATTTCTCGCTAAAGGTCGCGACGTCTCTATAAGCTCTCGAAAGTTGCTGATTCGGGAATCTGGTTGTAATCGACTGCTGGGTATCTTTCTTGGTTCATCATCACATACATGTTTTTAATATCGCAATGATCGAAAATTGAAGGATTAGCTTGTTGATTTCCGCTTCGATTCGTTTGAAATCCAACGATAATATACCTCGGTTTTTCTGGCGATGTCTTTACGCTAAGTCGCTAACTGAATGTGGTAGATTGAGTAACCGCTACGGTATCGCAAAGATGAGCTCGGTGGGCTTCTGGTAACGTTGCCTTTGATTCGATAATTTTGAACAGCTGCAGTCTTTCCATGTCGGACGGAATCACATGCGGCATAAACCATGAAATTTTACTGATGTTGACTTTACCAGCCACTGCTAGAAAATTTGCCCTGAAAATGGCATAGTCGTCGGCTTTGCGAACGAGAACTAAAGTATGCTTCATGCCGTAGACTATCTTATCGTAATCCTCACAGAATTCAAAAATGTGCTTCAGAGATACTATGAAACTATATGTGCCCTTTGCAGTTGGTTTCTGAATGAGATACGCCTGCCTTATCGCGAATCCATAGTTGCCGGCTCTAACAGCAGTCGCGGCTGTATCTCTAGTCCATAATTGGTTAAGTCCTTGCGCCAGAGCAAAGTCGTTGGGATATTTCAGCAACCCTAGCATAGTTGTGGATTGTCCCAGATGAAACACGCTTTCGATCTCTTGATTCGATAGGGAATACGAAATTTGACACATAGGTGCATGAGTCAGTTGTTGGTTAAAGCTACATCATCGGCATCGGCGTAAAAGATTCCATCCGCTTTAGTCAGTCTGCCTTCGAAAAGTAGGCATGACTCAGCTGGATGGCTGAAAAGATCGTGAAGTTCGATTTTGATGCGAATTTCCTCAGGGCTGTTAAGATTTGCCTCCACCACTGGTTCGTACTCGTGCCATTCGTATCTCTCGACCGCCTCATTTATTATAGTATTTTCAGTAAATCTTAGAATATCTGACAGCATTTTTAAATATCGCAATAAAATATTTTTAAGCCAACTTCATTCCAGATCCACGCACCAGATCTTGGATCGACACAGCGCCACCGTTACCGGATAGTAAATTATTTATATTCGTATTTCCATGGGGAGATATTAAATCCTTTAACGCCTCCTCGTTACCTCGACTAAGTGTCGTATTTCCGTTGAAGTATATTAAACCCTTTAACAAATTCTTGCTCTGTTGGCTGAGTACGGCTGATTGCGGCGGTGGTGGATTAAACATCTTTGCCGCTGCTTTATCTAGCAATCGCTTTTCAGCATTGATAGCAACGGTCTTACCAACATCTATGGCCTTTTTTCCAATTTCTGTTGCAACGTCTTTCCCAGCACTTAATGCGGTTGTTCTCTTTTATAGTACCTAATTCTTTGGTTATTCCAGACTGCGAGTCGATTATCGGTTTATACGCCTTTATCAATTCTCGCTGAAGACCAATGTCCCCTATTTTCTCGGATAATGAGTCTTGTCTAATATTTTGCTTCGTCTTGAGAAAGTTCTCAACGATAAAATCACGTTTGACTGGGTCTTGAATTTTTAGAAACGACATTTTTAACTTGGGAACTTAATATTTAAACGTAAAAACATAAAACGTAAAAACATAAAACGTAAATTTACGTTCACTGTGTATTCAATTTTGCCTAATGAACGATTGTTTCGTCGCTTCATCTATGTTGACATTGCTTTTACTTCTAACCTCTTCCTTCATCTGATTAAATTTCTCGAATTCGCTTAGAATAACAGAATATTCCGAGTCTGAGATATTATTATCATCTAAGACTTTTGTAACAAGGTCGCTGATCGAACTGAGTTTCCTGTCGGCTATAGTTCTGATCTTTGCATGTTTTACTTGAAGCAGCGATAATATTTGGCGGATTCGGGTAGATATCAAACATAATGATCGAGCGCCCGCGGATAATGAAACCACGATTGTCGCGGCTGGTGCGGCTACGACGGTACTTAGAAAAGTTACGCCTAGTGCGGCGAGTCCTGAAGATGTAAGGGTTAACAAACCTCCTAACGCATCGACTACTTTAAAACTTTTTTGATATTATTTACAGATTATTTCTCTCTTTTCACGTTCTCCTAAGATTTCCTGTTGAATTTCAGATATTTTCTGAGGGTGATAGGTGTCTGTTTTATTCAATTCCATTTTATAATATCGAAGAATATTCTTAAAATGGAATTCAAGTTTTATTCGTTGATGCGGTAATCGACATAACATAATGAGTCTCCTTCGTTTATGGTGACAGCTCCAAGATCTCTAGAATTCTTAATATCGAGTAAAATTGCTTCCGTGGCTCCTGTAACGGTATCGCATAGCAGGCGGCAACCCTCGTCTAACAATTCCGGATGGAACGAAACTTTACACGATCCTTTCGTCATTCGGACACCTAAGCCTAACGGTAAAACAACCGTCTCATGAGAATGAATAGTTATCGCTTCTTGAGCAAAAAACTCCCATCTTAAGCCACCCATTTGTCTTTGAGGCCTATACTTGATATCCCAAATACCATCATACGCCTTCCACGTGACGGATCTCGGTTGTGTTCTCGTAGATTTTTCAGTTTTGGGTTTTGTCCACCCCATTTTGTGAATCGGATAATGATACATTTTATATTGGAATGACTTTTTATTTAGGCTGAGATCAGAAAAAAGTTATAGTAACAATCCGAGAAGTAGAATGTTTTTAAACGGTGAATCTGGTCCAAAGATAAGCCCTTCACCGTTTACGCATCCAGAGCCTGTTTTCAGATCCCGCCTGTAGAGATCTTTTTATTTTGTCTTTTTGTCCTTCCGAAATAGTAACTTTAACATTCGTGTATCGATTTATTTTATATATATAAAACTTCTAAGCCTCTCTTATATGATACCGTTTCGATAATTCCTCGCCTCGTAGATTAATTTGTTGACCATTTTGGTCTGTGAGAGCAGTTTCCATTACCGAAAACGTGGATAGCATGATTAGAAGATATATCAAATTTCTCGGCGTTTCGATAATCTTGTACCCAGGTCCTACATTTGGGAAAAAGGAATAAATAATGTTATCAGTCGTTCCGTTGTTATAGGATGCCCCAATAATATCGCTCGCAACCCTTAGATTACTGACACTCATTATGTCTACTATATTCTCCAATTCCTGGTAACCCGCTGAATAGCACCATCTGTCGAAACCGAGGGTTTTTCCGAGAGAGTTCAACGCCCAAAAATCGACCATGTAATTATCCTCTAGATGTACAAAAGTCTTTAACGTATTGCTGTTTGCTTCTATCTTAATATTGTATTCTTCGTTAACCATATCATAATGCTCGTTTTCTTTCATGATTCTCTGGACGTATTCGTTAATATCTGTAATTTCATAGCAGCCTTCGGGAATGGTTATAGTAACCCACATACCTCCACCATTCGGCGAATACGAAAAGTTGTTGTTAGTCTCATCGATGTTTGGGAATGAAAAATATGTTTCCAGATTGACAAGAGCCATTTCGTACTTTTTATCTTTATCGAACTAAATCAACGGATTGAATCGAGTCTTTATTCGCGAACTCTTGTCACTTAATAATATGTAAAACGATGACTTTGGCTCTGTGTAACGAGCGATCCTTTCGGTGTAGTCAGCAATCTTTTGTAGAAGCGATTCCATTTTTATAATATAAAAGATTTTTTTAGAATGGAATGTAGAATTCATCGAAACCGCATCTGTACTTGCCGTTGTTCTTATTACTAGTCTAATCTATCACTACAAATCAATGAGGTTGCTCCCAAGCTGTTTCACATAGTTTCTTAAACTCATCCTTAGACATGTCTGTACATACGTGATAGTGGTAGATGTGATTAATATTTTTCTGGTCTTGAGGACACAACAGATAAAGTTTGCATTCTCTCTGATCGTCTGTCTAGGAAGTTTGAAATAATTTTGAGCAAGGTAGAAGCAATCAACGTGACTATGCCTTCCCCGGATGAAGTAGGTCTCACATTTCATACGATTCGAAGAACTCACAGCAGATATCAAATTTTTTATACAAGTGTTTAGCCATTGCCTCAACTACTAAGGCCGGCGGAATAGCCCGATGATGGATTCTTTCGGTATTTTTTCTTCAAATGCTTGCTTGAGTATTTTATACTCTGGCTGAAAGAGAGATCTTCCGAATACTTGCAGATTGTCGTAGTCTAGCCATCTAGGTCTTAGAAGTAGGTTCAACAATAAAGTCGCCTTACCGCATCCGGACTTTCCTACGATTTACCCTCTTATACTTATGGGTAAAATAGGGTTATTGAATCTCTTAGATAAGACGTCGTTCCACGATAAATCTTTGACTTCCATTTTAAATATATCTAATTGTATTTTAAAAGGATGTATTGCGTAAAGTGTAAAACTCGTAATGAAACTAAAAATATTCAAAATGTTACAACAAAGAACGGAAGGTCAATGCTTAGAGGCACATGTGATATATGTGGAAAGACAAAGACACAATTCGTGAAGTCTTCTGAAGGTGGTGATTTAGTTGGATCTTTAAATTCGGTTACCAGCGGTATTAAGCTGCCGTGGGCTAAATATCCAGGTGAGATGCACTTGCCGGGACATTCGTTTACTGGTCCTGGTACTAGACTTGATTTGAGGCTGAATTCCGATGGAACTCCTAAGGATTGGTCGAAGCCCGTCAACAGAGTCGACAACGCTGCATATCATCACGATTTGGCGTACGATCAGCACGCGGATACAGCTTCTAGGAATGTCGCTGATAGAGTGATGGTTAATGAATTGAATAATATTCCTAATCCTAGCTTAGGCGAGCGTATAGAAAGAAGTCTTGCCAAACCTATATTATCTACCAAAGCTAGTCTCGGGTTAGGTTGAAAAAAAGCCTAAAATTACAATGGACTGATGAACTCGCGGATGAGTTACATAAACCCGTAGTAAGACGTTTTAGGAAGAGGAAGGTGTACGTTGGTGAAATAGATTAAATATGGGCTGCTGATTTAGTCGATATGCAGAGTTTCGCTAAAGATAACGATGGCGTGAAATACTTACTAACCGTTATAGATGTGTTTTCCAAGTACGGTTGGATTGTACCATTATATGATAAGAGTGGAAAATCTACGGCTAGTGGCTTCGTGAAAATATTCGAGAGCGGTAGAAACCAGGCAAGGTTTGGGTGGATAAAGGTAGAGAATTTTATAATACAGACGTTAAGAAATTAGTCGAGTTGTATTTTGCGGGGAACGAAGAAAAGTCATGCGTTGTTGAGCGTTGGAATAGAACAATGCGTGAAAAAATGTTTCAGTATTTTACAGCTAATTCAACTAGACGATATATCGATGTGTTGGATGAAATGGTTAGTAATTATAATGAAACTAGGCATTCTTCCATTAAAATGACACCCTCTAAAGCCAGTTTGAATATGAATGAAAAGGTAGTTTGGATGAACGTATACGGTGATGAGATCTCGGAACCTATTATACCCAGGTTTTTGATCGGTGGTAAAGTTAGAATAACGAAGAAGAAGAACATCTTTGAAAAAGGTTTTACACCGAGATGAACGGAAGAGATCTTCACAATTTCATAGATTCAATACACGGATCCACTAACTTATAAGATCACTGATTATAATGGTGAGGAAATATAGGGCTCATTTTACGAACAGGAGCTACAGAAGACTACTCGAGAAATATTTAGAATAGAAAAAGTTATGAGGAAACGGTGAACAAGTCGCTGGTGAAATGGTTGGGTCATCCTGAGTCATTTAATTCCTGGGTTGATAATGAAGACTTGGTGATCACGTGATGACTCATCATCGAAACTATTGGAAATTCCCGTGACTTTTGACCAGGGCTTGTGCATGAATTGTGGCTCATTTTCTGGTAGCCTATTTGGTTGGTATTAGAACCATGATGTGGGTTGTTGTGATTGTTGGGGATTTTGTAACCTAATTCTAGGTTAATAATAGGCTCTGTGTGAAACTTCTGAGGCAAGACGTTCAAAATACCGAGAATGCATCTCTTTCAAAGTATGCAATCTGTGTTAGGGTACTAGTTTGCGCTGTGAGAAGTGAATGCACAGCTCTTCAAGAAAGACAAGGACGATGCTAATGAAATGTTTGCCACAGATACCGTTAGGAATACGAACAATGTCTAAATACCAGAGCAAAACTGCGTTCTAGCAAAAGCCACACGCATAACATTCGTCGTTCTATTCAGAAGCAAGGTCGACAGATTAACTTTCGTTTTTTGTCTAGTTTTGTTACGACGTCACAAGACGAACAAATTCTAGGCAGCGAGAGGACAATTAAGTTGTTCGAAAGAAGAGAAGGTCTTCCTCCCCGCATCCTAGGCCCAGATATCTGCCTCGAATTCAGTCACTTTGTGTTCCATGCTAAAGACAGCAAGATTTTATTTTTGCTTCGTAACCTGTAATTTAAATAGCGCATCTCAAGGATATGACAACCATATACATTGCACATATGATATACGCATGAAAAGTAGACCACACAAGAATTGTCATAACTCGGTCAAACCTTGTATGATTTGACTGAAATTTTTGAAAATAAAAATAGCAGGCATATTAACACGAAATACCAATTCCGTTTTAAAATTTTGATGACTGTCAAGTTTATGGACGATTGAGATGAAGTACCGTACCGAAAAGAGGAAGTTTCCAACATACACAAGAACTATAAGTAAGTGAAGTTTAGCTTACAGCTGGTGTTCAAGATATCCTTGTTCGCGTACGCACGACCGTGGTTAAGCAGCTGCCACTCCTCAATGAACGAGCCATCAGATGATTGACGTCACAAATCCGGGAACGATAAACTCGTTGCTCTGGTACGCTCCTGATTTTATAGTCAACTAGATTGAGGTCTGGACTGTTGAGCGGCCACCGCTGCGTGGATGTGAATTCGGAAGTCCTCTGGGACAGCAGAGAGATGGTCTCGCGTGCTCGGTGTGCGGGGGCACTTGTCTCGTGCGTTTTTTGCCACTGTCGGGTTTTCTGTCCACTGGACAAGTTTCACCGATGTTCTTCAACAGTTTATTCAAAGACGACAGACTGCCAACTCAGAATCTAACGCGTTGTATGACGTGTAATCAGAAAATGCTACATGCTGGGATATATGAACGCGAGCGTGTGGCTGTATCGTGAGAGTATCACGAATTCACAATCTTAGTATTAGGATAATTATATCATTTAACAAGTAACGAAGTTTATATAATCGTAATCATTATTATCTGTATGCCATGCCTGATTACTTTGAACTTAACCCACGTGGCCAGAGGAAGCGAATGAAGATGTTCAGATTTAAAAGAATAAGCACATATCACAACATGCTTATAACCATCAGGTGAAATAGAGGAGCGGAGACTATAGAAGCTGATTGCATGGAAGCCTTTCGGAATATAGTACAGGCATTTTGTGAATATTTTTCGGTTAACCTCACACAAATTGCAACAGAAAATCTAAAAACTGTTTCTTACACAGAAAAATATCCTCTACAACATTTCAAAAGTCTCCATCAATACTTGTGGTGGAAGTATTATAAAAATCGTGAAATTCATGGGCACTGTAATGACTAACGAGACGTATATTTTCAGAGGAACATTTGAATTCAAAAAGACATATCAGTCATCTAAATAATTTTGAAGTAATTTAAATAACTCAAGGTGAACTCCTTCTATGTTTTTTAATTAACGCAACATTGTTGTACTAACTTAGGCAGCACAAATTGCTTAGTTTTCAGGTTGTTCAAATCCTCCACTAAGTGTCACCAATTCATCATCTTCATCGTCATCCCATTCAACTTGTATTGAATTTGTGTATGCTGGTCCTTTGCATTCGTTACATGCAACAGAGCAGGGGGGTACAGATAGGTAGAGGGAAATATTATTTGAGTCTTGGGGGATTATCTTACCTTCCTGACACTTTGGACCAAGGGTTTGACTCCATCAATCAAGAAGAGATTGACGTCCCTGCAACAGAGCACTCAATGTCATGCGGTTTACATGCTCACCTAATACTGCTGCTGCAATCGGTTTTGTAGCTGCACCTGATGATCTGTTCAAAATGTTCCTTCATTGCAACTTCATCAGAAACTTTTTCTCTTTCTTCATCTTGTAGCCGACCCAATTTTGGATTTTTGATGTCAGTTTCGCTGGACTGATGATCTGCTGCATATTGACACCAGCTCCAAAGAACAGCGACCTGGATCCTCTCTCCACGTTTCTCCTCCAGAAATTTTTGGATGTGCTCATTTTTTCCTTACCGCTCTCTGCAGCCGTTCCCTCAAAGAGGGTATTCTTCCAGCCTCGCAAAAATGGCCAATCCTTGTTCCCGTGCCAAGGCGCGAAGGACTGGGTGCCGCTGATCCTAACAACTTTAAGCCAAATACTAATTGTCTCTTCTTTATCTAACACCCCGGAAAAGATTGTATTCGTCCAGCTCATTCCCAACATCGATAAAATTACCTACTCCCGATCTTTCAGTCCGGATTCCAAAAGGGCCACTCCACAGAGACACTATTGGTCCGTCTTCTCTCTGATGTTTATGGAGCAATTGACAGGTCTAAGGTTTCTCTCTTGACGCTGTTTGATGTCAGCTTCCAGGTACCCGCTTTCGATACCGTTAACCACGGTATCCTCTCTGCCTCGTTTGGTCTTTCAGGCACCTTTCTTGGTTAGTTCGGTTCCTTCCTGCAGCACCGTCCACAAGGTCTTCTGGGTTCCCGCTCCATTTGGATTACCCCAAGGCCCTCTCCTGTATATTATTTATACCCCAGATTCAGGCCCTCTGCTGGCTGCCTGCTCTTGCCAGGCCTGTCTGCACTGCTCAGCCCTGGTAGCTGCCACTGTGGTTGTGCAATGAACCGGGCCATGGAGACCTTGGAGGCCTGGTTGTCTTCCAACTGCCTGTGCCTCCGCAATCCATCTAAAACTCAGTTTATTCGGTTTGGCGCTCCAAAATTGACATGGAAGCCCTCGTCCTAGAGTTCTCACAGTTCATTTTCTCATCTTCTGTCATGGATCTTGGTGTTGCTCTGGACCAAGAGCTTACTTTCACATGGCACATCCACTTGCGTAATTGTTACTATTGGCTGCACCAGCTCAGGACGGTAACTTGCTCCTTATCCTCTGATGCTGCTGAAAGGCTTATCCACTCCTTCGTGGTCTCTCGCCTTGGCTACTGTAACGCCCTCTATGACGGTCTCCCTGCATGCCGGATCGGGTGCATGGATCAGGTATTGCGCACGGTTGCCCTCTTTATTGACCTCATCCCAAGATTCGGCCATGTCTCTGAATATATGTGGGACGTCCTTCATTTGATCCCCTTCTCTCAGTGGATCTCAAACCGGGTGTCTTCATTAGTAGGCCTATTGCGTTGCATAAAGGAATCAGCTACCAGGCACCTACGGGTAACATGCTGTTCTACATTAAGTGTCCAACGCCGAGGCTCCCTCTATTCTTCTTCACAGGCTGAGCTTCTTGCCCTTCGCTTTCGTACTTCCATTCGGCAGCACCGAGCCTTCTCAGTTGCTGGTCCTGCAACCTGGAAAGGTATCCTTGTCGCCCTTCGCTTAGTACCCAGGGGACACTCCACCATGTTCTATGTCAACCTTAAGACATGTCCCAGTTAGCCAAGGTTCAGTTGGGAGCGCTTCTGAGTAGATGCTCTTGTAGAAGTGCTATGTGCCATTTTATGGCGATTATGGCTATTTAGCCAGGGTTCAGTTGGGAGCGCTTCTGAGTAGATGCTCTTGTAGGGGCGCTATGTAAATCATCCAAATAAATGAAATGTGCCTCTTTTATTCTAAAATTCACGCTGCACATTTGATGATACACTGCACCAGCGTGAACATGCAACACGCGAGCTTGCACTACGGATGCCCAGTCATCACCTCTGTCATTGCAAGATTACAAGAGTGTTCTTGAATGCAACTGAATACCGTCCAATCAGAACTCTTCCTCTTTATATCAACCTGCGCTGACTTCCCACAGAACATACATTTCTGTCATAAATGGACTCTTTTTCAGCTGAGCATAGAAAAGCTCTGTCAATTTGCTCCTTAGTTTTTGCTTCTGAAATTTAGCTATTTCTTGTTAGCTGATGCATTTATTTCTACCGATTTGATGAACCACTTCCTCTGATGATGTATAAATGTTATCCTTTCGAGATGCTCTTGCCCGGTCAATGGAGGCACTTCCATTCTCTGTTAGCTTAGCTGCTGGCTCTTTTCCTCCCACTGCAGGATCTGTGCAAATTGCACATCTGGGAGAGCAACTTATATTTGTTCGAGTTGTAATGTCACTCTGTATAAAAAAATAGTATAAATAGTATAAAAATAATATAAAAAAGATAGTATAATATGTATATACTATTTGCAGACTAGCATGATTATTTTGTGCTATATATTTTATTTACAAAATAAAAATGGAGTGTGAAAATTAAAACATGTAAAAATTCACGTAAGCCTATTTAACATGGGATGAAATTGGAAACATTCCATCAGCAATTTCAATACTTTCCACCACTTGCATCGATGAAGACTTTTGATATGTTAACGGGCACGTGTTTCTGAGTATAAATCAGTTGAAAAAGTTTCTGCTGCAATTTGTGTGAGGTGATATCATTATAATGCCTGTACTAATATTGCAGATCCTACTATGTTGCAGTCTAATGATGACTGATGCCAATCCTAACCCCTGAGCCCTAGCCCTAAACTTAGTGGCCTAGCAATGAGTTGTGCAGCTTATGCAACGTAAGCCTACTAGGCGATAAGAGGGCACTAACCCTAAACGGTGCCCAATCATAACCCTAGCCCCTAAACCCAGCTATGATCCTAACTATAAGCCCAGCCCTAATCCTAACCCGTAAACTAAACCATAGCCATAAACCAATCCTTATCTATTATTCCCTAATCCTAAAATCTGCCTTAATTCTAACCCCTAAGTCTAGACCCTACACCCACCCCTAAACCTCATCCTATAGCTCCACCCTAAACCAAACCCTAATCTTAACCCTAAACCCAAACCTGATCCTAACCGCAAACCCAACCCTAATCCTACCCCATAGACCCTTACCGTAGACCAAACCCAACCCTAATCCTAGTCATAAGCCAATCCTAACCCCTAAACCCTAATCTCAGCCCTAAGTCTAATCCCTAGGCCTAAACCCTTACCCTAAACCCCAATCCTACCCCAATCGTAGCCCTAAACCAACCCTATTCTTAGACAGACACCAGCCTCTGTTCTGAAATTCATTCACACACCTTTGTGCTCCATAGTCTTTTTCTTGCTACAAGAATTTAACTAAAATCTTTCTCCTTTTGTAAATAACACGTTCCTTTATCTCTTACACCAAGACATGTAACAGCGTTTGAGAAAGTAAGGACCTACGTGTATATTAGAAACTTTCAATTTAACTAGCTAATTTTAATTACTCGATTTATTTGCTTATGCTACATCAATTTAAGTCACGTTTTGCAGATTTAAACTTCAAGCATTTCCTAACAAACGTTCAAGAGTCTACTTTTCGTCCGGATAATAATCGTTTAATTTCACACAGACAAACCGCACTATGTGATTACCAACATAGTATAAACAAATAATAACAAGTTATTATAATAGCCAAATTTAACCGTGGGTAGCACGCAAGGCGCTCATTACGTTATACATCTCATTTCGACAAGCGCTGCCGTTTAGCGAAAGAGAGACTAGTTACTCTTGCGGGGACTCTTCTGTCTCGAACGCAGTTCCTCAGCTCTCAGCTCTGTGCCCCAGCGTATACATCATTACTCTACGCTCTTGCGCCATATATAATATATTTAGCCAGTATTTGCTGATTGGTAATTCTGCATGGTTTAACAGTGCGTGATAGCTGTGAGAAAACAATATAATCTTATTAGCGAAATATGGCATTCTTGGTGTTTAACTACAATGGTTAAATGCTACTTTGAAAATCGAGCTCAATGTGTCTATTGTAATAGTTTATTTTCTACTCTCAGATCCGTCAAAAAATCTAGTGTTCCTCAAGGATCTAATTTGGGTCCCCTATTTTTCCTTATCCATATAAACGATCTCCCTAACGCTTCATCGGGCATGTGCTTCACATTATTTGATGACGACAGTAATAATATATTCTATTCACTAAGCTCCATTGACTCCATATTTCAGATTGCGAATGCTGAATTATTATCCGTAGCTACTGATTGGTTCTGTGCTAAGAAATTCTCATCTGATCTGTCTGAACAACCGAATAATATTCTCCTGAAATCCAAAAGAAAAACTTATAACATCAGCCTAAGCTCAGCAGGAATGAAACATCCCTGAGGTCTGTTGAGTCCACCAAATTTCTTCAGTTCTCAATTAAATCCAGTGGGACATCGATCTGGAATTAAATTCCGCAAGAAATTAGAGAATCACTCTCCCTCTCATCGTTAAAGAGCAAACTACGCAACTACAATTTGTTGAATAGAATTGAACCCTTTGGTGAATTGCATATCATTTCCTTGCGTGTCTTCATTTTAACCAACTTTGTTTAGCCATCCTTTATTTGACAATTTAGTCATCTTAGTGAAGACTCTTATGTATAATAACGATTTAATGGGTTGCCAACTACATAATTGCTATATATTTTTGTTCGCCGTAGAACTACTTATCTTCTTAAAACTGTACACAGGTGTCCCTGCCTTCAGGGCCTTACCTTGTAAATACTATCACACAGGTGTCCCTGCCTTCAGGGCCTTACCTAGTAACTACTATCACACAGGTGTCCCTGCCTTCCGGGCCTTACCTAGTAAATACTATCACACAGGTGTCCCTGCCTTCAGGGCCTGGCCTTGTAAATACTATCAGTCTTAACGTAAAGGAGACAGACGACAGACATAGAGAGAAACACAAGCAGACGAATGAATGCTTATTTCTAGGGCCATTGTTCTTTGTCCTTGTGACACAATGGATGATTATCAGCACATGCTGCCACCGCTAAAGAGAGTTCGCCGAAGAAATGATTAAATGTTGCAATCGGTCAGCATCACAGAAAGTCGACGTCATTGAAAACGCAGACCTTCGAGATTAGCGCAGAGATTATAAGAGATCTATTCTTCAGTTATTCACATCCATCATATATCGAACATATATTTATGGCCTGCATTCGATATACACGAATAGTAATATTTATATGCATAAGCCTATGGCAATAATATCAGCGACAATGAAGTAGACTCCATCAGGTGAAGACGAATGCTAAGTCCTATTATGAAAACTATGTCATCATGTTTATATATATATAGAAAATCCTCACTATAGCATAAACATGTTAATAATGATGCATCCATGGGCTCCCGTAGGATCTTTTGCAGGGGGGGGGGTCAGCCACGGCCGTGAGAATTATTTGCGCTACAGTCAAAACAGCGTTATATAAACATTATATACGTATATATATATATATATATATATTAAAGGTTTCGAATGGCCTTTCTCTGGAGTTACGCCTATTCCCTAAATTAGACCAAACATAGTTTATATAGTATATTTTTAGGCTTATTCTCCAATCCTCTCTCGCCACTCCCTCTGTGGGTAGTCGTCCATCCGTTTTGTTCAACGCCTCATTGAGATAACTATATAAAAATTCGTTAATATAATTATGATGGAGACTATGTATCGTATGTCGTAAGCACGCCATTCTCCTCTGTATGTATGTTTTAACACAGAGAAGCACCAAATGCCAACCAGTTGCGGATCAGGCTCACATCCAAAAAACCGTCACATAATGATCCATTAGACCTCTACCCTGCACCTTGACAGTCGCCGTGTGACGTTTCGAAATGATTAGTCGGAATGATCTGGCAACAGCTTACACATTGAATATACTTTGGCAGCAGATAATCATTTTATGTCTATCCACATTCCACACAGCTAGCCATATTATTAAGGTCTGTCATAGACCTAGATATATCTGTCTAGTTTAAGTTTGAACAACAATGTTCATGCTACTATGTATCATTGCAAAATAATATTGAGTGAAAGCATGTAATTGATCGCCTGAAATGAAATAATTAGCAGGGCTTTTATGACCAGACTTGTTTGCAACAAGCCAAGACGAAACGAACAGCTAAGGTTGAGTTCCAAAACCGAGATCAATTGAGATCAAAACCAAAGGTCCTAAACATGTAGTAGATTCGGAAGACCGAAAACGAGACAATAAAAACCTGCCTCGAGACCAAACACTTCTCTGGTTATGACTATACACTGCATGTATACCATCGCTACAAAGACCAGACAAATTATTACATGCATCCATACGTACGTACACACATAATTATACACAAACAAGTATACATGTACACAAACACAGATTAGAATTCGTTCGTGGAGTTATTTTTTTCCATTACTCTGGTAAGGAGTGTTTTGTATTCGGTGTTCATGTTAACTGTGGAATCTATCATGGTAAGGGACTTAATAACTGCTCAATGTCAAAGTCCATTTGGAAGGGTCAATAAGTCCTTGGATTGGTGCTGTCGGTCGACTGCAATGACGCGCCACCAGGCTCAACCAGGTCACGTGGCTTGCAAAGGCTCATCCCACTTGCTAGTTGTTTGTTAGGCCCCATATAAATTGTCGTTGTTTCTGTTATTATACTGTGCCAATTGCCGACTGCAGAGGCACGGTGCAGTTGAATTCCAGGACTAGTCTTCTACCATCTGCGAGAGACCGCATGGTGCTATGGGGAGGGGGCGGATCATGTCCTGCGAACCTCGTAAATTAAATCTCTTCGGTTCAGCTCTACGTGTCTGAGGGAACTCACCAGCGGTGACGCTTCCGGTTATCTGGGGACTGTTCGCTTTTTAATTACTATGGTTTTGAATATCAATTGAATTGACACAGGCAGCCATTTTGCTAGGCAATTGAAGCGCGTTCTAATAACATTATCAACACATACATACATGAATGCATACATACACTTACCTTACAATATACATACACACATGCATGCACACGAAGGCCTACATACGTGTATACTCAGCCTACATGCCGATACAAATAGACACTCATTTTCTTATGTCTCACAGTTCCATCCATAGATCTTGGTGTCCGTGCCATTTTGCACGGATGGCGGATCGAAAAAGAACAGATTCACGTCTGAGTTTAAGTCAGACATAGGAATACCACGTGATCATTTTCGAACAATTTTCTATAGCTCATCGATCGTTTGGACCTCGATTGGATTGGATTTCAATCCTAATTTTACATTCTCGAGGATCTATGGTTAATTAGACTGGAGCAAAAAGAGGAAGAAGCAATTTGAGATGCCTGGCAAGGACAGAGAGTGATTGCTGGACTGACATCAAGAGAAAATCAGAGTGGAGGAGGAGACGGAGGAAGAGGAGGAGGAGATGGAGGAGAAGAACGAAGAGGAAGAGGAGAAGGAGGACGAAGAGGAGGACGAAGAGCAGGAGGATAGGAAGGAAGAGGAGATGAAGGGAGATAAGAAGGAGGAGGAGGAGGAGAAGGATGAGGAGGAGGAGGAGGAGGAGAAGGAGGACGCAGAGGAAGAGGAGGACGAAGAGCAGGAGGATAGGAAGGAAGAGGAGATGAAGGAAGATAAGAAGGAGGAGGAGGAGGAGAAGGACGAGGAGGAGTAGGAGAAGGAAGAGGAGAAGGAAGACGAAAAGGAAGACGAAGAGAAGGAGGAGGAGGAGGAGAAGGACGGGCAGGTGGACGAGGACGAAGAGAAGGACAATGAGAAGGAGAATGAGGAGGCTGTGCTTTATTAATGACACTTGTTAGCAGCCATCTTCCAAGAGCACCGCATGACCGCTGCTTTGACAATTGAATCACATTAGGACATTTGCAAGTCCAAAGTACGCGAAAATATATTAAAAATGTTTGACCGATGCTTACAAAAACACTTATCTCGATCTCACGAACCACAGCTAACAGTTATTCGTCGTCTAGTTAGAAAATAAAAACCACTTCCGTGATATAAAGAATCTTGAAAACCTTTTAGCTCTATCGCCAGCTTTAGACTATAGATAAATTCAGGCATCTGTTTTAACTTGGCAACTTTCATACTGTTGATCTCACAGTGCTCAATGCGGTATTTGATTTACGATGAAAATCCGCTGAACAGAATCAGTGAGATACACGAGACCCTAGAAACAGCTACGATGACGGATACGTCAACCAGCAATGGGACGTGGTATACTTGGAGGGATGAATCGGTACAGATTTTCTGCATTCCAAGGAATGTTCAAGACCTCCTTTTGACTACGCTTTGGTAAACCCCTCTGACTGGACGTAGCGCTCATGAATTTGCTGGTGCTACGCGCCTGACATTCGAGTGGCTTTTTACCAGTTCAAATATCATGATTAAGAAGGCATAGGCATTATTTAGCTGTCGTCATATCCATTGCCCATTGAATCCTTGTGTTGAACAACAACTTGCTGAAGGCCTAAGTGAATCATTGAATGAATCAATTCTTGAACCTCAGGAACCGCACGAAATACAGTTATCAGCTGAAGCGCTGAACAGTTGGTCTCTTAACCAAGCGACTGGTTATTATGCGCTTGAAACACGCCGTAAAATGCGTCGTTTTGTACAACTTGAGCGACTGTTATCAGATGTCCTCAATCGAAGCAGACAGCGATCAATGACGACAGGAAAGGTTAAGAAAGAGGTTTACCAAAGCGTAGCCAAAAGGTTAAGTCAGGTGACACGCTTTAACAGTTCG
>OY365811.1:16496518-16582529 GCA_959347315.1 Bimastos eiseni | reverse complement strand
TGATCGAGGAACTTGTAAATTGGTTTCCCAGACAAGGGGTACAAAGGTTGCTGAGGTCAGCCTTTTGTCTAATTATTAAATACTCTAAAAAATACAGATTGTCATTCAGATTAAAGCACAATTTAATTTGTATCATGGACCCGATCCCGATCCAATTGACATGAATTGGGAAATGAAAATGATTAAGCTAGTGATAATGGATGTTTTGGAATAACACATCTGCATAATTCGTCGGCCTATTGGCTCTGAAACGAAATTACTTCAGTGTTTTTTGGGCGTTTTCAGTAAAATTATAAGGTGATATGTTATTGGGATCTGCAGAACAGTGAGTAGAACAGTATGACACATTAGTCTACCATGTGTGCTGTGTATACGAGGGGAGCTGAACGAACGAATCCTCACATATGTCATCGTTGTCGCCGTCATCGTCATCGCCATCGTCGTCGTCTTCGTCGTCATCATCATCATAACTGGTTGGTTGACTCACACAGCTAATACACCGGCTAATTAGATGGATGGTGGTTGTTATTTTGCGAGCTCGTGCTATCGACGGCCGTTAGTGCCTTAATGAAACAGTTTGAGTTGGAGAGAGAAACGAATCGAGCGACAGCGGATCGCTCTGACGCGACATACGTCTCCGAAGTGGCTGTCAATTGCACCTACTTTACACAGAGGAGGGCAAAGACCGTTAGAGAAATTATTACTGACTGCCATACATGTAGGAAGGAGGAAGAGGAGGAGGTGGAAGAGGAGGTGGAGAAGGAGGAGGAGAAGGAGAAGAAGGAGGAGGTGGAGAAGGAAAAGGAGGAGGAGGTGGACAAGAGGGAAGAGGAAAAGGAGAAGGAGGAGGAAAAGGACGGGGAAGAAGAGGAGAAGGAGAAGGAGAAGAAGAGGAGAAGGAGAGAGAAGAAAAAGCAGAGAGAGAAAATGGAAGGGGAAGGAGAATGAGGAAGAGAAGGATGAAGAGTAGAAGAAGAAGGACAAGAAGAAGCAAGATAACGAAAAGCAGAGAGAAATGGAGAAGGAGAAGGAGAAGAAGGAAGAGAAGGAGGTTAAAGGAGGAGAAGAAGGAGTATAAGGTGCAGGAGTATGGTCACTGACCGGTCGTTCGTAGAGACTGGCATCGATCTTGGTGAAGTCGAGGGCATCCTGCATCGATGCCCTTCGTCTTCGCTGCTGCTGCAGCTGCTGCTGTCCGTTCGTCCATTCTCCCGATGGCCACATCTCGCTCAGTCGGTCCATCGATGAACAGGTCAGCGACATGTCACTGGCGGAGTTCGCCTGGCCAGGTCCCCCACCTCTGCCACCAACGCCATCGACGCCCCCGAAGGCAAGGCCACCGCCGCTCCCTCCTCCTCCTCCTCCTCCTCCTCCTCTCCCCACGGACTCTGATCGTCTCGGAGATGTACCTGAACAACAATTGACCATCATTAGTCTTCTCGCGAGACCTGGATATCTTCACTGGATCCTAAAATCACTCATATCTTCCTATTAACTCATCCCACCCTGATGCATTCGCTGCTCATGTAATATCGTGCAGCTGAACGCCTTCTAAGTATCACCCAATGTCACTCCTCGCCTATTTCTAGTTGAGAGAAAAACGCATTTAATCGGGAGGCAAAATATGAGGAGCGCTGGCGAATTAATTGGTGCCCCTGCGTTTGGCTTTCGATTGGCGCTTTAAAAATTCAGAGATTGATATTACGATTACGAATTGCTAGAAACATCAATACACTACACTATCCACTGCCGTTGGCGTCATCATCATTATCATCATCATGACCTCATCATCATCACAACAATTCTCATAATTATTATCATCACTTATAAACACATGCATTATTATAGGCCTATATTTGAATCGTTATCATGCTCAACTTTCTACTCGTACTGTACATTCAACAATAATTATTCAACGATGATGTTATTATCTTAATCAATGATTCATATGACATTGTTTAGTTTCTTTCATCTGCACAATTGCACACGTTCTACTCCACTGAAGCCTTTCAGCTTTCCTCCTCCGTTGTCAACGGCAACGATAGACCAACCGATGCGGAATCATGACCGCTTGTCTCTGTTAGCTCTGCACTAGGAATTTATGCGAGGAATAAGCTGGAGTTGTACTGACATGCGTATAGGACTATAGGCTGATTGCACATGACTACATGCAAGTCAGTTTGACAACATTCATGTATGCTTAAGGATATACTTTCAATAATGGAATACAATGCCTCTTGTCAATAATTTTAATGCTCTGTGTACTCTGTTCAACTGTGTAAATGGATAATAATTATATCCTGGTTGACAAATTATGTTCACTTACAGAGAGAAATTATAATTATATCCTTGCTTAAAAAGTACATACATTATGAATTGCTGAATGGCATGCTCTTATACTATACAAGGGAAACGAAATCATGCTCCCAGATGAATGACATAAACTCAATATAGCATCAACTAAGATAAATAAAATATACCTGTTAACTAGAGATATTAAGCCATGCTGAGCACTTTAGACGAATATCTACTTATAAATAGCTAATGAACAACAAATGCGAAAACATCGTCTATGGCTTAAGAGCAAAGTGACCGCCCGCAAAACCCATAGAGAGCATCAATCAATCAAATGGTTCATCCATCAAACATCGTCAAAACCCATGGACAATGACTGCAGCCAGCCTCAGCTTGTCCTCAATCGAGCGTTAAATTGCGGACGGAATGGAATGGAGGGGAGGCATGTTGACGCCGTTGCCATGAGTCGGCTTTAGACACATTTCTCTGCTAGCTCATGCATGCGTCGCATTGCGCACAATAGGATCTGCTGCTTAATGTCTAGATTCGTCGACATTCAGTATCATTGCTTGGATCGCATCATTCGACTATCTGAGCAACTCGTCTCTGCAGCGTTCCTTCCTCAGCACGTTTTATAAATAATATATATATATATATATATTGTCGTCAAATCGGCTTCGGCTGAACCCATCCAAAACGTAATTTATCTGGCTTGGCACCAGACAGCAGCAGCACGCGAAAATTGATCTCTGTGCCTTCGCTGCCCAGTTTCCACTCTGCACTTTCTCCGCCTCTGTTCGGGATTTAGGGGTCACTCATGACCAAGAGCTCACCTTTGCTCAACAAATCAATAATGTATCTCGTGGTTGCTTTTACCAGCTTCGCCAATTGCGAGTAATATCTCGCTCTCTTACCCTCAGCACCTCAGCTACTCTAGTTCATGCCTTTGCTACCAGTCGCCTTGACTATTGCTCCTCAATATATGCTGACCTCCCACAAGTTCGGAATAGGCGTTACGTTGACTTTGGAGCGGGTTTTGCGTGCGGCTGCACGACGGATTGGTGGGATTCCTAGAGCAGGTCAGGTATCCGAGTACATGCGGGATGTCCTGCACTGGTTGCCTCTACCCCAGCGCATCTTATTTAGGTATACACACATCTGCCTTGTTTGGCGCTGCCTTGGCGTTACTGCGCCTGCTTATTTGCAGGAGCTATGTCGCTCTATCACAGCCAACAGTGGTCGACGACCACTTCGCTCTGCAGTTCATGGCGACCTGATCGTCCCTTTTGCACGCACTTCCATAATGCAGCATCGGGCTTTCTCGGTCGTGGGACCTACCATCTGGAATGAAGTTCCCATAGAGCTCCGTCTCCTATCTAAAAACTCCTCATCTTCATTTTACGCCTCTCTTAAAACTGTCCTTTTTAGCCGAGGGTTAGGCCGGGAGAGCCTCTAGGTAGATATCTTAAGGGGCGCTATATTAAGTATTTAAGATATATATATATATATATATATATATATATTGTCTGACGATCACGTAACTTCAACTGTGTCAGCTTCTCCAGAAATGCTGACGTCGTCCTCTGCCTCTCCTCAACACATTTCCTCTGAATGCTGGAAGTTCATAAGAAACTCGTCCATCTCGGAATTGTAGTTCTACTTGTAATAAAAAATGTATAAAGCGCTATTTACTAATAAATAAAATAAGAGACGCTCAGAATCTGTTTCCGGGAGATGGATGAATCGTAAAGAACGATCGAACAGAGTGGTTTTCAAGCCCTTATGAAACGAGACAAAGGAGAGTGTCACGAAGCTGAAGTCAGAGATTGCGAGCCAACAGTTTATTTGTGAAAGACGGCAGCAAAACAGCTTCTCTATCGTCGACATTGAGTGGAACAGCGAAGAAGTCTATGGCTTAGGATGAAAAAACGGAGACCCAGAGGCGGCGATCTCGTTTGACAGGGGGTTGGGAGGACACCCAGGCAGTCAGAGGATGGGGAAGAAATGTGTCGTGCGAGAAACGCATAACGTGCTCCCTCTCTGTGAAAGGCGAGGAGGTCTTTGTCCCCTCTACACTCTCATACCCGGGATCGCCGCCCCTACGTAGGCTCTTTCTGCAACCATCAGAAGAATATTACATTGCATTACATTACAGTATAAATAAAGGAAACGAAAGTGCAATGGTTTAACATTTGCCTTGAGATAGGTGCATCGCAATCCGTATGCAGCCAGTGCTATAGATCTACCCTCACAGAGAACTGAGGCAGATGCCAGAAGCGCCTCTGAGTAGATACCTTGAAGGGGCGCGATATTAAATTCACATTGATTGATTGGTTGATTGAATCGACGACGGTCAGTCTCCATGAGCTGTGGAAAGGTCAATTCTTGGTCCAAGGTCAGCATCAGCTCAAGCGCATCAGCAATTAAAAAGACATATATATGGAAAAGAAGCCAGAAACAGTCGTGGAAATCTGGCAAAGAGTAGCGGTAGCCTATAATACTGCAGTGTTTATATCTGCAATTCCAATACAACGTCCTTTACTTGATGATGCGCTTTATGATGAATGGCTCAGTGAACACAGCAGTGAAATGCTGAGAATGATGTAATATATCAAATATAATATATTTAATATAATTAATATATATTAATATTAATATATAATATTACTATAGACTGAGCCCAGGGACAACAGTTGGCATCGTCATCAGTGACGTCAAATCCATTTGGTTGTACCTGGAAAATTACCATGTCCGTTTAAACGAATTAGTTGAGGAAGTAATGGACTGCCACCGGACGGAGGTGGAATGGGCGGTTTAATTAATGTACTGATAGATCAGTGATTAGATGAAGCAGAGGATTGGCATATCGATAGGTAAGTGGACTGAAGGGTAATTGAGGCATCGTCGTATTTATGTAAGTATTGATAAGCTGGTGGATTAATGGATGACTATAGCTGGGTGTGGTTGGCTAGTTGGCTGACTCGCTGGCTGGCCATGGCTTAATGGATGGAAGAATGTGTGGCTTACTGCTGGCTGGCCATAGCAGGATGGATGAATGGATGAAAGAATGTGTGGCTGGCTGGTCATGACTGGATGGATGAATGGACGGGCGGAAAAATGCATGGGTGTACAGATGGATGGTAGGGTGACTGGCTAGCTGGTTGGATGGTTGGATGGCTGAACGGCAGGCTGGAAAGTGTGATGGATAGTTGGGTGGCTGACTAGATGGATGGATAGCTGGATGGGCGGACGGACGGACGGGCGGACGATTGGGTAGATGGATGTTTGGGTGGGCGGACATGGGATCCGTACAGCTATAGCGCTTCAGAATTTTATGGCATAGTTAAATCATAATTATTACGAAACTCAACAGTGCTCGTACCTCAATTTGGTTCCAAAGTCTTCGTATCTGCCCAGAACCAATGTGAAAATCCATCCTGCTAAGTGCAAATCATACCTGCTATGGCCTGTTTTTCAATATGGACTACTCGATTGACGCTATTAAACTGTACAATTGATAGACTTTGGCGCCCTCTTAAGGATAATTTGGTCATCACTAATGCCAGGACTGTTAACAATACTGGAAAAAAGTATATCAATACCAATACCAATACTTCATCGTAAAAATATTGCAATACCAATACTTTTCGACGAGCAAGTTCCCTGTTTATTCACACAGAACAAGTGCTAAGGAAAAAGCAGTATAATTAGGGTGGAAAGGCAGGCATGACACTGACGAAGGTACTTAGAATGTAAGAGCAGTCATGACACTGACGAAGGTACTTAGAATGGAAGAGCAGGCATGACACTGACGAAGGTACTTAGAATGGAAGGGCAGACATGACACTGACCAATGTACTTAGAATGGAAGAGCAGACATGACACTGACCAATGTACTTAGAATGGAAGAGCAGGCATGACACTGACGAAGGTACTTAGAATGGAAGAGCAGGCATGACACTGACGAAGGTACTTAGAATGGAAGGGCAGGCATGACACTGACCAATGTACTTAGAATGGAAGAGCAGGCATGACACTGACCAATGTACTTAGAATGGAAGAGCAGGCATGACACTGACGAAGGTACTTAGAATGGAAGAGCAGACCTGACAATGACGAATGTACATAGAATGGAAGGCAGGAATGCAACTGACGAAGGTACATAGAATGGAAGGGCAGACCTGACAATGACGAAGGTACTTAGAATGGAAGGGCAGGATTGATACTGACGAAGGTACATAGAATGGAAGGGCAGACATGACTCTGACGAAGGTACTTAGAATGGAAGGGCAGACCTGACAATGACGAATGTACATAGAATGGAAGGGCAGGAATGACACTGACGAAGGTACTTAGAATGGAAGGGCAGACCTGACAATGACGAATGTACATAGAATGGATGGGCAGGAATGACAATGACGAAGGTATTTAGAATGGAAGAGCAGGCATGACACTGACGAAGGTACTTAGAATGGAAGAGCAGGCATGACACTGACGAAGGTACTTAGAATGGAAGAGCAGGCATGACACTGACGAAGGTACTTAGAATGGAAGGGCAGGCATGACACTGACGAAGGTACTTAGAATGGAAGAGCAGACATGACACTGACCAATGTACTTAGAATGGAAGAGCAGGCATGACACTGACGAAGGTACTTAGAATGGAAGAGCAGGCATGACACTGACGAAGGTACTTAGAATGGAAGGGCAGACATGACACTGACGAAGGTACTTAGAATGGAAGAGCAGGCATGACACTGACCAATGTACTTAGAATGGAAGAGCAGGCATGACACTGACGAAGGTACTTAGAATGGAAGAGCAGGCATGACACTGACGAAGGTACTTAGAATGGAAGGGCAGACATGACACTGACGAGGGTACATAGAATGGAAGGGCAGACCTGACAATGACGAAGGTACTTAGAATGGAAGGGCAGGATTGATACTGACGAATGTACATAGAATGGAAGGCAGGAATGCAACTGACGAAGGTACATAGAATGGAAGGGCAGGAATGATACTGACCAGTTAAAGGCTGGCATTCTGTCGGTCACCCAATTCCCCTCATAAAATGTTTGCACTGTTTGACTCAAAAGATCACGTGATGCGTTTCTTTGTAAATAAAGACCGCTTAGTTGTCTACAGTTTGCATTAATAGTTAACGTTTGCACTATAAGTGAATGGAGAGTAAGATGGATACCGTTCTGAGGAGTGGGCTCAACGTCCGCTGTGATTGTGAGCGACGGAGGAGCGAGGCTGTTGGCTCTCTTCTTCAGAAGGACATTCTGTGGAACCCAGAAGCTGTCCTCCTTGCCGACCGATGGAGCGCTGTTGCTAGGTCCCAGTGTCCATAGAAATGGGATGCTGCTGCGTTCCCTTGGAGACATCGAGCCTCGTCTTGGCGGTGCAGATTCCGTTGCATCGCACGCTCCAATTCCGGTCACTGACGAATAGGAACTGCGTCGACTCTCTGCGGTTCCTGGGACGACAGCGGCCGAGGAATCGGACAGCGAAGGGTCGTCTGACGTCACGGCTGCGTCAACCACAATCCGACAAGGCGATGACGCTACCGTGGTTGGAGACGCGTTGGGGTCAGAACCCCGACTCGTTTGAGTGCCCATCACCTTCGACCTACTACGCGATTGGGCCGAGACAGCGGGGTTAAGTGGAGAGCTTCTTGACAGATTTCCGGTTATGGCGCTGCGGTTCCGGAAGCGAGCATTCGGCTCATTAGTAGGACGAGCGGAGGATGAGGAGTCGACTTCGGGACTTGTGGGAGTTGATTCGGGTGAGTCGACACTTTTGTTACTCAGAAGAACGTAGCTGACCTTCGTGGGAACCGGAAATCCTATTCCAGACGGATACGTGCAGGCGGGAATCGACCCGTAGCCACTTTCGGTCACGCTCTGATTGGTCGAACGAGCGCTGTTGAATAGGAACTTAGGAATGAAACGACCTCCACCCTGTTCACTGTTAGTCTTGTTGTCGTCAAAAGATGGCGCATCGGCGGAGGAAGTTAACGTTGGGGCAGTTCCAGTTGTGAGAGAGCGCAGTCGGTCGGTTTCCGCTTCTAGTGTCGAATTCTGAAACCAATTGAGACGACGACGTCTGAAGAGACAGAGAACAGACAGAGAAAGAACGAGGAGCAGAAGGAGAAGGACACCGACGACGACGCAGACGACCAACAGAAAAGATTCGTTCGGATCTGCTGTCTCCTCCTTTTCCCGTTCGTCTGGTCTCAGTTGATGATGTGATCCTCCTTCTTTGTCTTCCCTCCTTGCGCCTCCTCCTTCAACGTCGCCTGTAGCGTCCATATCCACTGCAACAGCTGGAACAACAGATGATCACCAGACGTCGCTTGCCTCAAGCAGACCACGTGACGAAGTGAGGAGCGCCGACCAATCGAGGCCACCGTCGTCGCCGTGGCCGTCGGTGTGTGCGCCGTAGACAATCCGTCGGTGGGTGTCCGTCGCACGCTCCTCAGTCGTCTCGTCATCTATCAATGCCAGGCTGAACGTATGTGTCGCCGAAGACACCTTGGCACGCTCATCGACTGGGCAAGGAGCCAATGCTTCTCCTTTCCCTCTTTCTCTCCTCCACACTTAACAAATGACCGTCGTCAGATTCAAGAGACTTCAAAGCTAGATGGGATATAAACAATGGGATATGAAGTACAATAGGACATGAATAAGTCATATAAATATACTTAGTAAAGACTTCAAAGCGAAGGTAGTTCACATCATCCGAAGCAAGGACAGGTCAGGTGATCTAGACAGAGCACATAACGTCGTAAGCATAATTCTTGAGTCAGGCAACTGATGAGGAAAGATCAGGTGTGTAATCAGACGTATCATGATGAAACACATAAGTCAATCAGATGAGATAAGGCAAGATTAGAATAAGAATCGATGAAGGAAATGATGAAGCCTAAGGAAGTGTGAAAGTATTTTGGTAGAGTTGCAAGGAAACTATCTTCAGTATGCTTCACATACAGTATCATTAACAATCATCGTGTGCATTATTCTTAATTCTAATGATTTTTAACCAATGCTTCTATATCGACTGCTAGCATGCACTGTCAAAATAATATTGTTACTTGGTGGCTGCTGAAAAAAGTCTAACTGACATACTTCTTTGCGAGAGCCTAATAAGAATTAGGCCTATTATCTTGCCGTTACACAGGACCTATGCTGTTTAAATCGCCTCACCTAACATATTCAAGATATATAAATTTTGAACAAGTAAAACGTTGATAGGTTTGCTTCTTTTTTCAAGGGGTATAAATTTTATAATTGATTGGATTTTTACAAAGACCTAAATGAAATAAAAGAAACTCGTCTGTTGATGAATATTTTTGTAAGACCCGATGACGGAAACTGTCGCTCACTGTGTCGACTTACTGAAGATAGTTTTATGCCTCGTCGAATTTGGTTGAAAATTTCATGAAATAAAATCCTATCATGTAAGTGCCAAACGTTTCATGTAGTCATTTGCTGATTAGATTAAAATGCAAATAGTTCAATGTAAAAAAATACACTCAGTATCTCATGATTACCTGAGTGACGTTCATTGTTCAATATTATTTTAATCGGATGCCTTTTGACTCAAATTCTGTGACATTTATCCTCTCGTCGACTAAAATAAGGAAAGATGGAGATGTATGCTATACAGTTCCCATCCAATACATATTTTATCTTATCCTACCTCTGCTCATGTAGCAGCCGAATTGCTCGTCTATTTCAAAGCAGACCAGGAAAGCGATAAGAGATGCTGCTGTCTTGTTTCATCAATCATTCGTCTGTTTTTAATTTTTAACAACAGTTTTAGTATTTACTGCTACCAATTCATTTAAGATATTCAGAAATGATTCAATATCGTCCCATCACTCGTCTCTGACTTCAAGTCAAGCCCATTATAGGCCTACAAAAGACTAGGAAGTCCTTATACATAGCGTCTGGTTAAAATTTTTGAGACATAATCGGTAGTCAGGAAATGTTCACATCTTGTTTACATAACAAAATGATTAATTAATTATATTTATTAAGGCAAATCAGCAAAATTTAGATACATGCCTGTAGCGATTTAAAACATATAAATATATGTTACAGAATATAGCAGCACTTTTCTTGAAATAAATTTCTTAATGTTATATTATTAGAATCCGGAAGCCTTTTGGATTAGCTGTCTTAGTTCTTAAAGAAGAGTGCCATATGCTTGCTTCATGTGATATTTATTGCTGTAATTGGGCGACCTCTGGTATACCAGAACGGTTTGTTCCGTTGGGTCCTATCCAGTACCCACTGCTTACTGATACGATGTTCTATACAAATTGCAATTGCTGGCTAATTAAGATATATATATATAGATATACGTTAATCTTGAACATAATTTTGGTTTTGTAGTATTCTCGTTGGTAAACAAGTCAGTTGATTTGATTGATTTGATATGAAAACTTAGGGAGGTCATCAATGTTTAAAAGTGAAACGTCTACACAGATATTTCACGAGTAAGCTAACTATTCCTCTTTATATAGATTTCTTGCTTCGTGTGTGATGATGGCCATTTACGAGAAGCTATGCTGTACAGTACTGCATTAAGTTAACGAAAGAGACCCAGGACTGCAGAGAGCGGCTTCGTTGGAATTTTGATAATATCTAGGGCAGAGTGGACGAATACAGAACAAATCTAACATTTGATCAAGGAAATGCATCATCGAACTCGTTGGCTGCTCTGCTGATGTGTCTATATGCACTCTGAGTCTTCATAATACACATCCATGAGCATGGCACCCGTGAAATAAGTTGGTAGCATGTTTCAGAATATAGCAGCACTCTTCTTGCAATAATTAGTTCTTTCTCAGTAATGGACTACCACTTTCCACTCCGGTCGGTTCATATAAGGCGTCGTCGGTCGAGGTCCGACAGTGATAGAACACGTTAGAAGGCAGCTAGCAACGACGAAGGCACGTCACTCCATAATCAGCCAGCAATTACTGGCACCGGAAGATATTCTTTCAATAGGAGCAGCGACTTGTCAGACGAGGTGATGTCCTTGGCCATTCTCATCTAAAGATCCTATCTTAAAGCAATTTGCTGGCGTAGTAAAATAAAGTATCTTCTTATTATTTCAGGACACGGTACACGAGCAACAAAAAGGCGCCAGTTCCCATTTTTATAAGCTCAGGATACAGGTTACATTACTAATCGAAACACGATTACACTACGTGATCAGGTTAAAAGAAATGGCCCTTACAAAAGGAAATATATGCTTCCACAGGGCTACAAAATTATAGCACTTAGTTTACCCGAAACATAGCGACTGCACCCTAGTTCGGAAAAATGGTTCTGGATATAATTTTGTGTTTCTTCCCGTTTGCCACGGGCCGTGAAAGCAATTGCCAAGACCATACGGAATTTCGGAACATTGCTTCAGGATAGCCTATTTCTACGAATGGTATGATCTTGTCTTCTACTCCACAATAATTTATTTAGGTCTACAACTCTACATGCTGCATTTAGTGAAATGTTAATATATTAAATCTCACACAGATAAACCGCACTATGTGATTACCAACATAGTGTAAACAAATAATAACAAGTTATTACAAATTTTACCGTCGGCAGTTTATTTTTTTGACCATCAGAGAATGTGAACAACAGAAAAGAAAATCCAATGGTTTAACCTACTGGCTAGACGTCGGTCGTAAAGAAATATAAGAAACGTATACGTGGCCAGAGTCAGCTCGATTCAGACCAATGAAAGTGTAGGCTACATGCATGCTCTGAACATGCCACTGATTTCTAACCCCTATTGTACCTCCCACGTCCCTCTTCGCATGTCATTCTCTGACCAAATGCAAAGAAATACTTCTCACAATTATTATTCGCGAGATGACGTCGGCGCCGTACTTCCTATAGCATCTTCTAAACATATTAATTGAACTGTAGATCAGAGGTGTGTCAACGGTTATTATTACATGGATTCGTTCGCCCAACCGCATGAGGACTCGACTGAAATTGACGATTTATTTACGAACAACAGCAAAGGAATAAGAAGAAGGTCTTCAGTTTATGGCTTTATAGAATTGATAGAACTAGAGAACGAACTGCCAAAATAAACCAGATCCTAAACTTTCTACTGATTCAGCGCTTGCATGAAACGCTTCTCAGTGCAAGTCGTGCAAAGACATTGTAAAAGCTACATTACACTGATGAAGGCCTACACCCGGACAGCGTCAATACTGGTTTTCGTTCCAATGGGTGTTTTGTGTGTCTTCTTTAATGTCATGCTAGCGCCACACTACGAGTGCTTGCGTGGCATAATATCATTATCCAATCTTGAATCAATGAAACTTGATATAGCGCCTCTTCAAGAAATCTACTCAGAGGCTCTCTCTCTTAATTGTCATTTCAACGACTGCTAGGACAATTAGCAAAACCGTCAGCCACACTTCATTTTCCTTCTCCTTCTGTGTTCTCTGACATCAAACGTCCAAATGTCACTTCGTATGAAATGTATTTCTCATCGCAATGAAACACACGATCAAATGTTTTTCAATAATCTTATCAACTCAAACAATCAACTCAAGAAACTGATAATAGGCTATGTATGGCAACTTTAAATCTACATATATAACTGAAACAACGACCATCTTGACTAAACTGCTCACATCAGCATCTCTCAAATTACCCGTGCTAGCGTGTGCTAGCTTTAACATTATAATATATAGACATGAAAAATCAATAAGCCTCACGACAGAGTTAGGGCGCTCAAAGTTCGCCGAGCAGCTCTAGTTATGCCTATATATATGTAATCACACGAATCTTAAAACATAGCTTATACACTGCCAAATGATAAGTTCACAAAAACAGGGCATAGTAAGCTAAAAGAATAACCAATGGCTGGCTCACGCACAAGCGTGGAACCAGCGGCTCTATTTCCTTTACCACCATTTCTCTTCTCTTGTTATCTCTTGTCCTCTCATATGACAGATTTTCTAAACCATATACATCCAGATATTCATGACTGCTGTGTAGGCCTATATTGCAGTTTCGTGTCTGGATGAACAGTGAGGATATATCCTACTTGACCAGACTTTGTCGTTGCACCAGCGACTGGCAATTACAAGCATTCCTTGCTATGGATACGCAAACAAAGAATTTCACAATTATCAGATCGCTTACACTTAATAGTGTCGGCCTTAGCATATTACAAGTCATGTGCAGTCTACTGGAAGGGTCCTCCATGAAAAAAGTCAAATTGTTTCTCCTTGCTAAGCAATTGTTAGTAGATTGCTACCAGGTAGGGCCTACAACAAGTAAAATTTAGCAATACAAATAACCTATCACAGAATGATAGACTATATAAAGTTGCTTCTTCACAACATTGACTGTCATTACTTTCCGAGCTGCAAATTCCTTATTAATTCACTGTAATCTCTAGCGTTCCTTTTGCTGCACCGGGCAAATAATAATTATTGTAAGGCTTCCCTGAGACCATGATGGATTGTGATCTTACAGTAACAAAGTTATATGAACATGGAATGATGAATTTGCCGCTAACAGCAAATCTAAACAAACACTGTAGACATATTACGAGTGTATAAAATAATAGACTATAAAAATAAAATCCTTTTCTCTGTAGAATAAATGATGGTACTTGTCTGTTAATTCACCACCAAACAATACGGCCTGAAAAGATATTTAATTTAATTAGTTCTCACTATTATTATAAGTAAGCATCGCGAGGGTCGGTTAGGGTCAGGGTAGGCCTCGTGAGGGTCAGTTAGGGTTAGTTTTAGGGTTACTGTACTTTATAAATATAGGGTGTCAGGGCAAGGTCGTTTGAATATTGATTGACAGTGCTTCGTGTGTAATTCTGTGATTTCGTATTTCTTCGCAGGTCTACGTATTTCTTGGCCTAAATGGCCTAGAAAGCCCGTTTAGTGATACATATTAAAGAAATCATGATAATAATTAGAAGGATAATGTTGCATTTGGATTTTTAAAAACGACATTAACCTTAACTCTGATCCTAACCGACCATCACGATGCTTAACTTGCCCCTAACCGATCGACCCTCACGATGCTTAACCTGACGTTAACCGACCCCCACGATGCTTAACCCGACCCTATCCGACGGTTCCAACCATCACGATGCTTAACCGGACCATTACCAACTCTCAATGAAGCATGCATATTACCAATTTTAAGTGTTTCTAATAGTCCGTATGCACCAAAGTTTACGGATGACCAGATGTCTTCACTCGCTAAATTTTGTACGTGTTCGGCCATAGAAGTAGGCCCTATCAGTTTTATTTTTATTACTTCCAAACTTTCCTCCAAAAAGAATTGATTCTTTTCGAAAGATAGAAAACGGACATGAAAATCATTTGCAAAACATAAACTAAACATAAACTAGAGAAGTATATGGAAAATGGAAAAGTTTTGTCTATAAACAAACACCAAATAGTTTATTTTGGAGACGAATTAACAGACACGCAGGCTACCTAAATAATATTCTATTCAATTCAATTTAATTTATCGCTTCCAGTAAAACAAGACTTCTCCATTAGGCCTAAGCAAGTACAAGTGAAAATCAGCAACAATAACAATACAGGAGCCCAGATAATTAGTTTAAAAAGTCATGTAAAAAATAAACAAAAGTACCACATATGCTAGTGTACACGTACGGTACAAGTCCAAATTGCGCAAATTTCGACCCCTAAATTTCGTCCTGAAAAAGGAAAAGTATTCAGCTCGCGAATTGTTTGGTAGACCACCAACTACCCGTGAAAGAAAGTATGTCAGAGCAATGAACGTCTGCTTCGCACGAAGTTGTGTCCTCACAGATATCATGCTCCATTAAGTAAGCAGCTCCCATTAATAAAATTCGCTAGATTATAATAAATTATTTCTCTAGCTTTAACTCAAACCTAATTAAGAGCCTAAAATAATGCAATTTTTATTGCTGTGCATGGCTGGTTAAACTCGTCAGGGAAATGTTTGAATTTTTATGATCGTAGCGGAAGTACTCGTCATGAGAATTCTGAGATATAGAGGAAGTTAAAAATAGTATAATAATTATATGCTTGAAGCAAACTAATTTGCTGGTACTATTTGGTTTTCGTTTATAGAAAAAATGGAAGACTTCATTGAAACCATGATATTATTATTATTATTATTATTATTATTATTATTATTATTATTATTATTGTTAGTGACAGTGTCTTGTTCATGACATTCTTGCGACCTTTTGTGTCCCTGCCCTAAGTTGTCGGTCCTGTGCGACCTAAAAATAGTCGCATAGCATACGAAGACGTTGGCTCAATGATGGCGATCCTACAATATAGCCCCGACAATAATAGCCCCGGACAAACTAGCTCCAAGTAATATAGCCCCAGACAAAATAGCTCCGTACACATTAGTCCCAATTAGACCAATGGGTGCAGTTAATTTAAACCTTTCGTATAATATTAGACAATTACTCGCGCGTTGTGATTAATTAATTAATAGAGATGGGTTATAGTTATGTTCTATTGAAACAAAGTCATCCAATTTCGAATATTTATTCTCCGCTGGATGCACGGCATCTCCTAACAACAAGGGCCGTTGACGATTGCAGAAATTGTTTTGAACAGTTCTCACCGTTCGTATATACTCAACTACAGCTTCATCAGTTGTCAGGCGATAGCACCTGCCTCTGTATCTCTTTTTTCTCTTAACATAATGATGCCGATGTCTGCTTATAAAGCGTCGATGTCCTCTCTCTCTCTCTTGCTCTCTTTCTCTCTCTCTCTCTCTATATATAATATATATATATATTCTAATGTTCGTCGTGATCAGGTGGGCAGAACATTGTCAAAATCATCATGTCGCCTAGTCAAAGCACTTCTCTTGCTCTCTGCCTCTTTCTTTCTCTTTATCTGTCCTTCTATGTGTCTGTATCTGTATGTGTCTCTATGTCTGTGTCTGTGTACGTCTGTATGCCTGTGTCTGTCTCTGTATATGTGTCTGTGTCTGTCTCTGTGTCTGTGTCTGTGTCTGCCTCTGTCTGTCACTCTTTTCTCACCGTTTCCACCAAACGACGAGAACCAACATATTTCTGCGATAACAATTAGTCTGACTTTCTAAAGAAACCAAAAGGTAGCATACATACCTTCACCAATGGCAATATTACAACGGCAAACAAGTGACAGACAGACAGACATACATACAGCCTCACACAGACAAACATTAGCACGAATTGGTAGACGTACACGCGTATGCGCCATTCGTCCATATGAGCAGTTTTTCAGACCGACCAATTATTGTCAGATATATAATTATGCAGCGAAAGACAATTGCGAGAAGAACGACGCACACAATCAGAAATATACAAAGCAAGTTTTATTAATTATTATTATTTGTTGCTCGACTAGTTTTTGTAGTGGGACTACGTGACGATGGGCGTGAAAGAAACTGCTCTCCATCAAATCGATCTATCTAGACTCTCTCCCCGTACCTGTTGGTTCATCTGTCCATCTAGGCTCTAGTTGTTCTCTATGTATGACCAACCGTTCGTCTGTATATGCTCGATTTGGATGGACGTGAGCGTGCGTGCGTGCGTTTAGTTGCTGAAGAGGGGTTGAATACTCGTGAAAGACGGATCGGAACTGAAGCAAGAAGATAAAATAATAAGCGATTCTCTCGTTTACATGTATATATAGACACATTCCGCCAGAATTGTTGTCGTCATGAGTCCAATGTGTAGGAGGACGGACGTCTCTGTCGCTCGGAACCATTGCTTTTTGCATCGTTGTATTGCGCAATAAGAACAGAGAAAGAAGAAAATTGCCTTCAAAAGAAAAATGTACGTCAACGGATACACCTACAATTAATGACCCGCAACATGAACAACGACATGAACAACCCCGAGTATGACATAAACAACAATAACGACCAGAACAACAAAAATAATATTAAAAACTAGAACTATATATGATTGGAGCTTTCCTAAAGATTCGCTTTCTAGGCTTTCTTTCGGATTTCGGATTTCCCATCTAGGCTTGCCTATCTAGGCTTTCCTTTGGATTTATTATCTAGGCTTTCCTATCTAGGCTTTCCTTTGGATTTCCTATCTAGGCTTTCCTATCTAGACTTTCCTATCTAGGCTTTCCTTTGGATTTCCTATCTAGGCTTTCCTATCTAGGCTTTCCTTTGAACTTCCTATCTAGGCTTTCCTTTGGATTTCCTATCTAGGCTTTCGTATCTAGGCTTTCCTTTGGACTTCCTATCTAGGCTTCCTGTCTTTCCTTTGGATTTCCTATCTAGGCTTTCCTATCTAGACTTTCCTGTCTAGGCTTTTTTGGATTTCCTATCTAGGCTTTCGTATCTAGGCTTTCCTTTGGACTTCCTATCTAGGCCTTCCTTTGGATTTCCTATCTGGGCTTTCGTATCTAGGCTTTTCTTTGGACTTCCTATCTAGGCTTCCTGTCTTTCCTTTGGATTTCCTATCTAGGCTTTCCTATCTAGACTTTCCTGTCTAGGATTTTTTGGATTTCCTATCTAGGCTTTCGTATCTAGACTTTCCTATGGATTTCCTATCTAGGCTTTCCTGTCTTTCCTATATAGGTTTTCCTTTGGATTACCTATCTAGGCTTTCCTTTGGATTTCCTATCTAGGCTTTCCTTTGGATTTCCTATCTAGGCTTGCCTGTCTAGGCTTTCCTTTGGATTTCCTATCTTGGCCTTTCTATCTAGGCTTTCCTGTATAGGCTTTCCTTTGGATTTCCCATCTGAGCTTTCCTTTGGATTTCCTATCTAGGCTTTCCTTTGGATTTCTTATCTAGGCTTGTCTCCAGATCTGTTCTTTAATATAAAATAAAAAATTTGCGAAATCAGAATACAACAAGTTACATACAGTTTACAGTTACAGTATATTAATAAGTGGAAAGATATTATTTTGATTAAAGTTTACATTTTAACCTATCACGAACCTTGAACAGCTGAACAATTATCGAAGTAGGTCTACGTTGTACGTTGAGTTTGGACATTTTTAACATTTTATGCAGATGTCAAGACGCTGCCTTATTTGATTGTTTCCTGTTTCAGATTATTATCAAGGTAATTATTACCATGTGAATCAATAACAGAGGACAAGCAAACCATCATTATAGCAGAATGTGCCTTACTGCCTTTGTTGCCTTTTGTAGGATTTTACTAACAGATCTTCCAAATATTGCATTTATAGCAAGCTTCATAGTCTTTAATTCATCCGAGACTTATGGCAATTAAACAAAACTCTTTTGTCTGGGGACTTTTTTGTCTGCGTTCTTTTGTCGGCGTTCTTCTGTCGGGCGCTCTTTTGACGGGTCACCGCTATAGGCCTACGTTGCATTTGTTTTGTTGCCAATTATTGTGGGCCGAAAAGCGATTTTGATCAGGAATATTTAAGGTTAATTTCATAACGAGAGTATTAAGCAAAAGCTACTAATAAAAACTAATTCAGCAATAACCGTTGAAATAGTTCTAGTGTCAATATTTATTCAAAAGCTTCTATTAGGCGAATAATTATGTATATGCCCGTTTTCCCCTATGCCTAGTCATGTCTGAATGTCATTTGCTGCATAACATTTAGGCCTACTGGCTTATTTGAAGTTTTTTAAACTGAATTCGCAAACCGCAATAGGTCTAAAAATGAATTGCTAAAACTGATGCCAATCTTTTAAATATTTTCGATCACCGGAGACTACGAAAGAAAGAAAAATCACGATTTGAAAATTTTGGGCTGGTTCCTTATACATGTATGTTCTCACGCATAAAGGTTAGCAGATGTCATTCATTAATATTATTATTTAAGTAGCAGGATTGGACAAGAAGCCATGTATTATACATTAACGCGATATCTTACCTTTCGTGTCGACATAATTATTATGCCAAGGGCCTAGTCTTGCATCGCCTTGATAGTAACGCCGAAGCGCACGTCGCTTCCTCGTCTTATCTCACACTGGCTGCGTATCTGCTGTCGTTAAGAACGTCTCTTCCTCAGGCGTTTATTGCGTATTTGGTGCGACTCTCTTCTGACTGGAACGGACTTGTGTGGATAATAGAAGCGCCATATAACTCATATGCAGCACTGCAACGTATTACTTCAATACAGTACACCATCAGATGTTTCGTTTTCAAGAAGAAGGGATAGAAGAGGTAGGTTGGGCAGCTGACCCTTCATCGCATCGCTTGTTAGCATTGGATTTCGCGTCGTGCATAGTCGGCGATCGGACCCAATACGGCTTCCTCCTTCACCTGCTGCTAAGCTTAGGTAACATCGCATAGATGACGCCAGCATCGGTGAAAGCCTTAGTTGTTGACATAAACCTAGGAAACGAGAGACGGAGCAGATGGCTGGAGGCAGAGGGCAAGGAAGGAAGGGAGGCGGAGGAAATAGGTTAGTTAAGCTGGTCCGATGAAACAGACGAAGACTGCAAGAGTTTTACAGGGTTCCAGTCTTCCTTATTGATCGCCGCCTTCGTCGTCTTCTGCCATATTCTGCCTCGGTTCGTAATTGATGCTCTCGGCGCAGATGGTAATACGAAGAATTCAAAGCACAGCCACAGCCACCACCAACACCCCCACCACCACCTTTTCATACTCTAGTCTACTTTCTTCTTCTCCCACTCTAATTCCTCTTCTTGCCTCCTTCTTCGCTCTCTCTCTCTCTTGCTCCCTATTGCTGTCTCATTGCGTTGTTCTTAGTCAAACTCGCTCTGCGTTCTGCTCACTTTCATCCCTTGTCTTCACAGAAAGGATTTCCATCATTTCTACTTTGTCGATAAAACGGATTATGGTTGAATTAGGGGTTCAAGAAACAACATTCTGAGCAATGATTCTGCTTTATTTGCATTCCTATCTTCGATTTATAAACACATCTGGAGCACATGTCGTCCCAACAACTTTTGTGGAAGTGACAACACTAATACCATTGCCATTAATATTGTATTTAAATAATTGGAAACTATAACAATCGTCTGATGGTGGTACTTGCTTAGTATGGAGGTAGAGTCGATATACACCATCGACTACCTATAAATCTGTATTTTGTAGCCACGAAGAACAGTTTCACAAAAGGGTCCACTTATTACAAGTGTTTTACATAGATGAGCCTAATCTTACGTCCATTAACCGACTGTCTTATGGCAGAGTTTGTGTTCTAATGAAGCGTTTAGTAGTAGTAGTAGTAGTAATATGGGAAGGGTAAGTATTAGCAGTAGTAGGTAGGGAAGTAGGGGGTAGTAGTAGCAGTAGTAGTAGTAGCAGTAGGGGAGTTGGGGAAGTAGTGAAAGTAGTAGGCTAGTGGAAGTAGGGGAAGTAGTCGTTGTAGTTGTAGTTTTAGCAGTAATTTCAGTGCAAACTGTAGAAGAGTTAATGGCATCAGTATAACGATGATCTTGAACACCTAATAGTTTATTGTCCATTATTAAAAAAGGTGTCATAAGTTCGGCAAAAAACCCGGAAATACTGCGGTATCCTTAACGAAATTTTCTTAGTACTGCAATGTCCAATGACATTAACGTATTTTCTGTGCTTGCAGTTATAGGACCTGTAGTTCAAAAAGAAATATATACCTTATAAATGACGCTCCCTGTCGATCTGGTCGCGAACTACGAACATTGACCTTTGTAACTTACTGCGGCTTGCTAAGCTTTAGAGGCATGGACGCCCGTAGAGATCCCCTCCCGGAAGTCACTGGAGCAACTTCATCCAGTTTCCCTTCTTTCCCGTGTTTAAACTCCCATAATTTTTAAAATTCCTCTAACAATGTTATACCCCCTCCCCATATTTCTTCTTGAATGGAGCATTTGCTCTTAGGTACACATGGCGTAGGTCTATAATCTCTTAACAGACCCATAGCCAAAAGCCAAAGTAAAGACGAAGCAGAACCCACTCCTGAACTCTTCTCATTATCGACCTCTGCCCTGCCTTACCGTCCTCTCTAATTCCATCTTCTAGCCTTCTATCCATCGTTGCCCTTACCTTCCTCATTCCGCTCACAACTTATTCCCTGCCTGGATAATGAATAAAACATTGGGGCGCATAGCTGAGGAACCGAGTTCGAAACCCGTATCCCCGATAAGGTTGACCAAACTTCTTTTGCTAGGAGGCGAAGTTGGTTAAATTAGACGTAAGCCTGTAATAATTATTATTATAGCGTTATGTCGACGATTAACAACGACGTCGTTAGATGGCGTCACATGGTAACAATTGATTACATAGGCTCATATGAGAAACAGAGTTAGTTTTTATTCTATTATGCTATAATGACATGTGACTTACTTATAAATTGCATTATATTCTATACTTTCATATTTCGAAGTAACTTTTCTGTGAATGACCGAATTAAATAGTTATTACCGTTAGTAAGATTTGTCACTGAAAACATTTTTTAGATGCCCAGACACGCTAAAAAAGACCTCTGGATAATACGTCGTTATCGCTTCTCGACCTTTTGGCTAAGATCAAAGCGTTTACTTGTCAGCTTAATACCTGAAACGTAAATTAAACACGGTTGCGTGACGCCGATGTTATTGGCTCTCGGCCTAGGCTGGTGATCAGATAATCCCTGATCCGCTATCCCTGGTTTTAGTACGTTGTTGGTGTTGAGATGATGGGCAGAAGCTACGGTATCCTCCGGCTTCTCATTCTCCCCAGTGCGGGAGAAATTCAAAACAAAAATAAATCAGCTTAAGCCTACTACGTCCCGGGCGTGCTGGTTCATAACATTCCCTTCTGGGGAATCTCAGCATAGTAGGTCTTCGGCTGTTTGCTAGGGTGCTTAAGAGAGAAAGGCTAGAAGTTGAATGAAAACCTCAGATCAACCAAAAAATACTACAAAGCAGCAGCTTGACAGGTAATGTTAGACCGTAAGGCAGTGCTGTCCAAGATGCGGATCGCATGCGGCCCGTGGGTGGATTTTAAGTGGCCCACTCGGGCTTGCAGAATTAGCATTTTTTTTAAATGAAGTAAAAACAAGTCACTTGCCTATTTTCGTATTTGGCTTATCAACATGATGATAATCATCATTGTCATTATGTCATTATCATCGCTATCCTCAAAAATAATCACCATGAACATCGTTGTCGTACCTAGTTTATTTTGTTATGGGCGGTATATCACCAGTTTGCATTGCTACATCCACATGGTAGGCCTAGAGTTGACCCGATTTCAGACCAAATGTCAGGTTTCCCATTAAATTTTAACCGCGCTTCGTAGGTTGTTGTAGTGCGATGGTACGTACAGCAGGCCACCGATCTACGCCCTAGAAACATATTTCATAGTACTCAGAAATTTGCAAAATAAAATAGGTCATGGCAATGTCCATGACATCAGGATGCCAAATCTGTGAAAATATTGACTTTGTCTGCAGAAATAAAAAAGTTTTTCAGTTCCCCGATTTCCGGGGTTTTCGGGTTCCCCGATTCCCATTCTCCGATTAACAAATTAACAGCGCGAGGGTAGTAGTAGCAGCGGAAGTGGGCAAGTGGGAGTGGAGGAGAAATAGTAGTAGTAGTAGGAGGAGTAGTTGTAGTAGTAGTAGTAGTAGTAGGTGGAGTAGTAGTAGTAGTAGTAGTAGTAGTAGTAGTAGTAGTAGTAGTAGTAGTAGTAGTAGTAGTAGTAGTAGTAGTGCCTTCTTCCCATTGCGCTGCGGTGTAGTGCTTCGTTTCAACTGTTGTTGTCGTAGAATGATACGATTGTATTTGACGCCTCTGTGAAGCTAAATCCGATTCACTTATAATTATTTTCCAAGATTGATGTTTCCGCAGTTTATAAATTATTATTGTCATCACTCGTGCGTCAAGCGAAGCTGTTGGCGGTTGTGCAAACATTGCAGTCAGTGTCGCTCGGTGCTTTGGCCTATGCATTGCGGTTTAAAGAGTAGGACAGAGTGCGCCCATATTGGTCTTCCATTTCTACCGTTTGATTTCATGTCCGATTGCACACGTGATGTTTATTCTTGATTGTCCCTTATGGCAGTCAGCGGTGGTTGCAAAGCGTCACTGCATTTTCCATCAACGAGAGTCGAGTGGTTTGATTCCAGTTTACGTGAGCGAATTGTTTCGCCCTTGTTGCTCAATCGTTGACATGATCACCTGCGAAATAACTCTTTGTTCTATTTTGCACACATTTTAGATCAACAAAGTTGTCATGATGTAGTCCGCTTTGAAAGAATTTCTAGTCTAACTCGTCTGACCTGCATCTACCCTCCAACCTAATTCACCAGTTGTCCATTATGCAGCAATGCTAATCAAAAATGTGACACCTCGTGATCACGTCACCCTCACCCCTCGTGAACTTCACAGGCAAGCATAACCTTCAAAATCTGTCTTCTATATATGGTTGGTGCCCAGTCCACAACAATTCATTTCCTTCTTATGTTTCCTCACATTTTACGCCCTCTCCAATGTTCATCTCTCTTATCCAGACGAGGCCATCAACAGATCAACCTGTAATGTCTTTCTCATCAATGCGTAGTCTTCCTCTCGATATCCACATTTTGAGTTCAACGAATGTAACTTTTTTATATATTCGTGGTTATTATTAATACAAAGTGACACACTGCAGCATGATCACAAGTATTGACATGAATGGATGATTGCAGGTTATTGCAAGGTCGAGTTTTACTGCAGAGCAGCTGTGCAAGGCCCCTATGTGTCCTAATGCTCATTTTACCAACGCCACCTAGCGAACCTATGGGTGGGTAACGGGAATCGATCCCCTTCCATGCTCATCTTATGCTCTTTATGCCGCAGTCTTACCATTCACAACCTAAATCCCTCCCACCTCCTGCCTTAAAGCCGCTTCGCCTCAATAAAACTGGGAATGACTATGAGTAGATATGAATTACGAACTATCGAAGACGAAATGTTATTGGAACATCAGATCACGACGCAATTTACTTTTTGATTCATTTGCGTCTAAGTCGTAATAATAATAAAATGACAAGTGAGATTGTCATTTTGCATTTTCAGAGAACCAATATTATCGCAGACAATCATTAACCAAAGAGAACATAAAGGAAGTCGTGATTGTCAATTTCGTTCTCGTAATTCAATGACTACCAAGAAGACATTATGAACTGTGTCTTGCGTTTGAGATCGTCAAATGAAGGAAACGATTTTCGATCTGTGTCCAACTCGTTCCAACAATACAGCGTGCCTGGAAATACAGCGACCCATACAACGGTTAGTTGGGCCTATATAACGGCTACCTATCCAAAAATGTAAGGCAGTTCAAAAGGATATCTATGAACCTTTCAAAAGCCTTTGACTCTATGAGTGACCTTGGTATAACCCATTTGCCTAGCATATCCGTCCCTCTCTGACAACATATACACTTGGCTCTCTGACAACATTTACAATTGGCTAATAAAATTACTGGGATGGAAGGAATCACTGTACGATTTACAATTTTCTCAAATCCTATCAGTTTCAATTGCTGCAAATGTAATCAAGAACTCAGGCTTCGGTCCCATGCGTATAATTGTTGAATTTTTCCATTCATCACCGAAACTGTCTTTCCACGTACGTAACTGATTCCCACCTTTTCATCGGATCTGAGTCTGACTACCTTCACGCTGCTTAAACTGAACTCAAATTTATCTACAACTACTCTGAAGAAAATAACTAGAAAATAACTTCGACCAAATCTCGCGAAATGGCTCTCATCGAACATAACATATCTACAATCTCTACAATCTCCAACAAACTGTCAATCATTTCGGTCTCACACGATCTACCTCCATTTAGTTCTTGGCGTAATCTCTGCTGAAATAATATCGATCTCAGAACAACCAAGTCATGAAAAGTGGTCTGCTTTAATTTAGGTGCTAAAACAATTAAAAACCAAAGTGAATCCAGATCATATCAGTCTGTGTGGGATTTTGTCTACGACATTAGGAATTGCGAAGTCTATAAGAACAGTAGTCTATGGCAGTGTTTTAGTGGCTGGTTGTCGACGATAATGGAGGCTGGTCACGATTCAATGGAGCGTGACCAGACGACCACCTGTGCGGAGGTTGGTCTGTGGAGGGATGCGATCAACAACCTGCCAGTGTTGACAACCATCAACGTCACCGCAGGGACCTTCTGCTCCGGTCTTCGTCCCTCCCGTGGCCAGTCGGTCGGGTGGTTCCATGCAGCGACACCGGTCGCTGATGGCTGCCGCTGTCTCCGTTTCTCGCCGGCTGCTGTCGTCCTCCGGCCTGTGGAGCAGGGCCTCCCCAGAGACCTGCTTCAGCCTTCGCTCTTCGTTGGGGCTGACACCTGGAACGTGCCCAGCGTGCTGTGTGGACGCTTTCCTCCATTGGATTATGCCGCATGTGCTCCAACTTCCTTCCATTGAACTCATTATCTCATGTCCTCATCGCTCACTCGTGATTTCGGCAGCTTTACCAACTTTTATGAACAATCATTCTGCATATTAATTTCCTTCCTTTTTAGTCATTCATTAGCATTTCATTATTTAATGCAGCTTGTTGCGGCAAGTTAGCATGTGTTTCAATAAGCGAATATATCATCATCATCATCATCATCATCGTCATCACTATATACATATTTGCAGAAGCTACGCAATAATGGGCCTAGTGCATTCCATGAGAAAAAGTTATTGACTCATAAAGAGTTGTGGATGAGTGAATTACGCCGTGACCGGTTTGCCCATGAATAATAATGAGCAACTACAGGCATTGCAGGAGACATGCTGAAATAAAAGATCAGCATTTGCAAGACCACTGCTAATGAGACAAATGTGTATTATGGACTTTATGGCTCAATGGATGAAAATATATATGAATGCATTACGATAGTGTTTATAACTGTGAACATTTTCCCTCAAGAGTTTAGGTGGCCTACAGACTGTTGTATATACCGGTTGCATGGTCTCACTGCGCTGTCTTGACGACTTACCCAATTTAGCAGATTTTATTAAAAATGCAAACTAATCATTATGTGCACAATGCACATTGAGATCAATTATACAATTGTCTATGCCATCATGCTTTGCTTTGCACACAAACGCAAACATTTAGACTTAAGTATAAAGTTTTGTGTCACTGGTCTTCATATAAAATTAATTACTTCATTTATTCTGACAACTCTTAATTTGCTGTTTTCTCTTCTTCATTGAAACTCTAACAATTCTGGGCAATTGGTAAGATTGCATTCTTGTTATCCAGAAATGATATTCTCGTAAGCAAGTAAGATGAAGATTTCAATGAATATTTCACATAATCAAGGCTTTGTTATTTGTTGCATATCAAATAACATTGGTCAACATCTGTGACCCGCGACGCTCTGGACGATGGCGCTATATAAAAGTCATCGATCGACAGCAGAGGCGTAGGAGGACTACGTATGAAGTCGTCTACCTGACACATCAGATGGGAGACATCAGTAGGTTTCGCCGGTGGCAGACAGCCTCAATACAGACGGCGAGAAATATGCAAATATCAACGGAGTGTCAAGCAACGAAATCCGCCACCTCGAGGCAGACGCCTACCCCTTCCATCTCTACGAAACACAGGCCAGAAATTCATGAATCAGTTGTAGATTTGGTCTGGAACGGCTGGTTGACACGGACCATGATTAGGGGACAATTCCGATACGAACGGCGCAATCTGTTAGGCGGTATAACTGTAGTAATGGAATTCAATGACACTAATTAAGCCCAGCCATAACAGCCGTTAGTCAAACAGTAACTGGACGCCCCTAGGAATCTGACGTTACGCTAGGGACGCCAAGACCCGACAAACCAGGGTTTAGTAATGGTTTCTGCAGGTGACCTGTCGTCCAATAGAGATACGAGTCTTGCGTTTGGGATGGCGAAGTAAATCGCCTTTAGAAGGATTCATATAGCGTAGCAAGCAAAGGAACAGGGACTTGTTTCGGAACTGGGGGAGACGCTAGGTCGTTCTGACGATAAGGGTCATCAACGTAGTTGGGAATTCCGAATTCAACATAAACCAGGGAAACATTTCTAAAAAGATACTAATAACTTCAGTTAGTGTAGATAGGATGAGTGGTGTGTATATATTTCATTAAATATACATATTAATAACCCTCAAGTGTGTCGTGTTTCTGAGTTTGGTAATAAAGGAAAGAACCAGCGGGTACTCTCGTCATCAAGAAGAAGGAGTGGCGAGAGTGGAACTCGCGACAACATCCTAATTATGATTGGCTCCTCTGACAGGCGTATTCGTGATAGGTAGGCGATCCTTATCTATATTCATTAATTCGTTCATTCAATTGATTCATTCATTCATTTTGAATATTTTTATGGCGTCTCTATCTTTATATATGCAGGGATGGCCGTTCACCTATTGGCTATTTCTATCATTTTGCAGATATTCATCTCCTCATATAGACACACTAAATTCGACTTGTATTTCTACATTAATTGCGGATTGTTTCTTTCCATTTTCATTTACAACTGTTCTTGTAAAATCTTCTGTAGTTTCCGAATATAAAATGGATGACTTGCTCCGCTTGTTTCTCCATGCGTCTTAATTTCCCTAAGGTCTCTTTCGTTTCCCGATATTAGTCGACTATCGTCTGCTAATTACGGGTTTGCTTTTCTTCCTCCATACACAGAGTAACCATAGGAACAAATGGTCACTGGTCAAACGAGTCCAATTTTATCTGGGTAAACAGCATCATGACATTATCATGTCTGACGACCATTCAATGCTATTACCGAACTTAATGACACATGAAAAATCTTGTTTACTGACGGGCATCATACAACCATGAACCGCTGGCTATTGTTCCATTGGTGAAAATCAACTTCTGTGTGTATTAGGATAATGCAAACGAACGTTAATCTTACAACTGCGTCATGTTATCTTCATATGTAGGGAAACGCTTACATTACTAAAGATTAAGTTTCTTAGGAATAAAACCTTCATCCATAATAGACCATAAGTAATGAGCACATTGATGCATCTTCAAAGATTGTTCACATATTCAAATAGCGGCGCATGTCATTGTCGTAAAACTCAGTCATAATGGCGAACAGCCAACCTCTGCATGTTGAGTTATTAAGTAACTTGGACCTACTTGTTTATAATCAGAATAGCAAATGTGCTTGATATATTATGTATTTTATATACAACGTCCCCTTAAAAGTCCAATCCACATCTCAACATGGCGAGGGGTGAAACAGTGGAGTATAGGGGTGTGTCTGCTGAGGCCACAGATATGCCATCAGTGATGAAGACTTTGACCGAAGTAACGCCTATAAATTATAGGGCGATACGTAGCGAGGTGAAAAGGTTGAACAAGAACCCTGAAAAGGCTGGTTAACGTGACAGGCAAAGCCATCTTCAGTACTAGACAGTATCGGAGCCAATTCCAAGCCTATAACTCCCCAAAGGAAGATGTGCATTGTGCAAAGGTAGAACTTGCAGATATTTTGCTTATAAAGAAATAGACGAAAGAAATTCAATGCAAAGACGGACGCAGCGGAATGCTTTCCATGGAAACGGGGATTAAGGTTGCAAGGACATCAACGGGTCTTCGACCTAAGGACCAGGCAGCAGCCTAGGTCTCTGGAGACAGATAAATGAAGCAGCGCAAGATGGAAAACCCTGGAAACGGGTATCAAGGCTGCAGTGGACACGCACAGGTCTTCGACCCATGGAATATGATGATTAGGATGATATACCATCGCGTATAGCATGACCGATTCATGCAGTGGATGTCTATTGCAATTCCACTCACTTAGAGGCGCATAAACTGTGTACGCGTGGGCATGGGCAGTTGTTCACTTTCTGTCAAAAATCTTTAAACTTTCTATATACGTTTATTTTTCTGAATATGACACCGATGAATTCAGTTCACAACTTCTTTTACCAATGTTGAATCTTTCGGACATAACTTCTAGCTTAGGTGGAATTCATAACATAATAGACGCCATTGTATTTGATCCAGCACCTTGCGTTTAGACATGGTGAAGTCTGTTGTTGACACTGCTTAAAGAATTGTAGGTCTATGCGTCCATTTGTATATATACACTGTGAACGGATATAATACGAACCCATACAATACCTAGAAAAACAAATACCAATTATAACAAATATTTATTAAGACTAAAGGCATTTTACTCCTAACTATCATAGTATTATATTTATAATTAAGCGCTGTACAAATTAAAAATTGACGTAACAGGGACGTCATTGAAGTGGCGTCATTTGTATATACCATGGCGTTCAGTGCTCAAGGAAGACAGAGTAGTAATACAATATTTACGCCGATATCAGAATTACAGTGCATTATTTTATAACACACAGCATAACTAAAAATAAATTATAAATATGCACTTCAAAGTCATTAAACTAAAGTTTTTCCATATTTGATTAAGATGTAAAAATCATTGTCTTAATTATTATACTAATTGTAAGGGTTCTTTTTTCCGTTCACAGTGTATATATATATATATATATATATATATATATATATATGAGTATACATTCTTTATATAAGAGAATACATTGACTGCCGACCTGTATATGGTATATACTCTATATAATATTATTATGTGCATATTATGTGTTTTTACATGAGTGAATGTTCTTGATTTCCATCAATGATATTGAAAATGGACAAGACCTGCTACAGAAGAGAGGAACGATCAACATAGACGGATCATGTATCTTTGTTACCACTTTGCAAAAGCGAATCTGGCAATTTAATGTCTTCTCTGGACACAATGATCCAGTCGTCTGGCAGCTATCCAGTGTAATTCAGTTATCTTCCCATATCATAACCTCTGTCGTCAGAGAGTGCAATAGGCTCCTTGAGCATGTACGTGGTTGACTGATTCTTCTGTTTTCGGATATGATTGGTCGCTAATCCCATTTATGACCGTCTAAAGTCATTTGAGACGGTGCCTCGGGTGTCCGATCGACTTTAAGGTCATGTTCGATGTGCTTGGCGCAGTATATATGATGTATCATGTGCGTTACTAAAGTATGCCATGCCCTTCCTGTGTATCAAGTAACTTTTGTAACGTTGGAGTAAGTCAGTAAGCAGTCTTTACTTGCATCTGACAAGCGGCTATGTATTGAAATATAATTGAGCGAAAATACAATACAACTGTGATCTGATAATGCCCTTATTATCAAAGGCCCACGAGTGTTTATTGAACCCGGGCAACCATCAAGAGCCATAGGCAGACCGGGAGAGGTCTTCAGCGTAGAGCGAAAGAGTGTTGCGAATATGAAGCGGTAGAGAGAGAGAGTGCCAGATGGAGGGGCCGGCAACTGGGAATGACCGCAGGACGCGTAATAGGACTCTTTCACCAGATGCTGATCAAAGAGAGGAGCGGCCTTTAACAGAGCTGCAAAGTTTGACCATGGGACAGAAGTAAGAGTACAAGTTAGTGCTCTGTGCATGAAGAGTGACCGCTTGTAGCAGATACGCACACAGGCCAGTGTAGAGAATGAAGTAGGAGGAAACAAGGCACAATCTTGTTGCCTGTTTGCAGCATTAAAGTTGGATGAAGCAGTAAGCATTCAGGGAGGCCATAACGTGCACAATTGCGGTAGTCAAATCGTGTTGAATAAGGCAGTCTTTAAGTGGTTTCTCTGACACTGAGTCACGAATGGAGAGAAGTTGTCGTACTAGGTAAATCAGACAATAACACGGACATAATATAATATCTCTCTCTAACATCATATACACATAGATAGGCCTACATAATGGCGGCGCTGGCCTTGAAAATTTGGTACGCAATTTTAAGCTGTAATTTAAAAACAACATGAAAACAGATCGATTTTCAGCAGGAAATGTTCAATCGTCCGCTATGGAAAGCGGGTAATATATATTAGCTATCCTAGGTCTCGAAAACATCAATACACCGTGACTTGAGTACTACGTAAGTATGTTGAAGTTGAAAATTTCATTCCATTTACAACTTTTTTGGTTAAATATTTTAATTTATTTTATTTCGTTAAAGATTGTTGTTGAAATATTTTTGGTGATTTTTTTATATCTTTTTGTTGGAACTCAATTGCGTATTTTGCGTCCATGCAGCGCCGCCACTAAACCTACATATAACTACACGTGAAGATATGTAGATGTATAGATACCAAAGTACTTTTAAACAGCTCAGATTTACATGCACCAGTAGGTTAGATGAAAGAGTTTCTCTCCTTTTTACGAACGTAGTGGGCTACTTGCCATCAGGAAAAATGGTAAAGAAATCAACTATTCCGCTCTGTTGCTCCTGTTGCACAATTGCCAGCTATGACAGACTGCTGAGAGCCTGATCTTAGATTATGGTATTGTCATTCAGTGTCAATATTAGTGAAGTGAGGATCGTTTGCTCTGAGGATCGGCATCGCTGCAGAGCCACCGTAGCGGTGGCGCCTCTGGTCGGTTTCATGAGTTTCGAAAATTTACAAGTCGGAAACTTTAAAATTTTCCTTAAGTACTTAAGACTTTGGATCAATGTTTGGCAATCAGTGAACCTATTCAGCGGTGCACTATGTGTTTGATTGATTCGTGCCTTATCATCTAATCCCTACTCATAGTCATCTTGTAAAAGAGGAGTAAGATGAGATGGCCGTTGCACTTAGGAATTGCTTTCCGTTTAGGGATAATATAAGTGTCAATGTGATGGTGCACATATTATAAATCAATGTGAACGTGCTCAACATGAAGAAGACTAAGGTCGGAAGCTGAGGCTGCCATAAATCGAAAGGACTCGGACGGGAGCATAAAGATGCTGCACTCTCACACATCTCAATGCTTGATTACGGGTCTCTTAATGTCAGAGGCCAAGCCACTACAATGTATATGTGGCTATTAAAGATAACAGCTTTAAGATCACTCTAGATGCAATAAGTGACCGCATCACCGATCTTCATCCGATCGGGTCCATTGCTGAAAAACACATCAAACACACTGCTTCCCGAAAGCGTTGTCAGCCACCATCTGCTCATATCTTATATCATAATGGAAGGTAGTGACTCAACTACTAGTGAGGCAGAATTGATTGAAATCACACACAATACAAATGATAACGTCTGAGACGAGTAATAAATTTCATCAGCATTACTTTTCCGCCGATCCAACAACAGGTCGACACACAAGTTTTAGGACATATATATATATGTATATATGTGTATGTATATATATATATGGCGGATGGTAAATGACAGCTTCATCGTCTTTGCCGCTTTAAATCCACGAGATCTACATATGTGTTATGAGTCTTTAACGTTCAGATTCAACGAATCAAAGGCGAGGGAAACTAATCACAACGGATGATGATGACCTCTATGTATGAACGTTGGCACGACATGCTGTTCATTGCAGCCATAGGCTGTTATAATGTTGCATATGATGCGATTCGTTGCAATAAAGCCTCGTTCAAGAACTGAAGAAATGGCAACCATTGCGCTCACGATCTTACAACAGAAAACCTGTTTCAATGCGCCGCCAGGTTTCCATCAGATGTTTCCATCGGGTGTCTCCATTGGATGTTTCCATCGGGTATTTTCATCGGCTGTTTCCATTGGCTGTTTCCATCAGCTGTTGGTGTGAGGGAATTAAATCTGCAATTAAGTTTTGATTGGACACTTGTCGTTACCTAGGGTCTTCCCATCTATCAATGTGATCAAGTGTCGCGGGGTCTCTCATTGTTGTGGAGGACGTGATTTATGCAAATATTACTCATACACATTACCTGACCTTAATCACCTGACCTTTTGCGCCGACATCAAGAACTGTATTCTTTAATTCCAAGATACTGCTGCTGAGCAGTGAATCACCTCATGCCTTCAGAGAAAATCATCATCATCATCAACAACAACAAAGAGTGATATCAGTGTTGAATTTCACTCTCTTCTTTGCGTGCATCCCACGGCAAAAAAATTAATAGAATTAAGTATTCAATTTAAACTATATGGTAAGATAATGTGTTAAGTTAGTAGGCCACTCAGAGGAGTAAAATGTTGACGGATCCAAATGTTTTGAATAGGCAGCCAGGCAAGAAATTTCCATGCGCTAAACCGCAAAATAATGTTTGGACCTGTTATGGTATCTACACATTCGGACAACCCCCACTACTTGACGCAGCGCTCGCTAAATGGCAGCTGGGGCATTTGCTTGGCTTTCGAGTAGTGGTTGAGAGGTTTGAATATTACGATTACGATTACAACGAGGGAGGAGTAATTTTATAACATATATTCACTATTTTATGTTATATTCTTTATTCTTTTCGACGTGCTCTTTTGCACACGTTCACTTCCAATGTTCTTCGGTAAATGACTTACTTTTGCCATTTCATCCACAGCAGACAATCATCTCTCTCATAATCCATGTCGGAACAATTACGCAATAACACGTTGTTACATCCGCTATCTTTACCTTTGAAGTAAAACGACAACAGTCACGAGAAGGATAGCGGATTTTTCAGTCCTCTGAGCCAACGCTTATGTCTTAAGTAGACAACTGCTCAGCGTCTTTCGGAGCTTTGAAGGATCATATTATTGCAACATGTGCGGTTTAGCTTTTCCACATCTTGACGAGCGGCGGAAGATTTCGCGTGACACCTTAGCTTAAGTAGGCATGGCAACCGTTAGATCTTTTCCGTGTTCTGGTCATCGATCATAAACGTGCGGCGCGTTTCCTGAAACTCACTGAAAATGTTCGTTCTTGATCTCAAAATCTCAGTTCATGGATGCCGCCGGCATTGCGCGGAATTCGCCAAGAGGCGGAGAAAACGCCATCGTGATAGACCTTGATAGAGTTACGATTAATCCCTACCGAAAACCACAACATAGCGTCAAAGCAGTTGAAGGAAATTTGTAGACTTACATCAACCGGAAGGTTGTGCATGCGATCTGCCGTAAGGATGACAAAGACTTCCGCACCTGGCGTGGAATGGTCAAGGGAGGAGTCAAAAGTCGGAAAAAGTATTTCAACAACTTGACGCTAACTTACAAAGTAAATCTATGCCAACACTTGATTAAACTCCAGATATTTATGCCTAGCACGTTCTTTGCTTTGAGCTGCACGATGTACTGCCCTACCCCGTTAGAAGAATTCTCCAGGACCGATACTTACAACGCAACAACTATTATTAGCTTCACAGAGGAACTGTTGATTAAAGGTTGAAGAGGCGCAAGGTCAGTCGGGTTCACCGTTACACATTTTCTCATTTGTCACCTTCATTGGAGTCGTCTGTTTCTTGGATCAATCTTAAGGCGTTATGTAAATATGACAACCGGTCAGAACGAATATCACCCCAGAATTTGTTCCTCATCAATGGCTCTCAGAATCAGCACAGAAGATGTACTAAGATACAATCCAAGCACCTGAATCATGTCTCCATCGGGTTAATTAGTACCTGTAGCTGCTCATGAACAGTGCGAACCCCAAAGACACCCGTTGCTCATTCCAACATCTGCTACAGATTTCTCTACAAAACCATGAACTTCTCCATCTAAGCGTACACCATCGCCAGACTCATTGTCTCTCTACTCTATATATATGTCAGCTGTTGATTGATAACTGGCTTTCTTTGCCCTGCGTCTTTAATAGTATATACATATATCTCAAGAGCGAAATTATAGATGATGTAGACAAATCGATCCTAATTGACAGTTATAGCAATTTATCGAACGTTTGAGAAAACAGGTCGCGCTGATAAGAATCACTAGGCATAAACAGAATCTGGTTGCGTCGAACAGGTAGAGTGACAACTGGAAACATCTTTCGCAATCACGGTAAAAATGTCGACGAGCAGTGCCTCACTGGTGGAAATTCGTCGAGGCACAAGCAAGTAAGTAAGCAGAAGGATGTAGAAAAGGCATTTGTCTAAACCGGTGTACTTTATTAGCAAAACAGTGCGCAGTAAGCTGAAAAGTGTCACCAGTGATGGTTCTGCGCACAAGCGTAAGCCATCAAACCAGAAGCCGCTAATTGTTAATCAACGTACTAAAAATGTGTAGCACTTGCGCATTTCTCAGCTTGATAGGATAGTGCTAGAATGTTTCTAAGATCTTACAAGCAAGCCGCGAGACTTAATTGTTTCAGATTAATAAACAAAACCAATCATAACATCTGAAAAAACGAAAGAACAGTCAAATGTCAATTCACTTTGAATAGATCAATTACAGACTCCTTGCTCAGTCCGTCAGTAAAATCGCAACCTTAGTCTGTTTTCTGTACGTCAAAAGCAGGGAAAATAACTCCCAACCTACATGTATGGCTGTGAGGTCAACCCTCCATGCATACAATAACCCAGTCTCCTCTTCGTGCACCGTTGTAGACTATTGCGATTGGCACAAAACACCGGTCACCTAATCTGCGTTCATGTATACAATACAACAAGACTGTGAAGACAGATGTGGTATACAATCCAGGTGTACTAAACACCTTGTATACATGTACAGTATATAGGGCATTTGTCCTAAATCTAATTGCGCTTGACTAACAGATTATTATTGTAGCTATCGTTAAAGAGGGCAATATTAAGTTTTAGTTGCATTACGTTCTATTACCATTCATCTGCGAGATATATGATATCATCATTTTAATTTCAAACTGAAAACCGAAATAGGTCATGATTACAAGCAAGTCTTACAGTTTGAATAGACGATAACAAGTTATTACAGGAGTTGAAGTCAACTTTCGGCAGCCATGCAAGGCGCCCATCACTTTATATATCTTATTTAACCATCGCCACCGTCTAGCGATAGAAAGTAAGTAAGTAAGTAAATAAAAATATTCTTTATTAGACTACCAGCAAACGCACAGTAGCTTACATAAGGTATAAACAATAGTATCAACTTTAAACAAGGTCAAAGAACATTCTCGTATAGAAAGTACTCTTGACAAATATACCAACTCTAGCTATGATGACACTAACAGAAATTGCAAATTGACAAAATGTGTCAGCAATAGGATTCCAACAAACCAGTCTTATAGAAGGACTGGCCAACCTTATAAGAGTAACAGGAATCGACACCATCCTCAGCTTTGCAGGCCATTAGGTCCATTCTACGGGATGAAGTCCTTTAGCTGTCTAGACTTGCGCATAATAAAACTGGTATCTTCAAGAACCTCAAGCAAAATTTAGATTCTGCAGTACAAATTCTAACCACGGGTTGTTCTCCAAATTTTATGCTTTTTATGTACACTTGACATAAATATAAGTATAAGTAGGGCCTGAGACGCCTGCTGAGATGTAAGTACGCTCCCTGACGCTCTCAAATCAGTACAAATAGACATAATTTTGCAATGTTACGGATCTATGTGTCAAGTATTAGAATAAATTGAAATAGATTTGATAATGATCATATAAATATATATCTTTTGATAATAGTTATATAAATTTATACTCTTTGGCATGGTGGCCGATTGGTTAGAGCTGTCAGCTGAGAGTGCGGGTTCTACCCTCGTCCGAGAAGTTACTGTGTGGGGACCTTCAGCATTATGAGCAAGTCCATCGCGCACAACTGATCTGTATTGGAACTGCAGTTGCGCCGCCGAGGCGCTTATGCACTGCTGAACTAAATTGTAAGAAGGGCGATATCAAATTACATTTGTATTGTATTGATAATGATTATATAAGTGTACTCTTCGAGAATGATAATATTAATAATTACCATCGGTGATGATTATATAAACATAACACACTGGTGATGAATATATAGACATACACACGCTTGTAATGAGTATATAAATATATAGTCTAATGGTTGGCTTTCATGGCGCCAACATTGTTAACGATGAATGTAACCGGTTAATGAAGTACGAATATTAATGAATGCCTTTATACTTACCTACATTTGTAGCCATTCATAATGCAGTCTATCTGAGCCACAGTGGCATGTATATTGGTCGCTGGGGGAAATGTCAGGACGAGGCTGCTGTGGACAGGATAACAGTCTGGTCAATGGACAGCAGGCAGCACAGACGCAGACACAGACAGACAGAGGAAGCAGACAAAAGGCAGAGACAGACGGCACAAAGAACGCATAGAAATATGGCTTAGCCGGAAGGAGTATGAGGAAATAGTCAAGTACTAACAGAAGGTGAATGTGGAGTGAGTGAGTGAGATGCAGAGACAGCGACACTGACAGAGACAAAAGCAGAGACAGAGGCAGAGTGAGAGATGGTTAGGGTGATAGAGTCAGAGATAAAATTGAAACAGCGAACTGGAACAAAATTTAGGAAGTAAAGCAGACGGTGGAAAACTAAAGACATGGGAAGACCGACAGAAGGCAGACTGCCAAACCAACAAGTACAGACACACAGGACGTCTTAGAGGGACAAATAGACACATAGACCGACACAGCGAGACGAAGTTACCATGGAAGACAGACTGAGAAGCTGAGAAACTCTGACACAAACAAGGCGATTTATATGCGTGCGGTCTAGAAGGATCCAGATGAGGTCGTGTGGAAGGAACGTGTAAGAACTGCCTGAAGCAATCTGTGGCCGTGGACTGCATAGGACGCCTCCTGGCGGTGTTGCTCTTCTTATTCATCTGAAGCACAGTCACCCAACGCCAGCAGCCAGTCCCACGAGGAGGCGGGAAGCCTGGTCTAGTCGTTCCAATTTCCCAGTCCCATTGGATCAGGTCTAATTTGGGACCGTCGACTCAGCAGTGGCGGAATTGCAGCTATTAGCTGGAGCAATCAGTGCTTGACCGGAAGTCATGATGTCCAGCCCACGGAGCTTAGATGACTGACCAGGGGAAGAATTTGGGAAGAATTCTTACAAGGAAAGTAGAGAAATAAAAGTGAAGAAATAATGGGAAAGATTGGAGAGTGATAATATATGGATTGTGAACCAGAACAGAAGAATGAAGAAACGAACAAAGACGAATTTATATACATACACAGAAAAACAGAAATACTTAAAAACTGACTTACTGACTGATTTATTTAATATTTATTTACTGATGGACAGACGGGTGGAGATCGCTGGGTGATAGAAGTGTGTATGGCTGTTTACACCCCAACCGATTGGATAACCTGCGCTTTCTTATAACGAAGAGTTTTTCTAGAATAGTTGAGAAATAGTAATTTCAAAAGTCGCGCGTCATAATTCAACGCCTTATCATGGTATTTTCGTGTAGTAGGCTAAACAGACCTTTTAAACACTCCTAGGTCAATTTATGCTAGGATATATTGACTGAGGGAGTAAACTCTTCCCAAGAACGACTGGGCTGTGCAGTGTAGCGTATCTTTTCTAAAACTAGGACTAAAACACTCCCTGTGGTGAATAAACCTTCAAATGGAGTCGATTCTTTCTAGAATGAGTCAAGGAGTTGGTTCAAAGAAGAATTAACTCCCAGAGAAATTAGTCCTAGGAAGAATTAAATCCCCAATTTAATTTGTCCACGGAATGATAAACATCCAGACACAATTTTCATGTGAAGAATTAACCCCCGATTCAATTTGTCGTAGAAAGAATAAACTAACTTCCCGAATCAATTTGTCCCCTGAATAATAAACAGCCACCTAAAAATTTTCTGGGAAGAATTAACTCCCTGATTCTATTTATTCTAGGAAGAATTGATTCCAACAGTCATTTGGTCTAGTGGCAGCGCCAGACTCTCTTAGTAACCAGGGCATATCAGAGCAGTCGTTTTTGTTACCAGTGTAGGGCAAATTTTGGGTACGACAATAATAATAGTAAATTGCGACCTTGACATTTTGGTGACCACATAAGCTCAAAACGGTCAAACCTCTTGCCCATAAAAGCTCGCCATATAAAGTTTAAGGAAAGAGCCCCAGAGTCAAGAATTCTTTATGTCAATGCTTAAGTAACTCGTGTCATGCTAGCAGACAAGTGACAACAGTTAGCCTATTTAGGACATATGGTATCACCTGTAAGCGGCAATTGAGATACACAGTCATAAATATGTCCAAAACTTTGTCAAAATCCATTGAACGGGCTCTGGCAGAATGCATAGATAACACTGCTACATTTTGGCAATCTTTCATCCAGCATTGTAGTCCTCAAGCGTGTCTTTAATAGTTTGCATGCAATTAAAATCTATAATGTTTACAGTTTAGCTCATAGATGGTTTCAACAAATTCGGCGATGAAAAGAGTGAATGCAATCAGTTTATCACCTTTAAATATTGGCAATGTCCCGTTTTGTTTTTTGCGTTCAAATGTTCTCTTCAACTGTGGCAATTCCAGATTGTAATTACATGTAAAAGGAGCAAGGATCTCACTGTTTAAGAAACTTGCACTACCTGGTGCTGACGCCTGAAAAGCACGCAATAGTTTCATATTCTATCCACGAAATCATTCGTGCAGTTCTGTAAGCGCGTCATCAATAAGAGGAAAATGAATTTCATTACGAAGGAAAGAATCAACATCACGTGCAGTCTCGTTTCTTCCAATTCCCACTTGAACAACCATGTCTTCTTCCACGAGGAGCACGTGCGCCATGCTTCAGGATATTTGATGATAGACCGTATGCCCTACTTGTCTACGATGTACCTCGACGCCTGAATGTGTTTCATGCACTCTGCTTCGTTTCGGTTCTGGCGGAAAAATTCAAGGCAATTAGTACTCGAATTCCATGCAATGTTAACATTCACATCTGAACGTTTCCGAGGCAGCTTTCATTTCTCTAAGAAAGCTGCTGAATATTTCTAGGCAGAAAACAGGTTGTAGGTACAACTGTATATCATTTGCAAGATCGATTGAGCGTCAACAGGCAGGGCAATGACCAGGGAAAGAAATTGTTACCAAGGCATTTGCCCTGCCATGCCCCAGTGTAGCACCGCCACTGATCTGGTCCCATCTGAAACGAGAACAGTCATGGTGGTGTTTATTCGCAGGGTGGAATGTATGTTTCTAGGATCAATTAACTACGGAGTCAATATATCCTATGGATGAAACACTACAAGAGTTAATTTGTCCGGGATTGTATTTAGATTGTATCCTAGACAGGGTTTAAATTCTAATTCCTTTGTCTTTCCCTGTTTTCTTTAAAAAATTTATTTTTTATTTTTCTCTTCCTTTGCTTATTCTTTGACCATTAAATTCCTGGTTTATTAATATAATCCTTTGTCCCTCATATCGGAGGAGATACGCCTAGATTGGTTCTGCCTTTTACCAATTTATATGGCACTTAACCCACGTTTGACATCCATCATCCATCAAATGGACGCTGCTCTTGTTCCTTCTGTAGTCACACTCTCCCTCTTCCGTCTTTCGGCCATTTCTTTATCAGTACTTGCTTATTTATATGGCGCCAAGTCGACAGGTGACATATGGACGCATCGTCTTCTGGCTCTACATAACAACCAAATGACACACGTCATATGCGACCGTGCGTACTGGATATACGGTTGTTTTTGCTATGACACACATGTACGTATGGTGCGTACGTTACAATTTGCTAAAGCGTAGACATACGTATGGTACGCTTATGTTAATATGCCGTACACGTACGCTGCCATCAGTACGAAAATAAAGTAAATAACATCATGCAAAATAAAGTCAACAAAAGTGCCTCACCTACTGAGTCAGTGCCCTCTGGTGCCCCCTCCAAATTTTAGTCCACTCTCAGTTTTGAAGAGAACAGACATCCAAGTGGCCCCTCTGTCACTTTATTCGGTCTTTCCGTGCCCTCCTCTCTGTTGGAAAAGTTAAGAACCGCCACTGTAAGACTCCATAGTTACTATTGCTAGACTGTCATTGCCATACAGTCACATAGTCGATCAATAATTTATTCATTCACTCCTGCTCATCACTCACTTGCTCAGGAACTGCAATGATAAAAGTTTTAACGAACGTTATTCCCTACATTATTCCCGTAGTGACATACGGTCGCACTCTGACCTCGTATTTTTCAGCTGGAACATAAGAAAAAGCTAACAAAGAAAACAGGAAATGCTACCATTAAGGAAGAAAGAATATGAAATATTTGTCAAACAACAATTATACGAAACGACAGTAGGAAGGAAGGAATTCAGGAAGGAAGCAAGACAGAAAGAAATACAAGAACTGGAGATTGAAGAATGCCAAAAGAACATCACATCAAATATCATGGGAAATTGAATGGAAGAATTAAATAATACAATGGAGACTGTATCGTATCTGTTTATTTATGTAGCGCCTATCGCAAAACAACACTCTGTGAGTGACCCAATAAATATATTAAAAGGAAAAAGAGCCATGTTATCCTTCAGTTGATCAATGGAAAATGGGGAAGAGGGTGTGTTCACACGGAATTTATGTGATGATCAAATTATTTTACTAGGTTCCGTTTCAAGAAATGTCCGAATACTTTCAGAAGTATGCTCTTTGAGTGAATACTGCGGAAGTGGAGCGTCACCTGTTTTTTTTCTTCAAATGCGTTCAATCAAACGAAATACATGGAAGGCGACGTAGGAACGCAGTTAACAATGAAATAAGGGAATGAAAAGAACAAAACACGTGTAATTAAAGAAAGTTAAAATCACGTGAATATGATGAAGAAATAAAGGAAATGGTGAAGCGTGGGACCAACAAAGTAACTTACCAAGAACTGAGTTCAACTAATATAATTATGTATGTATGAGTGCATGTCATGTTTCAAGTCACCTGCTATAGGACCTCATAACATCAATATCGCCCTCAATCGTATCCAAGCCGAGTACGAAAAAATAGAGGCTCAGTTTCGCACGTTCTTCAAAATTCCGCATAGAATAAAATCGGGCAGAACAATAACTCATTTTAAATTGGCCTTTGGTAGCTCAAAGAAATGCGGTCCAAAGGTTCGTGATAAGAAATGCATTTTATACGGGCCACACAGACATGACGCGAATTATTGATTGATCGCGACGCGATAGATAGGAAATCACAAGGTGAAGGTGAAAGAGCAAAGCGTTAACAATCATCACAATGTCAATACTTTTAGTGCCATTCCTTGTTGCTTGCACGTCAATCGAAAGATCGTTCAGCCTCGGCGCGACAGAATTCTTCTGATAAGTTTCGATCGAATCGCTTAACGCTTTTACGCCGCTCATGTCCCACAAGTGACTGGAACTAATGCAGCTCGTCATCAAAGTGTTAAAACAGTTTTGTCACCATTACCTTTTCCCATGACGTTATGTTGACCCGCACCATTTTCACTGTTTGTACGGCCAAATAAATCACAAAGCGGTGACTTAGAGTGTTCGTCGTGCACTTGTATCGACTCACGTGATGCGATTCATTTCATCTCGAGATGTCTAATAGAATGTTACGTCTGCACTGTGCTGGCGGCGAACTAAGAACTCAGACACGAACTGAAAACCAATCGACCTAGCATATCTGAGTGACACTACGTTCCGTCGACTACGTAACAGGCGTCAGCTGCGTCGTTCGTTGGATCGAACCTAATGACGGTCCAAGCGCCTGGAGCATCGCTCTCCTCCTCCGTTGATATCAATCAGCAGACGATCCCATTCTCAGCGCTCCACCAGGAAAATACGGACTGAAAGGTGGAAAGGTCGCTGTTCGAAATCAGAGAGCGATAGCTAATGACAGAGAAAAACAAGAAGAGAGAGAGAGAGAGAGAGAGAGAGAGAGAGAGAGAGAGTGAGCGAGTGAGTGCATGAGTGAGTGAGTGAGTGAGTGAGTGAGTGAGTGAGTGAGTGAGTGAGTGAGTGAGTGAGTGAGTGAGTGAGTGAGTGAGTGAGTGAGTGAGTGAGTGAGTGAGTGAGTGAGTGAGTGAGTGAGTGAGTGAGTGAGTGAGTGAGTGAGTGAGTGAGTGAGTGAGTGACAGACAGACAGACAGACATATTGAGCCAGATATAGTGAGCGAGAGTGAGACAGAGACAGAGAGAATGAGTGAGAGAAAGAGAGAGAAAAAGAGAGAAAGAGAGAGGGGGAAAGAGGAGAGGAGAGGGGGAGAGAGTTAGAGAGAAGGGGGGTTAGCGACAGAAAGAGAAAGACATGAAGAGACACCCTGCAGATTGCAAAAGTAAGAACTCATTTCGGCAAATATATGGAGCTTAATCCCAAATTCAATGCAAATAATACAGGATAAGACCCGCCAACACGTAGACCAGCATACGTGGAAAGGGAGAGAGGAAGGAAGTAAGTGATAAAGGGAGGGAGGGCGGAAGTAATGGAGGAAGGAAGGATGGAAGGAATAGAGAGATTTAAGGAGGAGCAGAGCTGAGCAGAGCAGACAATAGAGAGTCGTGTATCCATTTAGGTGAACATGGATATATCGGATAAAAAAAACTAGAAAACCTAGGAATCATTGTAGTCAGAGGAAGATGGAAACACTGTGATAATGAAGGCGGAGAACATAGAAATCCTGAGGACCGGTAGCAAACACAGGGAAGCAAATTGGACATTCGTCAAAGCGCAAAGAGGACATAGAAAAGGCATTCGTCGTGTTTTGGTCGGTAGATTGAATGGCCACCTGTGACTATTGGTCGAGATCACTCCAACGGCCTCGTTAGCCGCCCTACAACGAGAGGTAAGCTCTCGGCTAAAGGGTGCGTACAGACGCCGTACACGTTCACATGCATGACTGAGACTCGGTCGTGTAAATCATAAGAAATGGTCTCACGCAGTCACATGGTCTAGACAACTAGCGAACAAAACGCCTCTTAACGTAAAGGAATCCTTGGCAAAGTAGACGATTATGTCCCGTACGCAAATCTAGCACTAGAAAACTCCCGCATGTTCGAAGCTATTGAGTAAATTATACATCTAGATGAAAATATTCGTCAAAATTATGCAGTCGTCGGTCGATCGACCAACATGACCGGTTGACATGCGCAGTCTAAATATAGTCCTAATTACGAAGAGAAGCGGTGGTAAAATGCACCGATCTCTATTAATAGGCTGGTTAGCTAACGCTTCGGTTATTGGTTTATGCCTGATGACGAATCAAACTTAACTTCCGGTTAGGTATAACGAGACTTTGGCGAGACTATGCCTACACGTGAAACAATGTTAAATTTGTCTATTTCTCATGAAATTCAGTCAGTGGCCGGAAAAGTCAACAATTCTAATAGTTTTGCAAGTCACTCAACTCAAAGTCTCCATGCTGGTTTAAAACAAGTCTTTGTCTTTGTCGAAATTAGTGTTAATGCAAGCGGCGTAGCTGCTCGCCGCCGATGCATTTATGCAAAGCACCACACAAATTACAATATTGAAATTAGTTACGGGATCAAAATGTTTATTCATCGCTGACGTCTGTTCTGATTTGCCTCAGAGAATCATGGGATCGCCCTAACTTCACCGATAATCCGAACTTTCATAGGCATTTAGCTATCCAGCCTATTAATAGTGATCATTGGTAAAATGCATGAGATTTTATCTGTGATCCCTCGAATATTACTATTTTTCGGATTTATTAAGCACCTGTATATTATCATTAGACCAAACGCTAATCAAAAGCGGTGAGCAATTGGGATTGTTGTTCAGAGGAGTCTCGAACCCCGGTCTCTTTATACTACAAGGCGAGCGCTCCAGTCATTCATACAATCTCCCTTCTTCTATAAGCCTCTCCAGCCTGGTGGGGCCTGACCTCCGTTACTGATTGAGAACGTCTAGACTCCTACCTTAGGCGACTGAGGCGCCTTCAGCTCCTTCCATCCCATGTCGGCTCCTTTGAGTCGATGGCATTGGGGCCCGCTGTACGCCTCTTTCAGGCAGTGACGAGTACAGACGTCCATGTTCTCAGCCAGTTTTATTTCCATGCATTTACAACTTCTGCCCTAGACCGCATCTCTTCGTGCTCCCTACTAGGGTCGATAGATATGTTGTGCCCAAGGTTCTGTTTAGCCTATAACATTTCCATTGGAGCTATCTAAGCTTCCGACTAGGGGCGATAGACATTCTGTGGGTAGGGTACTGTTTAGACTATGATTCACAGCTATAGTGCTTTAATATTCTCACCTCAGGTGCAATATCTAAGCTTCTCTTCTAACATTGCATTTTTATGTTTTGATGAATGTAACTTGCTGCGGTTTGCAGCCTGACATGTTCAATAGACGAAGATGCACACATACATATTCAGCTATGGTGTTCCAATGACCTGCGGGGATCCAACCCTATATGGGAGTCAGAGGAGTCAAGTAGTGATTGAGTAATTATGGTGTCAACTCTTCGTGTTATCGATAAGGAAAGGTTGACCAATTGCTTGTTTCTTACGCAACATCTATACATATTTAACCAGTAACCACTTACATAGCACTGATCAGGACCAAACCACTGCACAGCAAAGTTCAACAACATTGCAAAGTAGCGGTCAGGGTCAAGCGCTGAAGAAGGACCGAAACGACATGGACTGCTCGAATAAAGTTGTGGACTGATTGATCATTCGCTTGAGGAAAACAAGAAACAGAAGCGGACAGAACAGAATGTTCCGAGGATTTTTATTAAATAAAATTTAAATTCTGTTTTGCTGTAAAATTGTTCGTGGAGCAGCAGACAATTCCCGGACAAAGAATGGTTGAAGACAAAACTGTCAAAGTGCAGGGCTAAGGTGATTGATCTTCGTCTCTACTTTAACTAGATGTATATAATAAGTAAATATATATAAATATATATAAATAATAAATATATTAATATATATAAATATATATAAATATAAAAAATATAAGTTTAAATAAAATATAAATATATATGAATATATAAATGTACATATATATAATAACCGTTGTGCTGGGTAGTAAATAATTATGCTAAAATATCTACACGCTGCAGACATAAGTCTCAATAGTGTATCTCTCGTGATAAAATAAGGTTAGCAAATGTAAAAAGAGCCAGAAATGACATAAGTCTCAGACTAGATCGTATCAGATTAGGTCAAATCGTCGTAATCGTACTCTTCATTGTGATCATTACCACGATGCTCGTCACCGCTGATCCATCAAGGTAACTGTCATAGCATTCCAAGGTAACTGCAACAGCATCCAAACCAATGCATCTATGCAGTGATGATGAATGAAGGAGAAGTAACGAAAGAAGAGTCCTACCTCCAATTTCTTTACGACAACTGCAGCGTCTGCACAAGCATCGTCACCACCAACACGACCATCAACAGTAGCAGCAGCAGCAGCAGTCGGGCATTCTGGCTCCCTGTCTCAAAGGCTCCACTGACCGTTGTGTCGATGTGTTGTTATTCTGTTTAGCAGCCAAAAGCAATTTCTTCCTCCTCATCCTACTCCTCCTCCTACTTCTTCTACTCCTCCTCCTCCCTCCCTTGCTTCCTTTGCTGCCACTCCTCCTCCTCCTCCTCCTCCTCCTACTCGTCACCGATCTTCTTCTTCTCCTCTTTCTTGCTCCTTCTGCTTCTCCTTCCACTCCTCCTGCTCCCTCGTCCTATTCTGCTCCTCTTTCTTCTCTTGCTCCATCGTCTGTTCCACCTGCTTCTGCTCCTCGTCCTCTTTCCATTCCTCCACCTTCTCCTTCTTATCCTTCCTCTCTTTTGCATCCTCTCCTCCTACTTCTCATACTCCTTCTCTATCTTCTGCTCCTCCGCCATTTCTTGCTCTCTATTCCTCTTTCTTCTTATCCTGCTTCTTCTCCTCCACCTTCTTCTACTCCTCTCTCCTCCCCTACTCCTTAACTACTCCTCCTTCACTCGCTCCTCCACCCTCTCCTGCTCCCTCTGCTTCCTCTTCTTCTTCTTCTTTTCCTCCTACACCTTCTTCTGCTCCTCTTGACTCTCCTGATCCAGCTTCTCTTTCTCCTCTTTTTCCTTCTTCTCCTGCTCCTCCAACCTCTCCTGCTCCCTCTGATGCTCCTTCTTCTGCTCCTCCACCTTCTTCTGCTCCTCTTCCTTCTGCTGATCCCTCTTATCCTTCTCCTCCTTCTCCTTCTTCTTCCACTCCTCCACCGTTTCCTGCTCCCTCTGCTTCTTCTTCTCCTGCTCCTCCACCGTCTCCTGCTCCCTCTGCTTCTTCCTTTTCTGTTCCACCACCTTCTTCAATTCCTCTTCCCTCTCCTGATCTGTCTTATCCTTCTCCTCTACCTTTTCCTTCACCTGCTCGTCCACCATCTCCTGTTCCATCCTCTCCTACTCCTCCTTCTCCTCTTCCTCTCCTGCTCTCTTTGCTTCTCCTTCTTCTGCTCTTCCACCTCCCTCTGCCGCTCTTCCCTCCCCTGCTCCCTCTACTCCTCCTCCTCCTCCTCCTCCTCCTCCTCCTCCCATCAGGCGCCTGAGCAGCGTTCTGCAACAGCAGCACAGCGGTTGACCAACACACAATACACGACGTGTCGTCGTCGTCGTCGTCGGTCTGGACTGGTACTGACCGACCACCCACGCAGTTCTTCAGCTCTCGCTACAACGCACGACTATCAATTTCTTTTCCAGATTATTATGCAATATACACGTCGCATATATACACGCAAGAATACTTACCTACTTGCAAATAAGCCGCAATAACCCATACATTCAGACCGACAGACATGCAATCATGCATACATACATACGTTCATTCATACAAGCATACTTCCTCTTCTACTCCTCCTCCTTCTCCTGCTCCTCAGCCCTCTCCTGTTCCCTCTACTGTGATACTCTGAGCGTGTTTCTGTGAGCGTATATATACACATACAAATATGTGTGATACCTCAGTATATGCGCATAGTTGAGCAGGTGGTTGGCAGTCTGGTCTTGCATAAATAATCAGTTGGTCAGACGGACGTGCGCAGTGCATTATGGTCGTGTAACGCCAGTAATAAATTTGATTTGAACTATATACAATACACTACAGTATACATAATGCCTAAATATGTTCTAGAATTGACTACTGTTATTCCCGTTTCATTGGTCTCTTCTTTTCAGTCAGTAGGGTACTTAAGACAGCTGCGTGACTGATAGCTCGCTTTCACCGTTTCTCTCGCATCTCTCTCTACCTTTATGTTTGATGAACTTCATTGGCTCCCTCACCATGCTCGCATACAATTTAGCATTCTCAATCTAATTTTCAATGCTCTGAGTTACCTGGTTAACGTGACACTTCGGCCTCATTCAGCTTCCTCCCTCAGTCCACTTTGCTCGTTCAATAGACTTGGCATAAAAACTGGTTTTAAACGAAGGGAGAAACAATTTAAAACTATGAATGGTATTAATGTCAATTAATTGCCATGTTCGACCAGAAGCTTGTTAATTATAAGCAGCAGTAGGGGAGAATATTTGAGTGTTGTCACATAGAATGAAAGAGGTGACCCATATAAAACACAATTATATATATACATACATACATACATATAAACATACATACATACATGCATACTTACATACATACATGCATACATACACACACATACATTACATACATACCTACATACATACTTTTTTTAATTTATTACCCAAATATGATATCGCCCTTCTTCCAACATCTTTTGCTCAGAAGTGCATACACATGCCTCGACGGCGCAATTGCAGTTGTACTGCAGAGCAATTGTGCGCGAAGGACTTACTCAAGGTCCCTACGCAGTGACTGACGTCCCGGACGAGGCTCGAACCCGCTCGCCCAGCACACACTGAGCGTTATGGGCCGACCGCTTTAACCGATCAGCCACCGTACCACACATACATACATACATACATGCATACATGCATACATACATGCATACATACATACATACATACATACATACATACATACATACATACATACATACATACATACATACATACATACATACATACATACATACATACATACATGCATACATACATACATACATACATACATACATACATACATACATACATACATACATACATGCATACATGCATACATGCATACATACATACATGCATACATACATACATACATGCATACATGCATACATGCATACATACATGCATATGTATACATACATACATACATACATACATGCATACATACATACATACATACATACATACATACATGCATACATGCATACATGCATACATACATGCATATGCATACATACATACATACACAGTAAATGCGCACACACATATATAGATGCATTCGTGTTTGTGTGTATGTGGCATAGAAGTTTGTTGATGTGACCATTGTGAATGCACAAAATATATGCAAAGTTATTTTGAATGTCAAATGACGTTTTCTGATGAATATGCAGCAATACATTTATTTGTCATCTTTAAGACAGACAGACATACGGACTGACAGACTCCTGCCCTATATAGTGTTATGGCCACATAATTATATTTGATTGCACACTGTACAGCCTATCAACGAATCACATCCGCCATGTTTTTCTCTGTCGCTGAAACTTATTCATTGTTTATCTAGCAGACGAAGCCTCCGCCGGCTCTGTGTACATTTTCCTTCATCACGATATAATTATGTGGGTGTCGTCGTTATGCAGCTGCCGACAGTAGAAGTTGCGCCGCTGCTTATTGTTAGAATTTCTTTCAGATTTATTATCTAGTCCGCTGTAGATATAGTTTAAGGACATATGCACTTACACTATGTTGATTCATATGTTGCCTCTTCTAGAGTTATTCATCGAAGGCGCCAAATTTCTCTTAATACCAGAGTGCCACATCTGCGTAACACCACATAATAATTACATCAATAGGGCGATAACATTAATAGTTTTACATATTATGATATGGCCATTTGCTTTATACTTTCTTGCATTTACTCGCTGGATGTGCAATTCTCGAGCGCTCACTAGCGTTGTCGTTCTCGCTCACTACGTCTGACTCGAGCGTCCTATGCTTTTTGCTGAGTCGGGTGATAACACGCAATGCGTGCATGATGCGTGACCCGAATTCATTTATTTATTCATTCTGAGCATTTATATAGAGCCCTTTCAAGAGTGGTGAATGGAAGATTACAGGCATTCTCATTTATTATAAGACTTTTTATTTATTCGGCTGTTGATGTAATTTAAGGACATAATTTATTCGTTGAATGTAATATATAAGTAATACAATGCGTGCATTGTCGAGAAGATGCGTCGAACGTATCATCACAATGACGTAAAGCTTTGTTTGCTTGAGCATTAGACATATTGTGGTTTACAGACATACCCACACTTTGCCCTACTCTCACGACATATAGATAAATACAAATTAGGAAAAATAGGCGCACAAGTAAATGCACAAAAACGCACACCTCTAAGTAGATTCACCGTCCAATTACTTTTATAAGAAGCCCATTATTTCTGCTTTCCTTTGTTGTCTGGCTTTGACAGTTACTATCTCATTCCGCTGATATTATCTTGTCTATTGTGTAATGAGCTCAGCGGAATATCAGTGATCAGGTTTACTAATGCCAAATGCCGTGGTCTTTTTAAATTCCATTTAAAGAGATTGAGTGAAACAATAATAATATATCCCGCATGCATATTATATATACGTATCGCATGTATGTAGTAATTATGATGAAGGTCTAGACGCATGGACCTACGTAAAATAACAAAGAGATTTGGCATGACCGGAAACAAATGCAAAACAGAAAACAGAAAACCAGAAGCAGAAGAAAAACCGACGTGAAATGAAGACAAAGGAACAGCGAGAAAAAAGCGCGAGAGACTCGGACAACGAGATAGATGAATCTGGTGAATTTGGAGAGAAACATTTGCACATATTTTGTTTTAAAATGTTTATAAGGAAAACCTGGTAAATGAAAGGAAGAGAACTAACTATGTATTACTCTAGATAGGGTACACCTTCAGTCCTTCACAAAGAAGAAATATCTCGGTTTGAATCAGCACTAGACGCTACATATTTAGATTGGGCTAGAGTTGCTGAATTGTAGGTTAATTTAAGAAAAGTGTTAAATATTGCTAAACTGTAGAGGTGTGTATCTCTTCACGACTGTCTTTGATAAATCATACTATACAAAGTCTAAGAAGAGTCGTGAATGTTAATGAAGGGATGCAAGTAAACTCGATCTCATTTATATGATTTTGAGGCTGATAAATGATATCTGGAAAATTACCAGTATTACTAGGTTTTGTACACAAATCGTTGCACAATGCTTTAAATTGTCTGGAAACAAAGTACATTAATTAAATTGCTGTTGCAGAGCATGATGACACTCAGCGAAACTCCATAAAGTTATGAGCATTTTAAGTTTTAGAGCAAATACAGAAAGAAGACCAAATACATTAATTTTACCCAATTTATGCTTATTTGCCTCCTAAATGTGCTGTTCGCTGATTAACCTAAACAATTTACCAATTTCGATTTTGTGAGGATTGTCTCCGACTCGGTCACATAAATTTATACAACGCATAGACTATAAAACATTTTCGCTCATTTAAATCGTTAAAATATACAAAAAACATAGGCGTAAACATCGCGGTTAGAACATCATGGTTGGGTGAGTGGTTGCTTTTGTGCGATTGAGGAATGCCTTCCTTTTCCCCGGCAAAGGGGATGATTTTGTGCCGTTGGCTATTCCAAAGGCAATTCGAGTCTCCCCCCTCTATATATTCTTTGCACGCCGCGACCGACGCCGTTGTCAGCCGAGGAGGAGGACGCATCGAGTTGCCTGAGTTGAGACGATGAATAACGGCACAATATAGAGGCAGACGTAGCGAATAATTGGGTCTTAGAAGGAACGAACGAGCCACCATTAAGGTGCGGCAGCGACGTCCATTCCACACGCTTTATTGGGCGCCTTTATTTGGTCGACCATTGAAAGCACCGATTGTCGTTCGTGCTTTCGGTCCAGCAGCGCTTGGTGCTCAGCGCTAAGCGGTTGCGAGAGCGGAACAATGCCGACCGAAGACTTACTTAGTTAATTGGGGTCTTGCAGAAGTTTTTTTGCAGAGTCCAACAACAGCTCCAATCCGATTAACGAGACAAGAGCGGTCTGTATTTTAATTCCGATGACTTAAATGCGGTTATTAATATCGATGTTTTCCAACTGAACCATTACCGTCCATCACTTCCGCTTATTTCAGTCGAAACACGTTCCTATTCCTTCCTCTAGAAGTGGATAATGGTTGGATCACAAGGACGTACATGTATTAAGACAGGCATTGTCAATGGGAATATCAAAGGGGCAAATTAAGACAGGTATTGTCAATGGGAATATCAAAGGGGCAAATTAAGACAGGCATTGTCAATGGGAATATCAAAGGGGCAAATTAAGACAGGTATTGTCAATGGGAATATCAAAGGGGCAAATTAAGACAGGTATTGTCAATGAGAATATCAAAGGGACAAATTAAGACAGGTATTGTCAATGGGAATATCAAAGGGGCAAATTAAGACAGACATTGTCAATGGGAATATCAAAGGGGCAAATTAAGACAGACATTGTCAATGGGAATATCAAAGGGGCAAATTAAGACAGGCATTGTCAATGGGAATATCAAAGGGGCAAATTAAGACAGGTATTATCAATGGGAATATCAAAGGGGCAAATTAAGACAGGTATTGTCAATGGGAATATCAAAGGGGCAAATTAAGACAGGCATTGTCAATGGGAATATCAAAGGGGCAAATTAAGACAGGTATTGTCAATGGGAATATCAAAGGGGCAAATTAAAACAGGTATTGTCAATGGGAATATCAAAGGGGCAAATTAAGACAGACATTGTCAATGGGAATATCAAAGGGGCAAATTAAGACAGGTATTGTCAATGGGAATATCAAAGGGGCAAATTAAGACAGGCATATTGTTGCCATGGGCGCCCATAGGAGATTTTCCAGAAAGGGCGAAAGGAAAAATCATTTAGTTTGCTAGCTTCAAAGTTTTGCTCATCGATTTTATCCCAAATGATTATTCTGCAAAGGTTACACAGTGCACTACATCTAAATAACTGCTAAAAACTGATTAAAACAAAAAAGCTGTCAATAATTAATTTATTTCAAACAGTCATTTTAATTGCATGTGCTAATAAGGAGTAGATTTATCTGTCCCGCCTCTTTGGAACAAACTCCCTCCAGCATTAAGACAAATATCCGATCCATCCTACGAACTCACAAACACCAAACCTCTTGCTATCTCCCCACAGGTCTTTCAGTCACAACTCCAAACACTGCTCTTTCGTAAATCCTATCCTGATTCTTCCTCTTCCTCCTATCTCCCTTGCCTTTTCGACTCCAAACGCCATCCACCTTAACCGTCTACCTGTCTGGCTGCAAATGCCCGACTCTGCCTATCGATTCTGTTCTGATTAAGAGCTTGTGAATAAGCTGGTTCCTGCGACTTCGCTTTTGTGGGCGCTGAATGATCATCACATGATTCAAAACTCACTATTTCTCTTTGGATTTCAATGATATGGAAATCTGATTGCATCTTCTCCTGGCGACTGACTATCCGCGCCTCAGATTCACATTTAGGTGTGACCTTGTGCGCGTTACAAATTTAATAAATAATAATAATAACATGGGCGGTGGGTGTACGCTGGGCCCGTACCACTGGGATGATGCAGCTAATGATATGTATTTTCGTTTATTGGAAAGAAATATCGCTGTCAAAGTGCAGCGATTACATATTACACTGGAATCAAACAGTCACTCAGTCATCGAGTTTACTAGGAATAACTTCGCGAAAGGTTCAGTCTGTTATAACTGTGGACGCTTAGGGAACATGCATGAGAGTGTCTAAAAGATGCCTTTGTACCGTATCTGGGTATAAAGTTCTTTTTGCCCCTGCCAGAGAAATCAAATGAGTGGAGTCAAGTGCTTGCAGTTTTATTTTGTTTGCGGTCTCTCATGGCACAGCGGGGCAGAACGTGTCTCCGATCCCTGGTGATCGCCTTGGAGAAGTTATCGTCAGCCTGTTCAACCTTAATTCCTTCCTATTGACGGAGCTTCCGTCGGCAGGAATCCCGCTCGTTTCACCCGCACCGTTGAGGCGCTCCAAGTTCCCACTATTCATATACAACCTTACAAAAAGTTCGTCACCAATTGTTGAACTGAGCCCGGTTTTAATTCTCCTTGAGGTACTGAAATACCTTTTGATTGTGAACGCTGTTGCAAAAAGAACTAACTAACGCTGCCATGAGAGCCATTTCGATGAAGGAATAGAATTATGTGCTCTACTACATCGCTCAAACTCATATCTTCCATTTTCAAACCATCACAACGCCAGTCGTGCCAAACATCAAACCACGTTTTGACTTTCATCGCAAACATGTTTACATGTTACTTGCATACACTTGGTTCAATTAAGTTTGCCCAAACTATTGGATGCTGTGTTGGTTGCAATTTCATCCAAATTTTCATTTGTTGACGTTTTGTGACGTTCAAACCAAAGTCCCGTTCAGAGAAACGGTTAGAGGTAAATTCTTCGTAAATAGCTGCTCGTAAAGAATTCTTCGTAATACAATTCTAACCCTAAGCCTAAACCTAAAACTAACCTTGATACTAACCCTAGCCCTAAACCGTGGCCCTAATACTGTTGTTTGAAATACTATAATTAAGCATACTCCAGGAGGGGCTAATGCCCCCAACCATCATGTGACCTATAGACGCCCATGATTGACACACGAATAACCTAGGTTCTGATTATACACTTGGCTTATAATATATAAATATATACACTTGGTTTATAATATATAAACTTTTGAGTGCTTCTGCGTAATTTGCCTTTACCCTTTGCAATTGATGTTATTATTATTGTGTTTCGGATTACCAAATAAACATATTGATTGAAATATTCGCCAGATGGCGACATCAGCGTTCTCCATATTTTCCGATGGATATCGTCCAAGGTGATATTGACCGGGGAATATTGTCATGGGGATATTGTTTCGGGAGGATACTGTCTGGGGATATTGTCCGGGGATGTTGTCCTGATCCGTCTAGTTGTTGGGAAGAGAGCTTATGGGCTGTGACACTTCAGCCTCAAAGGATTTGGAGCGAACACAAAAACGCAGGAGGCGGAATAGCGATCGGAGGGGAAGTGAATCGATGCTGGATGAATATGAATCAAGAAGAGCTAATGCGAAGCGAAGGGATGAGAATTTGTCTGAGGAAACTGAACAGAAGCTAGTATCAGCGATCGAGGGGAAGTGAATAAAGAATAAAGCTGAACATTGGGAAGGGAGATTTGCGATGAAGAATAGAGTTGACAGCTCTCCACAAATGCCTAGGGTTGGATGAGCTGGAATGAATTTGATTAGAAGTGGTATTTCTATTCGGCAGCATTGACGAGTTTGTGGTATGGCAGCGCGCGAGATTGACACATGGTGATTACAAGTCGAGAGCTTTATTTGTCTAATTAGAAGTAGCCTAGCTACAGCGTGATAAATTCTTTTATACTTGTTTCTACTTTTCTCAAACGTAGTCAGAAAGTGCCTGCAAGACACAGGTGAGCCTATATCCCATGCTTGGAGAATCGGTCTGAACAAAGGCAATTAGGGTCGACCTATCGTTGTAGAGTTCGTCTCTTAGAGTGTTCGTGACGAAGTCTATTCAATAAAAAGATGCTTCGGTCGTTATCCAGTCGACTGAGAAAGGAACCATTAGTCTTTATCCATGAAAACTTAACGAAGACAAATGCCACCATCTTCTCTTCTGCAGGAAACATGTTCGTGAACGAAAAACAGTCTTTGTATATAGATAGCCGGGGGCCTGACCTATCACATGTACTGACTAAACTAATGAAGAGGCCAGGAAGGTCATTGACCTTAGAGATTTACCGCACGAATGAAACTTGAACGCTAAGGAAAGCTGTAGTCTTGATTTTCTTATTGTAGTTTTGACCTTCGTCACAACCATTGAACCTTGCAAAGGCGGACCTGAGGTTCACCCATAGTCTGTGCCTGTCACGGACAGAACTGTCGGTCCTGATGCTTCGTTCACAGTAATGTCTCATTTTCGTGTATTTTCCCCTCATGGATTTCCACCTCATGGATTTTCCCCTCATGGATTTTCCTATGAGTCAATGTTGCACTTCGGCTGTTAGTTCAAAATAATCTGAAAACTAACCTCATCCAAGGATGAATATTTCTATCAGTTTTTTTCTGGGTCACAATAGTAGCCTAAAGTTGTTTCAAATGTATTAGCTTAACATTAATCTGACTTCCTTGTGACTTCTGTAACCTGGTACTAGTGACCTAATTTACTATTCTAAGTTTTTGCTACGTAACTGATAACTTTTATTTTGAAAAAGTAAGATTCAGTTAGTATTCCAGTCAGGGATGCAAAAGCTGATGCGTTTGGTTTGACTGTTCATGCCTCTTTGCGATTTCTAACATTGTGTAAAAAATTGTACATGTATGTACTTATGTCCTAATAAGTATCCTAAGTTTGTTGTTATCTTATTCTTAATTATGTATTTGGTTCTAAACGAACATCACAGAACTGTACTCATTTGCAATTGGAATAAAGCTAACGGGTTACATATCGGAGATATCACTTAAACTAGCTTATCGCAACTTCTATTACTTTGCTTTATGTAAGTTAAATCCACAAATTGTCTTTAGACAGTAGGCCTAATTGGGTAAGACAGTGATGTGGTGAATGGATGCTCGGAAAGAATGTAAGTTCAGTTGTCGGCCAGATTTACCCCATGGTATACTGTCGCCACTCAAAAGGTCACTGTGCTCAGCCCTGCGCAAACAAAAATCATTCCATCTGAACATATTGATAGGAAAAAGCCAAGACATAAAAGCATAACCGGGAGATTAAAAAGCTTGGAAAAATTTATTTAACTTGAAGGAAGACATTTCTTGGCATAGGAGGACATTAATCGAATTTCATAGCCACGATCATACATGTAGGCATCAATTGGCTGCGGTACAGTTCTGCAGCAAGAGTTATACACGTAGCATTGCTTGCTCACGGGAATCTATATAGCAAGGAACATTTGATTTAACATTGAAGACTGTCGATCATTATTTTCGATATCATCACCCGATGATTTCACCTCATGAAAATCAGTCATTTAATTTAAGTCTTATACTAACGCCGCCTTCAGAACATATAATTTTTGCATCAATCGTTATCATTTATTCTAAAGTGCAATGTGTAGAGTGATTGCAACAGTGGTTACAATGTAGAAATGGACACAAACAATAACGGTCTCATAATTATATGCTTGTGGATTATAGCAACTGTTGCGCATGCGTCTTACACGAGAGATTTTCTTTCACACGATGTCATATATACGTTTGGCATTCATGTATTTACACAAAATAGACCAGAGATCACAGTCAGCAATGGCTTCTATAAGGTTTCTTTATCGTTGAATTATTTACCCATGTGCTCGGCTTTTGTTTCGGCGCCAGATTCAATACAGACTGCAGCAGCTGCAACGATGAGGCAAAGCGCCGCTCTCCGCTAGGTCCCATTATCTAATACAGAATGGTCAGCAGCTGCAGCCAGCGGCATGCATCCATGGACGGCGCAGAGCTAGCTCTCCTCCAGTCGATACCTAGCACTCGATGCGTGGCGGCATACGGTCCGTCCCCTTACCGACTAACCAACCGACCGACGACCGGGCCCAGAAGCAGGAGGTCCCTCCTTTCAGCGACAGTCAGTCAGTGAGTCAGGGAGTCCTCTGCTGCCGGATAACCTGTCTCGGTAGCTCACGCGTCTTCGGAACTGAGGTGACATAGAAAGAGAAATAGAAAGAGACAGGCAAAGACAGAGAAAGAGTAAGACAGAGACAGAGGCTGAGGCAGAGAAAGAGAAAGAGAAAGATAGAGACAGAGATAGAAAAATAGAAAGAGAGACTGAGAAAGAGACTGACAGACAGACAGACAGAGAAAGAAGCAAAGACAGAGAAAGAGACAGGCAGACAGATAGTGACAGACAGACAGAGATAGAGTAAGAGACAGACCGACACGGAAAAGACAGGATATGTGGTGAGTCTCTGTACAGTGGTAGCATCTGTGGCGTCTGTCTTATCTGAATCGACGGTCGGTCGTTGGTCCTCCATCAACCCTCTGTTCAGCAGGCGAACGAGAGGCCCAGCGGACCGCGCAAGGCCCTCTGCCTCCCGATCCACAGCTGCAGCTGGAGATATTATATAGGCGCCGGGAAAATAAAACCCCAACGAAGAGAGGAGTCGATGTCTGACGACGTTTGTTCAGTTTGGTTTATTGCGTCTCAACCGATGCCTTTCTGTGTGACTTAACAATAAGCGAACTTAGCGGAAAATAAGTTGCGCACTTAGCTGACTTACAGTAAGCTGCGGTCTTAAAAGAGTCACCTTGGCAACGGATTTCGTTTCAAAAGCCCGCGATGTTTCACTATGTTCGAATTGGTTCTATCGGTACTTTTAACTAATCCCTGCAATCGATAAACGTAATGCAAGAAGAGCGAGTTCCGTGGAACAGATACAACCACGTTCCTCGATAGATCGTGGAACGAGAAGAGACGAAGTAATCGCTGAAGATAAGAGGATGTCGCTCGTTCTACACCTGAGAAGTGTCGACAACATTCGTGGAAAAGGAGATCGCCTGGCCAAGGTCACATTCAGAGGTCAGGACTGTCGTCTTTAGATATCGATCGATTAACTATTATGATAGCCCATATGTATACTCTAAGGTTTTGGCTATTCATTGTAAGTTACTGGCTACTTTATTTTAGAGTAGACCTACTGGCTATTTATTGTAAAATTTTGGCTATTTATTGTAAAGTTTTGGCCATTTATTGTATGGCATTGGCCGATTAATTGCACTCATGTGACGTGGCTTTTGTAGGCGCTTAGAAATTTTCGACGATTTATAATTACATTACACTTACAAGCAAAGAGCAAGAAGAACCCATTGTACGAATATTAATGATAGAGCACAAACTTATGAATATTAATGATAGAGCACAAACTTATGAATATTAATGATAGAGCACAAACTCATGAATATCAATGCACAGAAATTGTCGCATGATTTCACGAACAATAACAGCGAATGCAAGGGCAATAACAAAGAAAACAAGAAACAAAACAAACGACGTTGAGCACTTTAGATTGATGAATCGGATCGCACAGCTCCAACTTTCAAAACAGTCATTAATTGTATGAGTCAATGGGTCAACCTTTGCTCATTGGAGTCATTGGATATGGCACAGAATCAAAACCATCTTAGCAGCCTTAAATAGCCCTTCGTAGATGTCATTGCAAGATTAATTGGCTTTCAACTGATTTGAATCGAGTGTCAGACCGATCTATCCACACACGTTCTAAAGGAAAATGATGCAGCTGAAGTTTCAACCTTTTGACCAGGTAACTTTAGACGACCTTTGTGGCCGTGCAGACTCCCCTTTTTCTCTTCTGTGCTACACAATCCCAGCCTTGTCTTATAGGCTGTCTTTTGTCTAGAGTGTTAGCTACTCATTCTGTCCTCGTTCGGTAAAGCCCAATTGCTAACACACTAACATGGCGTAATTTTATCGCCCGAATGTTATACAAATGAATCTATTCGTATAGTGATCGTAATTCCTATTGATTGCTCGCTCTTGCTCTCTCTGCACTGGGGATGTCTGCTGTGTAATTACTCATCATGTTTATTTTGTGATTGCACATTCTTTGATTGTTCGTAATATAAATTGTGATGTTACTTATATGCGGCTTGATAGAGTACATACTTACTTAACTGTGAATTACGAGACACGGACTATTAATTATTAACTTTTCTAATCAACTACTTCCCTTATATTTCATCACTTAATCTGTTTCGCTCATGGCGAATCTGGAAATCTCCTGAAAAATATAACCCAATCACCACACGGCAAGGGAAGTCCCTTAACTTCTTGGTGTGCGGTGATTGGGTTATATTTTCAGGAGATTCATAGATTCAGATTCTAACGCTCTTACCACACACAATATGATGATGCGCTATTAGATTAGACATTTTAGACTAGATTGGATCGCGTATGGAAAGTCTTTGTAAAGTAGACACGCCAAAAACTTATTCGGAAATATTTTTGCATAATTATTTTCCTGATTTTAGTGCACAGGGAAGACAATCGTGAAGTTCAGTCAGAGTCCTCGATTTGTAAACTGATAATAAGGGTTCAATAGTTAATAGTCAGACAGTCAGTCAGTCAATCACTCAGTCAGTCAGTCTGAAGTCAGTCAGTCACTCAGTCACTGAGTCAGTCAGTCACTCTGAAGTCAGTCAGTCAATCACTCAGTCAGTCTGAAGTCAGTCAGTCACTCAGTCACTGAGTCATTCAGTCACTCAGAAGTCAGTCAGTCAATCACTCAGTCAGTCAGTCTGAAGTCAATCAGTCACTCAGTCACTAAGTCAGTCAGTCAATCAGTCAGTCAGTCAGTCAGTCAGTCAGTCTGAAGTCAGTCTGAAGTCAGTCTGCCAGTCAGTCAGTCAGTCACTCAGTCAGTCAGTCTGAAGTCAGTCTGCCAGTCAGTCAGTCAGTCACTCAGTCAGTCAGTCAGTCAGTCAATCAGTCAGTCAGTCAGTCAATCAGTCAGTCAGTCAATCAGACATGCGTGCATATTACTGTATAAGTCCAAATCTTGGTAGGCACAAAAGTATGTGGACATTTACTATGGCACCCTTCTTTGGCCTACCTCACAAAACGCAGCTAAAGTCAACCTAAATGAGGTTAAACGCATTAAGAACGGAAGTTAATCAGTGAGCGAGTAGCGTCCATTGAGCAATGAGTTACCACTGACTGGCTATGATCGCAGACATGCATTTCCCAAACAATGATGGTTAGTTGCAGTTTAACGACGCTGTGTTATAGCATAGATCATCAGCGTCGCCCTCCTCTTTTATCCAGGCTTGGGATTGGCACTGTCAATGTGCGAACAGTGGAGAGTTCCTAACCAATGCAGTCCATGGAGGCACAACTGATATGAGACCCATCACATCCTGTGATCGGAGTTCCAAGACATGAAGAAGGGAAGGAGCGTCGCCCTCCTCTCTTATCCAGGCTTGGGACTGGCAATGTCAATGTGCGAACAGTGGAGGAGTTCCTAAACAGTGCAGTCCATGCACAGCTGATATAAGACCCAACATATCCTGTGATTGGAGATCCAAGACATGAAGAAGAGGAGGAGCGACGACAGACGATGAGTCTCAAAACACCGAGCGGCAGCATTCCATCACCAGATGGAGCGAAGGATCCATCTGCCACACCACTCTTCCCTCTTCAAGGACGACATTCCTCGCTGACGTCAATTGATCGTAGAGCGTCATAGCAGCAGAAACGCCTGCACCTATCCATGGACTGTCTTGCCCTTTCCACATGTAGATTCAGTGTCCAGTTAGTAACCTCAGACCCCTTAATATGGACGAGTCTATGGTGACAACGACGTCAAACGTCCGAGCACCGTGGAAACACGATGAAAACGAGAGAGAGACAGAGAGACAGACAAACAGAGAGAGAGAGAGAGAGAGAGAGAGAGAGAGAGAGAGAGAGAGAGAGAGAGAGAGAGGAGAGAGAGAGAGACTAAGAGTAAGAGAGAGACTGAGAGAGAGAGACAGAGACAGACAGAGACAGACACAGAGACACACAGAGACAGACACAGAGACAGACAGAGACAGACAGACCGAGAGAGACACAGAGACTGTGTGTGTATTAGAGCGAGAGAGACAGACAGACAGACAGAGATAGAGACAGAGACAGCAACAGACAGACAGAGATAGCATTTCATTACTCTAGGAATATACTATATACTAGGTGACGTTAGAAGCGCGAAGGAACGACACCTTCTGAGCAAGAGCCACATGTGAGCAACTTACTGATTACGAATGACAAGCTAGAGAACCACGCGACCAATATTAAGCCATTTCACGTAGATACATGTGGGACCAGTCTGTTGTTTGAATCTGTGACACTCTGTGTACTGCGTAGTTGCTTTTAATCAGAACACATAATCATGGAGTAACAATATTTGTGACAGTAGCCACACTGTATGTAGTGGTCGACTTATAGAGACACTGTATGTAGCGGTCGACACCCACCCAAGCGTAGGCACTCATCGTCCATCCTACGGACGATCTTTTGGTCCATCAGCTCATCACCATCCATCGATCCACAGACTCTCCTCTCTACCCGATCTTCTTTCCATTAAGCCATCTTACTATTCTCTTTATATATAAATATATGTTCTATCCTGATCCACCTTCATAGACCAAATCACTCATCCAAAATACCTCACAGATTAATTCACTATAGCTGCATATGTTTATATATATATATATATATAATGGCGCAAATGTATGCGAACACTACATATCTTATGTACGCGTACACACGCACCTACACACACACACATATATATATAACATATATATATATAACATATATATATATAACATATATATATAACATATATATATATATATATAAATACATGGTTCAATCCAGTCATTTCTACATATACATGTATTCATCCATCCCATCTGTCCGTCCGTATTTATTCCATAGAGACTGCAACTCTTCCGCCACCGATCCATTGATCCACCCATCCATACATCCATCCACCATCCATCCATCAATCCACCAACCCATCCATCCATTCATTCAGCCATCCATCCATTCACCCATCCATCCATCCATTCATCCACCCATCCATCCATCCACCCATACATCCATCCACCCATACATACATCCATCCATCTACTCATACATACATCCATCAATCCATTCATCAACCCATCCATCCATCCACAAATCCATTCATCCACCCATCCGTACATCCACCCATCCATCCATCCATCCAATACCCACCCACCCACCCATCCATCAATCCATCCATTCATTCATTCATCCATCCATCCATTTACCCATCCATCCATTCATCCACACATCCATACATCCATACACCCACCCATCCATACATCCATCCATCCACACATACATCCATCCATCGCATCCGACCCTTCCGTTCTTCAATCCATCCATCTCGCCATATATCCACTCATCAATTCAAATATACATATATACATATAGTATCCATGTCATCCATCCTAATATTGATCAACTCACCCATCCATCCATCTATGCATTTATCCAACCCACCCATTCACCCATCCATTCATCTACTCATCCAAACCCACATCACATGCCCTCTCATATATACACCTGCTCATCGTTTGGTGCACCCAATCATGCAACTATCCATCCGCCCATTCATCAGCACATGCATGCATCCATTCATCGATCCATCCATTCATCATTTCAAACGAAAACCCATTCATTCAGCCGCCATTCATCTATCCGTCCATTTATCCAAACTCTTTTGATGGATAACATTATTGCGTGGCACCGATATTTAAATATCTCTTCTGTTTTGACAATTGATAATTACGGAATTAGTTGACGGTCGATTCTCAGTGAATTTTAATTCTGTAATCATTTTTGCATTTGTTACAAAGCGCCGCTAAGAGTGCAGATGACTTTATAGCTGAGATAATTTTGCCAATATAACCGTGTAAGTGAGTAAGCGAGCTGCATTTTGTTAGACAACTGCTCACATATACAAATAGACATTAATTATTATACCCAGTTACTGTCGTTGGATGAGAAAAATCCCTAAGCTAATTGCTTCTTCTGACGTTCTCTTCACGATGAGACATATTGTCATATCCTCATTAATTGTAATTGAGAATTTATATAACGCCTCTCACGGAACTAGCTACTCAGACGCGCTCTTAATTAAGCTCTTCCTCTCGTTGTCAAATTCGTTCGTACAATAGATTTGACTTCTTGGTTTCTTCTAGAACTGCTCGATTCTTTGCTTCAATTGGTTCCTCTCTTTGGAACACTTGCCCCTTCTGCTCGCTCTACAATTCTAACGGGCATTCTCAAAATCTGCTTACTTTCTAGGGGTCTTACAGGCTGGCAGCGCCTCTGAACAGTTGACCCGACTAGGGGCGCTTTATTAAATACAATGCAATAGCCGATGCATAGCGTCAAATTTAAGAAGAATTCAGTCACCGTCAGCTGTGGCGTGTTGCTAGAATTTTGATCATCTAATTTTTGAATTCCTACAAGTTAAACTATGACTAGCACATGTAAATCCCAAGCTAGTATTCGTTTTAGACCGTGCCAAAAGCATGGCGACGACCACAAGGTGACGTTTACAGGCGTTAGTAGAATAATTAAAAAAGACAAGTAGACTGAAGGCGACTGCCCCGTTCAGCAGTAGAGGAGTGGACTCTGGCTCAAAGCACCCCCAAAATATGAGAGACCTTTCCAAGGAAACGGCTAAAAGCCCAACAATTGGCCAAGATCCAAGTTGCCAAGGAGACCGAGAGATAGAGTACTACGAAAGAGATGATCTTTTCTCTGTTTCCTTCGCTGTGTCCATGTGTATATGTTTGTGTATATGTCTGTGTATATGTCTGTGTGTATATGTCTGTGTGTATATGTCTGTGTGTATATGTCTGTGTGTATATGTCTGTGTGTATATGTCTGTGTGTGTCTGTCTGGATATCTGATAGAAAGAGAAGGATGAGGTCAAGCCTGGACCTGTTCAGCAGTTCAATTATTAACGAACATAAACATGGCGGGCGTTTTGTTTCACAGTAGCCAGAGCTGTCGACTAAAAACGCCGCCGCCGCCACCGTCGCTGCCTACCTTTCCCACAGCACCAGACACAGCAGACAATCAATACAGATCCTCATTCTCTCTCCTATTAATATTACCCGTTCATAATGACTTCTACGCATTCCTCATCGACGGCTTTTTCCCTTTCAATGTTCCAGCGTTAGTTGCATTGTAGTTTTCTATGTGAAACGTCCCAAACGCCGTTTCGTTTGATCTGCCATGACTCCTTAATCTCTACGCCAGCCAATGACTCTTCTTCCCCCAATGAGGTCGCAGAGCACAAACTGATGACGTCAACAACCTACTGGTGAAAAATTAATTGGTTCATATTTCGATGACTCAGAAGAAGCAGTTGTTCAACTGAACGATAAAGGCCTTTTGAACGCAAGATCTGTCTCATGCGAGCTCATAATAATTATATGTAGGCCTACGCTGTTCACATTCATTGTTCGTGCATAGGCCTAAACAGCGTGTAGAGCACATCTGTAGGCCTAAATTAGGAAAGTCATCTTGCGCCAACGCCAAGAAAATCTTTAGCGCCATTTCACTCGTAGCAATTCATGTCTTGATCTAATTAGCCACCTACGGCAGACATCTCAGAGACTCACTCACGATTTACGCACGGGCATTTTATCAAACTTTGGTAAATTTCATAAAGTGAACGTATACGCTGGATGTCACTGCTCTCCAGTTGATAGAATTTGTCCAGACAACTCTAAAGTACAATTGTAACCGCATTCCGAAGGCGACAGGGATTATGCGAGAGTTGATTGGTTTTCACTTTCATAGACAGGACTCTCTCTGAACCGTAAATTCTCGCCATTTTCAAATAATTTTACAGTTTAAATTGCTGTGCTTAATCAAAAGCAAACTTATGAGAAGTACCCGTAGTTGTTTTAGTGTCTTCAACTGCCTGCAGAGCTAAATGCAATATTAGCCAATATGTTCAAAACTAACTAAGGGCACTTGGCATGGTTACTAAGGAAATTGTGTCAGCAGGTATGGTAGAAAATGTTGATCCTGACGGTTACTTCCGTTACTCATCACTGGACCAATGCAATGAGTGGCACAAGATGTGTGCTAAAAAACATGGCTTGCTGGAACAAATTCATCTGCATCTTACTAATCTGTAATTTCCCACGAAGCGCAAATATTTGTTGCACCTCATCAACTATGAGACGGCGAGGATGAGGATTTGCAGTCCGCCTTTGTATGCGGTGGATCTAAGGAAATGGTGTCGATACTATAGGACAAAATTATTCAACGCTGTGAATAAACACATTGGCAGCGTTTTGTTTGAGATGGTAACAATGACTGGAAGAGTGTGTTCTTCTTAGGACAAATTAAATGCAGGAGTTGATTCTTCCTGGAACCAAATGGTATGAATGGGAGTTAGTCTTCCTGTAACTATAGGTGACTAGTGGATTTGTTTCTTCCTATATAGGACAAATTGAAAGCGGAAGTTGACTCTTACTAGAACCAATTAACTGATGGAGTTGATTCTTTACAGGACGAATTCAATGGATTGCTTAATGCTTTCATGTTCTTATACTTATTATGGTGTGTACGTAATTAATTATTTGGCAGTCGATAACAGTAACTCGCAACGTAAGTCTATAAATATACAGGACTCGAATAACGCACGCTACGCAAATGGTCAATGCATGTAAAGCAGAAATTACTACTGCGCGGATGGTCATTTGCCATGGTTTCTAATAACAACACTGACCTCTGACATAAACAGACCCTTACGACACCTAGCCCTAGGAGACCCTCACGTCGCATCGTGGAAAATTGCAGATTAGTAAGATGCAGGTGAATTTGCTCCAGAAAGCCATGTTTTTAGCACACATCTTGTGCCACTCATTGCATGGGTCCGATTATTGTAATCCTGACCCTAAACGACTCTTACGGCGACGACTACCCTGATCATGACCGACCCTCATGCACAACGCAAATGTTTAAGATCTTCCTGAACTCAATCGAATGGGCATCACCCGGCTAAATGTTTCTTATACGCAGAAGATATTCCATAACTAAAAAAGGTACACATCAAATCCACAGTTCTAGCTAAATGTTTGCAACAGGATATTTTTCGAAGAACGGACATTTTCAAATGCAAGAACCACGATTATTGTTAGCGTTCAAGTTATGGCTCGTCCTGTTAGTTCATAAAAATAGCAATTTCCGTTTTAGTTTCAAATTGACAAGTCGCAGTAAGACTACAAACATATTATGAACGAATGATGACAAGTTATTACATAAGTCGAATTTAACTATCGAAAGCCATGCAAAGAGCTCATTACGCTGTACAGCTTATTAACCGAAACTGCCGCCCAACGACAGAAGGACTAGTCAACCTTTCTAGGAACACGGGAATAGAACCCGGTTCCTCATTTCCTGCAATTGGTAATCCATTGCAATGGGTAATTACTCTACGGTCTTAGAGTGAAAAGATGCAGTATGCAATACAGAATTGTTACGCAGTCACTTCATCTATTTAAACATATCGAAAGCTTGAAATGGCTAATAAGGCAGATGTTTCACTTCGTAGAACAAGAAATATGGAACACATGAACATTAAATCGCTTAACAAATTATCAGTTAGCTCATGATTAACTCTGAGCCTCATGGCTAATGACTATCTGGTGTGTACCGTTTCTTAGATCATTCCTAGGTAAGACGAGTACCCCGTAATGTTAGCTTAACCATCGAACAATCAATGGTCGTCCTATTCCGCCGTGAATCATGCAACGAACCCTTCCAATCCTCTATCCTAACCTATCCATCCATCCAATCCACTATCCATCAGTGCATTATTCCATTAATAATCACTGAATTTTTTTCTATTCGTTTACAATTGTTGTCAGACTGGTCGTCCAGCGTCAGATGGTTGGCGCAGTATATCCGAATGTGAAATGCATCGGAAAAATAAAGACCAATTTAGAACAACAGTAAAACATTATTTTGACGACGATGGATTTTGCCTTGATACGAGAGACAGTTTATCCCCATGTCTATTAGAGTTTTCTGACAGTAGTATCTGCTGTTAACGGATGTTTATAATAGTTATTAAATGGTAGGAATGACTCTGTTAGCAGCATCGCGGTTCCTTGCAATTGATGTCCAGATAAGGTGGATTCAATACCTTGCTAAACTTTATTTACCGTGCGTGAATCCTATCGTATGTCCGCCATATCCTTCAGCGAACATTCTTTATGGAGATCGTTCCTTGGATATCTTCATTTGACCAGGAACAACGGTCAGACAGAATATAACTTCTCATAAATATCCATATTTCCCGTTTACAATTCTCATCATACCGACGTCGCGAATAAAAAGAGACTGTGCCGAATGACTATATGACTATTCGACGTCGAATGGCATTGTTTATAAAACAATGACTGAACACCAATAAGAGACGTTTATCAGAGTCGTATACAGACGATTATTAATCTGCTTTTACAATAATTGATATTTGCTATGGGGATATCGAGGCAAGTTTCTGCGAAAACCAGGAAGAATATTGGAGCTTTATTTATGATTGTAGAGACATGAATGGACTCATTTCGCTCGGTTGGATTAGATGATGGTGCTGGTTGGATGAAAGATCCCTCCATGTCTTGTAGACAATGCAGTTGCTAAGTTTTAAGAAAATAACATTTCTGTTTATCTATTATTTCGCGAATACGTCGGCGAAGATATTCTTAGAATTAGCATTTCATGTAGTGACGTCTCCTTGTCATCCTTTGCAAAGTCTAATTTCTTTAGCGCAACGTCACGCTTCGGTGATAAGGCTCTAGGTGGCAATGAGCAACTACTTTACGTGACATGTCTCCGCTGTAGCGAATAATTGCCCTTGAGAGCCTCCTCCTTCTTTCGTCTTTCGTTTCTTCTGCATGATCATTCCTCACATGTGAAAGCATGTCCTGTGCAACTGTTTGCACTCCACTGTGCGTCTCTCTATCCGTATCTCTATCCGCCTCTCTATCCGTCTCTCTATCCGCCTCTCTATCCGTCTCTATATCCGTCTCTCTATCCGTCTCCCTCTAATGCCGTGTACAAAATCCCTCGATTTAAATTCACATTCGACACCCTTAGTCATTAGTCGGTTTTTCACGACCGCATTCACAGTCAACCACGGCAAGACTTTAAATCGCCTGACGCCTGAAGATGACATATACCGATGCCTCATCACGCGCCAGTCTTCACCCACCACCAAAGCTGCAATATAAAGGTCGGTCAGAGGGCAAGTCAGCGGAGGTCTTATTGCCTCAGGCCGACTATCAAGCGCTGCTGAAACCAGCGACAGCCGTTAGTAAACTTTGATCTTCAAAGAACAACTGAGAAATGGAGAGCGCGTGTCCGTACAAGGGTCGGTCGGACCCAACCGCGTCCATATAGTCAGCAGCTGCTGCTGCTGCTAGACCCTGACGACGACGACGATGTCTAAATCTTTGCGATTAATCGTCGGTGGCTGCGTCGGTCTGATGCGATTATCGCTTTCGTTGGGAACGTGCAGTTACTTTCGAGCGCAACATCTCCCATTTGGAGCTCAGCGAAATGGGTCAAAGTGTACTGCTCCCTCCAGTCAACAGGATTTGCACCTGCTACCTCTCGTCTCAAAAACTGAGCTGAATAGATCTTGTCTCTGGCTTATCTATCTGCACAGTCGCTGGCTATCATCGCCTCTATCATCGCTATCATCATCAAACCGAGTCTACTTAGCTATCTGATTGAGGATTGCTAAATAATAGGGTATAGCACCTCGCATTTAATTGTACCTCTTTGTTTCTTCTTTCTCCTATTGTCTAATTAGTTAACTAGTTACAAGACCTACCGCTAATTACTTTATGTCATTGGCCTAAACCAGCCGCCTGTACATTATTGTTTTTAAATGGATAACCCGATTAGCGGGACAAGTCTACTCGTTATTATCATCAACCTCAGCATTGGCAGCTTGATCATTATCGTCATCATCATTAACAGCATCATCATCATCATCATCATCACCATCGTCATCATTATTACAAACATAATTTAGTTGTCTCGCGAAGTCATACAGAACTGCGAATCTGAGGCGAGGTTAGTTAATCGCATGTGAAGAACGGAACTTTTAGATATCCTGATGATGTGTTTAAAAGCCAATTGATGAGAAATATTGAGTTTCTGAAGCGTTTATTAATGGAAGTGAGAGAGTTCTAGCACAATATTGTTTCATAGAGACGATGACGACTATCACGACGAGTACGACAACGACGACCACCATGACGATGATTATTGTGGTGATGGTGGTGATTATGATGATGATGATGATGATGATGATGATGTTGACGACGACGACGACGACGACGATGACGATGACGATGACGATGACGATGACGATGACGATGACGATGACGATGACGATGACGATGACGATGATGATGATGATGATGATGATGATGATGATGATGATGATGATGATGATGATGATGATGATGATGATGATGATAACGAGGGCACTTATTCGATCGCGCGACTTGTTGCTGAGCGACGTATTTCGTCTTTCCGCATCCTACTTACTGCCAGATCTCAACAGAACGCATAATTTTTATTTATGAGGAATAGAATGTCATATTAACATCTTAGATTAATTCTATGCCATTGCATTCGATTCATCTCCGACTTTTTTATAACATCCATCTCCCTCCTCCCCATCAACCTCATCGGCCTTTTTGTTTTCATATTCAGTTGGTTGTAACAACTGTAATGGAAAGATAATCAGATGCAGATGACGTGCAGATGACATGCAGATGATATGCAAGTACTGGACCAGCATAAGAAGAGGGAAGAAGGAAGATGGGAGAAGGAAGAAGGAAGAAAGCACTAAATAATTACAGAAGATTCCATCGCTATTCATAATAGACACACGACGACTCATCCGATAATCAACTCTTAGCAGAAGTCGACCAGCGACCGAACGAATATCATCTATATATAACTCCTCTTGCAATAAATATACTCTCCAAGTCATATATATATATGTATATATATGTATATATTAATATATAGATATAGATATGCTTTATCTAGTTCAAGGCAGACACTAAAAAGAGAAATACGAAAGTTGATATATATAATACATGCCGAATGCCGATATTATCTCATAATTACCACAAAGCCCAATACATACTCCGAATGTATGTATGTGTGTGTGCTTGTGTGTGTGTATGTATGTGTGTGTGCTTGTGTGTGTGTATGTTTGTGTGTGTGCTTGTGTGTGTGTATGTATGTGTGTGTGCTTGTGTGTGTATGTATGTGTGTGTGCTTGTGTGTGTGTATGTTTGTGTGTGTGCGTGTGTGTGTGTGTGCATGTGGGAATTATGTCGACGAGAAAATATGACAGGCGCCCATGCAAACAAATAGATGGACTTCATATTGTTATATTATATAGAGACCTATTTACGTTCCCTGCGGAATATTGTGATTGATATTGTTAGTATTATTCTTCCTTTAATATCTGGATCGTTGCCACCGTCATCAGTTTCCTCTCCATTACCGCCACTTCATCATCATCACCATTGACGACTGCCATCATGGCATCATCATCATCATCATCGTCATTGTAGTCGTCGTCGTTATCGTCATCGTCATCATTTGGACCCTCACCATTGCCATACTCGTCGACAACATGAATATCGATGGCAGCAACACAGCGTTCTGATTATTAGCAACACAATCGGACATAACGCTGACGCTGGCATGCAATGGCAGTGAAGATGACTAGAATGCTCTGGCATTGCAACTTCCCAGGGCGCTTAACCTCAACGCTAACGGTTCGAATCACAAACCGCCTCCAATCAAATCGGCCAGAGATCGTGTAATCTCCATGCTTCAGAAAAAGGAGGAGTTATGGAGTTAAGCGTTTGTAATAATTTAGTAATAATCCCTTTGTATGCAAATGTGTATGTATGGATCTGCAGCTAAGTCTATAGACATTTGTGTATTTACTCGACACATTGCATTGTGTAATTACGCATAGTTATAAATTATTAATTTGAAATTTGTTCTGCCTTATTGGCTTATATATATTTATAGGTTTCTGAAGGTTGTTGTCAATTCTTTGCTGCTGGTACATAAACATTGCCCGAATTGGTTAAAGGCTAAAAAATCGAAAACATATTTCAAACTGACTTCGATCAGTTCAGATTGACACCACTGCCAGTGGAGGTCGTTTTATACGTTTAAAAATAGACCCAACGCCTAATAATTAACCAGGAAAGAGATAAGAAGTTGAACTTCTGCATCATCTCCATCATCCTCTTCTTCGTCAGTTTCTTCCTCATCTTCTTCTTTATCATCTTCGTCATCTCCTTCATAATCTCCACGCCTGATTTTCAAGTGCCGTATCGATGTGTTAATTGCGAATGTATCCCATTTGAATAACAGGCGCTACATTATTGCCTGACAGCAGAACGAGTCAGAGCAATTTTAGAAATATGTATCTTGCAGTACGACTTCACACCAGTGATTTTGAAACGATATAGATGCAGCAGATCTTTGCCGATCTTCTTCTCAATCAAAGAACGATCGTCAGTTCATCAACCTCTATTCTATTCTATTTAACCGAGACACTTTGATTTTGATTCTGGCCCTCTAACGACGATGTCCTGTCATACACTAAATACGAACTGGCTGGCGTCTGCTTCTGAGCTTAGCTCAGCCCTGGTGCGTCAAGACACTGGCACACTTCACATCCTGACACTAGCACAGGCAGTCTGTCAACAGTATTCCTTCCAACTTCTTTGGATGCCAAAATTCTTTAATTTACTAATCCCATTAGAAGAAAAATCAATATCAGCCTTATTCTATTATTTTATTATTTATGTAATAATCAGATAAAATGTTGCAGACAATCCTCAAGTTGAGTAAATAAGTTAGCAATAGTGTGATTATCCTTAGCGCAGTATGAATTCGTACATCAATCATTTTCACATTGGTCGAACTTTAAAGAGCATCACATTTCCGAACATTTTTTCATATATACTGCGAAAATAATTAAGAGTATTGTTCACCAGATTGTATTCTGCAAAATTTCAATCTGGCATTTCCTTTTAAAAACAATACTGTATGCACATGCATGTATGTTTGTTTTTGCGCATTTAGCCTATTTACATTTTATGCATGCATATATACATGTATTGGCGTAAGTATATATGTGTATTGTGCATAGCTTGTATGCATGCATGTATATGTGGGCTTGAATGTGTGTATTCATGCGGCATGTGTGTAGGCCTATTCAAAGATATGCTTAGCCAACCTTGGCTTCAGCCACACAGTGCATATCATAGCAAATGCGTTTCCCACGCGTTGCATCTGCTGCACAATGGAACTAATTGAATGGCCGCGAAACTCCCAGAAGATTTTATGACGTCTGTAACAGTTGGGGCTGCAGAGGCCGGGTCCGTGGGGTTGTATGGACCGTATTAACCACTAGATGCCGCAAGGTCTTGGAACGGAAAATTCCATACGAATAACTTGCGAAGAAAGCACTGGAGAACTCGGCAGAATGTCGATGGGCTTTTCTGTGTTCCTTAAAGTACTAGAAGGTGAAGGAATTCATTGACATTACACGACAATGGAATGGTTAATTCATACCCTAAAAACTATTGCAACCTTCTGTTATTATCTTGTTTTTCTTCCGTTTTCTATACTGTGAAGGATGGACGTCATTGTTTGCAACTCCTTTTTTCTTATCCCCGTTAAGGATAGGATAATTTCTCTTAATCTCGTACATTATCTTGTGCTAATTCATAAGATTGCTATGTGATATCACAGTCGGTTCAATAAATCACACACTTTCTTACTTACTTCATTTAATGCAGCAGTGCTTCGTAAATTTTAGTGCCCACGATTACCACTACGTGTCCATTAGGGACCATTGAATTGTGCAATTTTGATAACGAAGCTAAGAAAGGTATCAAGTTTAAATTTAAATTAAGATCAAGAGAGTGACACCTTCGGATTAATTTATATCCATTGATGTCTTTAACCTTTGATTCTTAGACAGATTGACATAATTATACACCTTCTGACGATATTTGGATATAAAATATCATGTAGAAGCAGAAGACAAAACCAAATATAAAAGTTTAGGAGAGAAATTGAGACACAACCACACACAAATATAATATATATATATATATGGGTGTGTGAGTGTGTGTGTGGTTGTTGTGTGCGCGTGCGTGCGTGCGTGCGTGTGTGTGCGTGTGTATGTGTGTGTATGTACAGGCACATATAGAAAAACAGACATGTGGAAGCAGAAACGAATATCCAAGAAAGTAGCCATTGAGGAATCACAACACAAATCAAATAAATGTCTGTCTGTATCATAGAGTAGGCGTTATTACCATTTCCTCTATAGCTTCTTTAATGCCTTTTAGACTAAATTAGACGCCCTTCCTGAATAGTACATGGCAATCACTGAGATTGAAAAACATATCTTTCTGTGTCCTCTCTCTCTTTGTGTGCCTGGATTTTGCATGTCATTTGCCAATATATTACAGTTGCAGATAGCCGTGTATGCCGCCGGCTTCTATCCATATCATGCGTATATGGATTTATTTTAACTAGCGCCGTTATACTTGGTTCATGTCATCATCATCTGTTGGGCGCCGATGGTCCTTTGCTGCTCTGCCTCAGGCGACAGATGAAACGAAGTCGTAACATTAATCCAATAAATGTCTCAAAGCAACTGGTCAACTGCGGCGACGATTCCGTTGGCCTTCGCTCAACGATCCGGTCGCATTAGGACCTACATGGATCCCGTAGATTTTCATGAACATCTGCTTAATGAGACTCCATTGACAACTGAGTAATGCAGATCATCCATGTAGATTGTTTTGCAATTACAAGGGCAGATGTTGGTCTAGCAGTCCTAGATCGAATTATCGCTGAATTATTCCCGATGATGTGGTATGTTTTATGGGGTTCCAATGTGAATGAGGCTCCTGTAAAGTCTAACTAAAGTCTAAATCGAATTAATTGCCAAGAAAGAGGAACCAAAAGTTGATATAAGCTATTTAGCTGTTCTTGACTTTGATTGCACTGTACCTAGGCATTCATGGCTGAGAATGTAATACCTTTGTTGTGAAATTAACAACAACAGCCTCCAGCTAAACAACCGTTTTGCTTGCATGTATGTTGCGTAAATCTGTAGCCTAGTTTATTTGCTAATGGTCGTGGCTGTCGATGTGAGTTGGGTTGCATTCTCTGCCAATATTTTGAGAGCAGTGGAAGACAATTGTTTTTGATCGTGTTCTTATATTGTCAGGTGTGAGCACCTTTGAGGAATGGTCTGAGGATTGTTCTGTGGAATGCTCTGAGAATTGCTCTGCTCATTGGTTAAGGGTTGTTCTTGAGGGTTGTGCTGAGGATTGTTCTAAGGATTGTTCTTGAAGAGATGCCCAATCAAATTTCTATTGACGAGTGTGACTAAAATAGTGCAATAGTGTAAGCCAAGATGATTTAAAAGCATAAACTCGTGCATTGTAGTGTTAGAGTAGACCTTCCTAATCTGTAGGTCTAGTCATCTATATAATGCTGTTTTTTTTAATCCATCCATACCATGGAACACACGTTCTGTCGTTCGAACTGTCCTCAACAGCCCGTCCTTATATCGCAACGCAACTTGGACATAAGAGAACGGAAACTAGGTTAAGTTAGGAATAGTCAAGAGGCGGCTTACCAGAGCTGATGCAGGGCAGTGGTTGGCGGAATGATCGTGAGCATTAAAGTCTCAAGATTTCGAATAGAAACAGTCGTGTCACGGCCATGACAGAATCGCGTCACATCAGTGTTAAAGCACTTTGACAGTCATGGAATCTCATGGCGACATAAATGTGACGGCAGTTTCATCGCTCGGCCATCGTGATGTCCAAGTCATTCAAGGGAAATGTCCACTGAATGCCAATTGCCACTGCTCTTCCTCGAATGCTCCTCTGACCGTTAGGTCGCGTCAGTGTTGGCGGCTGCAACACGTGGTCTCCTTCGCAACCATTGCGCCTGTCACGCAAGATGAGAATCGTCTGGACAGTCCGCAAAGACATCAACGCTGAACCGTCTGAAGCCGGGCTAAGACACAACGATGCGCTTTGGCATTTAATGGTTGTGACGAATAGCTGCTGTGTTCTCTTGGAACTTAAGCCATTGATTCGCAATTAGGCTCTTAACACTGATGTAGACTCTTCGAGGTATGCATCTAGCTCACCTAGTTTAATTGGCATGCAAATTAAAGTACCACTTTAAAGGACTGACTCGTGTATGATGCGGCGCCATATGGAAGCGGCGCCATTTTGTTTATGCTCTTAGATGCAAATGGGAACTTCCAGTGCACGTGATCCACCGGAAGAGCGTGCGTTGGGGCTGACGGGAAAAAAGGATGTAACGGATAAGTTAGTCATTGCAGCCTTAACGACCACTTCGAAAGTTCTTCTCGATGCTTCTGACGAACAGAGACCTTTGTTGAGAGGATGGCTTCGTTGAAAGCCACATCAGAGTACATCTCAATACAACGTGTAAGGATGGTAGAATGCAGAGCCATTGATCTACGCTGCAGTGAAAACAGTCAGACATGAAACTCGTCCGTTGAGTGCACTACTCTGTATGCAACCGAAGAGACGAAAGACGTCCTAAGTCTTCGGTTCATTTGTGGTCACCTGTCGTTGCTGTAGATTATCTGGTCCCAGCAGGGGTCCTGCAGCCCCCCTCTGCAACCCTCCCTCAGAACATCAGGGTACGCTTAACATTTCGTTTTTTGAAAGTCAGAAAGAGGCAATTGTTCGACGGGTTTCTGTTCATCGTCCGGAATCCGAAGGAATCCGAGGGAAGCGATTCCCCGAAGAGTCATCCAACCGAGCCGCGCTGGATCGTTCGATGGAAGAGGACCGAGGTGAATGAGATGAGGGAAGAGGATAATGGTGACCAAAAAGACGTGTGATGGAGGAAGATGACGATGAACAATCGGTTGAGCAGGAGGAGGAGGAGAAGGAAGAATATTAAGAGGAAGAGGGAAAGAAGATGTTGATGACGTTGCGTAGGAAGAGGTGGAGGAGGTGGAAGATAAGAAGGAGGAGGAGCAGAAAAGTGAGGAGAAGGACATGGATGAGCGGGAGAAGGAGGAGAAAGTTGTTGAAGACGGGGTGTAACGAGAAGGGGAGGACAATGAGGGGGTAGAATATTTAGTGGAGGAAGAGGAGTAGAAGGAGGACGAAGAGAATGAGCAGGAAGATGAGGATAAGGACTAAGAGATGAAGGAGGAAGATGAGGATAAGAACTAAGAGATGGAGGAGGAAGATGAGGATAAGAACTAAGAGATGGAGGAGGAAGATGAGGATAAGAACTAAGAGATGGAGGAGGAAGATGAGGATAAGGACTAAGAGATGGAGGAGGAAGATGTTGAAGACATGGCGGAGATCCAGGAGGAAGGATGATGAGGAGTTCTAGTACGAGAGCAAAAGGGCAAGGACAAAATTAATATCAGAAAGAGATTAGGAAACAAATAGGAATGCTGTTTGGAGACGATCAAGGGAAGAGGAGGACAAGGAGGATTAAGACGATTAGAAGGAGGAGGAGGAGAACGTACTTAGATGATAGGAAAGACAAGGAGGAGGAGGAAAAAGACGACGAGGACGAGATGGATAACGAAGGAGGAAATGGAAGAAAGGGAGGACATTGCTTCTTTGTGTGACATTTAAGAGCGAGGGCAAAATCTCTGCAGCAATTCTAACAAATGACTTTGCAAAATGACATCGATGCCCGGCTGAGTCTATCCTAAGCAGCTTCAATATATAAACTTGCCGGAATATAGCTTATATATATATAAATTATATATTACATATCATATGCATGGAAGAGTTATAATATTATACTCTCACGAGAGAAACGAGAAACTCATAAAGAGTAGATTTGAGATTTAATATGAATTTTTAGTGGCCTGGTCTCGTCAAGTATAACTGGAAATATAACCAGCGTGAGTCGTGATTCATATAAGACGTCGCCAGAAGCAAGAACAGCAAAGCTTACAAATCATGATGTATATATAAACATGAAATAGGACAGAAATCTCCTGAAACAGCGTCATCTACACAGATTTTCATGCTACGCGATTCATTACAATGTTGCGTAATGTAATTCCGCTTATTTACGATCGATCGATGGTGCTGTGATTAGTTTGTAAACGTTGGTCTACAGTTCAAATCCGCGCATTGGCAGAAATTTGTTTCGATATTAAATTTTTATGTCTCACTCCACTCCTTCCCTTCCAGACAACTCAGCTACATTGAGTACACCAACCGACCGTACACAGTCGGTGGAAAGAAGAGACAGCAAGGGGGAGGACGGCCACACGCCTTCATATGCTGAGGCTAAGAAAATGAAGTCGCTAACACTTCATGCACATGGCTGCCTCTTTTTAATTTCAACGTAGTAACTGGAGGTGAGTTAGGAAAAATAATGAAAATATCGTTGCACATGACGTATATGTCAATATATATATATATATAAAGGCCGAGCAATGCCCCATCTATAGACACCCATAGAGACTCACCGAATTCGTAGATGCCCACCGAACCCAGAGTGGCCCATCGAATCTACAGAGGCCCATTGGACCCACAGAGGCCCATCGGACCCATAGAGGCCCATCGGACCAAAATAGACCCATAGAGACCAATCAGACCTATAGAGACATCGTATCTCGGCTGCTAAGTAGAGCGAAAATCGACGACGATCAGAGGGTCATCGATGGACGGATCCATCCGCTGCCCCACGTGACCTGTAGACCGGTTTCCCAGAAGGCTCCTTCTTCGGTTCAATGAGTAAGAAAGACATTTGTCAGCCATCGAGATACGGATACAATTGATAGCATCAGCCGTAGACAGCCCCGCGTAGCAGATGACGGTCGATAGATAGATAGATAGCTTTTATTGATCAGGAAATCAACAGATGGTCACTAAAAATCAATTGCAACAAAGGCGAAGAATAGACGATCAATCATAAAAAAACGTGTCCTTGCAACTTTCACTTTAGCTGTGCGAGATATATGATTATGTCAAAAATATTCTAAGTTGAGATCATAGAAGAGTAATTGCTGTTTATTGAGTGAGTAAATGGTTTAAGTTTAAGTTGACCTTCTTATGCATCTACGCATGTGACAAGACTCTTCATAGATGGATCGGGTCGTAGAGTAGTGGTCAACACACTGGGGCGGAGAGCTGAGGAACTGAGTTCGAGACCTGTATACCTGTAAGATTGACTAGTCCTTCTTTCGCTGGACGGCGTTTGTTAAAATTATATGTATAACGTAATGGACGTCCTGCGTGGTTGCCGACGACAGTTACATTCGACTCCTGTAATAGCTTGTCATCAATCATTCGTTCATACTTTACTTGTAATCATACTGCGGTTTGTCAGTTTGAAATTAAAACGAATTTTCTTAATCTTATTATTTATAAACTAATTAAGCCTCGGTTTGCTGCAACTCAACAGTCTCATAATCTCTGTGCGCTGGACGCTATCCTGCTGGAAGATTAAACACTCCGTTATCTCACGAATGTCTTGAAAAAGGCGCTGCATTAGTTAAACGTTTCATTGATATTGTCCGTTGACCTTAGCACTCGATTCGAGCAGATGGATGCTCTTACTATCCAGCGCATATTGGCTTATCATCTTCGGAAAATATACCATTATTGTCGGTAGTTGTCGTGACGTCATTTAATTATTGTATGATCTAGCTATTATAAGAAATAAATTCTTGTAGCATTTGGCAAAGCATCATTATTCTGAAATTTAATTAAAATTGATGGCTGTCTTCCTGCATTCTGTTAAATCATGCTGGGACACCGGACACGATTTTTTCTTGGCTCGCCGTTTAAAGACTTTATCAAACGGATTTCATTGTTAGGCTTACTTACTGTGTGACTGTTTATTTTCCGTGTTTATGATTTATATTATTCATTCCGTGAATGCTAGTAGTTCAACACGTATTCATCATAAGTAATCAGTTATCTTGTTAATTAATTGTCACGGATTTATGGAGCAATTAACAATAATGATAATAATAAAATTGTTGTTACTAATTGTCGCCAATACTTATTGCCATGAATTCTTATTCCGTCATAAGTTACAATTAACACCTTGAACCTACGCACTAAGGTAAGCTCCCAGAGGCAGTAGCCTGGTTTAATTATATCTTGTAGTTCTACCGGTTTTCATCAGCTGCCTGCCTCAACCGTTCGACGCCGCTGCGTAGCAATAACATAACAAGAAAGAGGACCAGTAAGCTCTTTCGGACCATCATCAGGTCTGGTTTTGACAAAGCTGAGGCCTGATCGAAGTATTGAGCAAGTGGACGACCTGACATTGAGTGGTACCAAGGAGACATTGAGTGGTACCAAGGAGACATTGAGTGGTACCAAGAAGACATTGAGTGGTACCAAGGAGACATTGAGTGGTACCAAGAAGACATTGAGTGGTACCAAATAGATATTCAGTGGTACCAAGGAGACATTGATTGGTACCAAGGAGACATTGAGTGGTACCAAATAGATATTCAGTGGTTCACGTACCCAGGAGACATTGCGTGAGTTCAAGAATACTTTGAGTGGTACCAGGATACAGTGACAGCCGACGTTTTACTGCACAAGTTTCTAAACACATAATATATGGTTTGCGGCTGAATCACAGGAGATTCGAGATTGTTAACCATAAAATCCTACTATCGATCGCTGACCATGCATGCAGGCGCTCCACATACTGAATAGAGTGACCTTCGTGGGGATGACATTGCTGTGTGCACCGGTGATGTCAGGTGCAGCTGTGAATAGGATCGTAGCTGTAGTGAAAGATGACTGTCTCGAGAGAGCAATTGCAAGACAATTTCTACTTCAAGCATCTGACTCTTTTTCGCACCGCATCCACAGTCGTTATACAGCATTCGCTTGTGGCAGTTGCCCGAGCGTTGCATGCTCTCATTCAACCATGACGATGATCGTTGACTCCAGGCATCGTTGCCGGTAAGGAATGGTTGCTTGGGAGTTCGTTCTACTGCAACTGCACTCTATGTGTCTTCCCCGCTTCTGCTGTAAGCACAGAACAATGTTGTAAGTGTATCATGCTCCAGACATGGCCGAAGCTTAGATACTATGCGATCTCGTGAGTGTAGTAATCAGAGTGTGGCTGACCTGACAGTTACGAACGACCAACGAGGCGGCATTTCAGCGTCAATGGCAGTTCATCCCAAAACAACCGACTCAACCAGGGCACGTCATAGACCTCCTACTTGTTTCAGAAGATTTCGGTGGATGTTCAACAAGAAAACGCAATCTGCCTCTTCGAGATAATTTGCAGCCTGTCGTCTGAATTTACCCTACGTTTCTTTGACTTCAGTTTGCACGAACAGCTAGTCATAACCATTTTCAAGAATCCGTTTACAATGTACTCAATTGTGAGCCAAAAATTGCACCGATTGATTTGCAATTAGAACTGACTGATTGACTATATAGCAGAAAAGTTCATTTCATGTATTAGGCTTGATGGAATTTTATCAAGGCCTATCTGTTTCGAATTATCCGACCATTTGACAACATGCTCAGCGTGTTGGGCCACTTTTTGTGGCATTGCAACAACAAGCTTTGAACCTCGATTTGGTAGGCTGATATAACTGCTGTGAAATCTCAACTTCCCAAATCGCATGACGTTCATCCCAAGAAGTAAATTTAATTTTGACAGAAATTCTAAGTTAAATCTAAAAACATTCAGTTTTAACTTTATTATAAATGAATAGACAAATAACATTTTGGATTAGAATAAAACTAATAAGTGAATAAAATATTTAATGAATGTTGACATTCTTGCCCAATTCTAGTTCAAAATTCAAGCACTTCATTACTGTTTATTTAACTTTATTGTATGTATATAAGCCTTTTACTTATAGGCCTTATATTTCAAACTAATCCTTAAAAAGCCTTCGCGACTTCGGCACTCGTATGATACCTTGTGGCCCGCAAGCTCTCATTGTGTCACTAAAGTGGCCCTCGGATTCGAAAACTTTGGGGACCCAGGTATACGCTATCCCGCAGGCAAGAACTAATCAGGCCTATAGGTCTACCTGAATTCTTCAGGTAGGACGTCTGTAATCCTAAAAGTTCAGGCAACAAAAGTTTACCTGAACGGTTCCGGATTTTCGTAACTCAACTTTTCTAAGAGTGTACGTGTGAACCCATAATATCCTAATTATATTCACATGCGCTTTGTATGTCTTTGTATATCTACCAATAATAATAATGCTTATCAGAGAGGACATGCATGTATATTTGTGACCATCTGGTTATGCCATCGGATGACATTACAATGATCGAACAACTGGAACTGTGTGCCTGACGAACCTACATGTAATAATGTATATACATGTATATAGCCGGTCGTCCTAAATACCAAACCATTGATCCACTTACAACGAAAGGTAAACGCGTTCGCCTTGTTTCTAGAAAGAATCAGATAGACATGATTTGTATTTATCAATACACATGCACCAGACTGATGCTTTTCTGTCTGTCTGTCTCTTTCCCTCGTAATAATTACTGCTTTCCGCTTTCAATTATCAGGCTTGATCAATCATACACTCACGTAACGCATATATATATACACACATATGTGGGAGTGTGTGCATGTGTGTGTATAAATGCGTGTGTGTGTGCGCGCGTAAGCTTGTGTGTGTGTCCGAGTGTGTTTATTGTGATTATGTGTGTGAGTGAGCGTCCTATTCAAGTATGCTAATTATTAATTACATAGTCCATAATTATGTGTCTGCATATATATATATATATATATATATATATATATATATATATATATATATATAACGGTGTCATTGTTTTTGAGAGGCGGAGTGGAGACATTTGTTGTTTGGGTTTTTGTCGATAGGTGGCTCTTTAGAGAATCCATTTTCTGTGTTTGTTATTTGGAGACGATGTGTATTATGGGCGCCTGTTAACGCACGACATTAGTCAGCAGCGGGGATGCAGCTATATCCGCAGCAATCTATTGGAGACTATATATATATAAATATATATTTGTGTGTGTTTATATATAAGAGACTATGATCGCAGGAAACAACATGTTTATAGAGACTTTGAATATGTGTATGAGCAGATATATATATGCATATAGTAGGAGACATTATATTTATAGGAGACTATATATATATATGTATATATGAGTGACTATATAAATATATAAGAGACTATATATATATATGTATATATAAGTGACTATGATGGGAGACTATAATTATGCTGTGCATATATGAAGAGTCCGTCCGATGTCGGTCGCCTGCACAATGTGCTTCGAATAACGTAAGGGTTGAGTTTTCGGAATTCAATTGATTGCAATTTAAATAATACTATTATACGGTAGTATTTAAATCGGTTGGAAAATGAATCGCTTGCCAATGCATGGAGCAACCTTGATTGATTTAGGTTTCAACGAATCGGATCAGACACTATTAGGCTGGACTTACATCTATTTGGATTCAATTGCTTCGAATAAGATGCAAGGAGCTGGCGCTATACAAATTGTTTCAATACTTACAAAAATATTTTCGTAAAAAACAAAAAAAAATTTTGCTAAGAATTTGGTTAGACGTTGTTGTATCAGGCCTAACTATCAATTGCAATTGTAACTGTTAACTGCATTCGCTAATTTATATAACGCCGACCGTCAAAAACAAACTTTCAAAATTTGACGTCATTTTATCTGCTTAGACGTCGAGTCATTCATACAAAGGAAGATCTGGTTCTCATCTAAACATCTAATACAGTTCCAGGCATGGACAGATACCGTCAAACTGTTGCATTTTCCTGATCGGCTTAACAAAGCGCAATTGTTTCTTAGCAGTCTTGCTTTCATTTAGGACAATCGTTGTTTGGCATTACTATAGTAGCCATCTAAAGCTGGACCTGTGCTGGGACATTTCTGCACTCAATCATTGGTCGCCATAGCAACTGCGTTGCCTGTTGACACGATTAATGACATCATCCTGTATAAAATGCCTAAAGGCCAATCGTCGATGCTTCGGGAGCAGTCAGAACGACCAGATTATTGATCAATGCGATCAATGATCAGAGAATGTTCCAGAATGATTTGAAATGATCGTCAGATGCATTTTTACTTAATAGGACATTGGTTGAACATCGGCAACTGGTACGTATCTACATGACAGGCAGGCGAAGAAGGCCATGTGTAATACGAATTTATTAGGCATGATACGAAGGCCAGGCATGATACGAAGGCCAGGCGTAATACGAATTTATTAGGCATGATACGAAGGCCAGGCGTAATACGAATTTATTAGGCATAATACGAAGGCCAGGCGTAATACGAATTTATTAGGCATAATACGAAGGCCAGGCGTTGATACGAAGGCCAGGCATGATACGAAGGCCAGGCATGATACGAAGGCCAGGCGTAATACGAATTTATTAGGCATGATACGAAGGCCAGGCGTAATACGAATTTATTAGGCATAATACGAAGGCCAGGCGTAATACGAATTTATTAGGCATAATACGAAGGCCAGGCGTTGATACGAAGGCCAGGCATGATACGAAGGCCAGGCATGATACGAAGGCCAGGCGTAATACGAATTTATCAGGCATGATACGAAGGCCAGGCGTAATACGAATTTATTAGGCATAATACGAAGGCCAGGCGTAATACGAATTTATTAGGCATAATACGAAGGCCAGGCGTTGATACGAAGGCCAGGCATGATACGAAGGCCAGGCATGATACGAAGGCCAGGCATGATACGAAGGCCAGGCATGATACGAAGGCCAGGCATGATACGAAAGCTAGGCGTTGATACGAAGGCCAGGCATGATACGAAGGCCAGGCGTAATACGAATTTATTAGGCATGATACGAAGGCCAGGCGTAATACGAATTTATTAGGCATGATACGAAGGCCAGGCATGATATGAAGGCCAGGCATGATACGAAAGCCAGGCGTTGATACGAAGGCCAGGCGTTGATACGAAGGCCAGGCGTTGATACGAAGGCCAGGCATGATACGAAAGCCAGGCGTTGATACGAAGGCCAGGCGTTGATACGAAGGCCAGGCATGATACGAAGGCCAGGCATGATACGACAGCTAGGCGTTGATTCGAAGGCCAGGCGTTGATACGAAGGCCAGGCGTTGATACGAAGGCCAGGCATGATACGAAAGCCAGGCGTTGATACGAAGGCCAGGCGTTGATACGAAGGCCAGGCGTTGATACGAAGGCCAGGCATGATACGAAAGCCAGGCGTTGATACGAAGGCCAGGCATGATACGAAGGCCAGGCATGATACGAAGGCCAGGCGTAATACGAATTTATTAGGCATGATACGAAGGCCAGGCGTAATACGAATTTATTAGGCATAATACGAAGGCCAGGCGTAATACGAATTTATTAGGCATAATACGAAGGCCAGGCGTTGATACGAAGGCCAGGCATGATACGAAGGCCAGGCATGATACGAAGGCCAGGCATGATACGAAGGCCAGGCATGATACGAAGGCCAGGCATGATACGAAGGCCAGGCATGATACGAAAGCTAGGCGTTGATACGAAGGCCAGGCGTTGATACGAAGGCCAGGCATGATACGAAAGCCAGGCGTTGATACGAAGGCCAGGCATGATACGAAGGCCAGGCATGATACGAAGGCCAGGCATGATACGAAGGCCAGGCGTAATACGAATTTATTAGGCATGATACGAAGGCCAGGCGTAATACGAATTTATTAGGCATGATACGAAGGCCAGGCATGATATGAAGGCCAGGCATGATACGAAGGCCAGGCGTTGATACGAAGGCCAGGCGTTGATACGAAGGCCAGGCGTTGATACGAAGGCCAGGCATGATACGAAAGCCAGGCGTTGATACGAAGGCCAGGCGTTGATACGAAGGCCAGGGATGATACGAAGGCCAGGCATGATACGAAAGCTAGGCGTTGATTCGAAGGCCAGGCGTTGATACGAAGGCCAGGCGTTGATACGACGGCCAGGCATGATACGAAAGCCAGGCGTTGATACGAAGGCCAGGCGTTGATACGAAGGCCAGGCGTTGATACGAAGGCCAGGCATGATACGAAAGCCAGGCGTTGATACGAAGGCCAGGCGTTGATACGAAGGCCAGGCATGATACGAAGGCCAGGCATGAGACGAAAGCTAGGCGTTGATACGAAGGCCAGGCGTTGATACGAAGGCCAGGCGTTGATACGAAGGCCAG
>OY365811.1:16231518-16491518 GCA_959347315.1 Bimastos eiseni | reverse complement strand
GAAAATAAGGAAAGAATTAAAAATGTGAATATTAAGAAATTCGTAATAAATAATTATTTTCTACAACCAGCCGCCAGTTTCTAATAGTAGTTATTGTTAGAAGAGATGGAAAATTAATCAATTAGTTTGTGATCGATCAGCTAATCGATTAGTTAAACAGCCAATCCTAACCGCAATCGATTTGCTATTGCCTTGTCTTAATTCTAATTCTAAATGATTACATTTTTTTGAAGATTACTTTATGAATGAGTTAGCAGCTGTTGTGTATAACTATTGATTCCGTCAAAGCGTCCAATTTGTAAAGTGGAAATTAAAGGTTGCGTAGACCTAATGATACCTGCAGCTTCACGTTATCGTATGCCATCAAGATAAAACAATGCCAGCTAAGGAGATTACTGAAAAAATACTGCAGTAACTTGCTATGCTTTGACTAAAATATTTGCATGAAGCATCGATAGTAAATTCTAGCTGTCAATCGATTTGCTGCTACTAATTCTGATTGCAATCGATTCACTGCAAGATTTGACGGAGGCTAATCCTAACAGACTAGCAAGTTTCAGTACCCATAGCTAATTCTAATTCTAATAGATTAACAGACTTCAGTACCCGTAGCAAATTCTAACAGATTAGCAAACTTCAGTACCCATTGCGAGTTCTAACAAATTAGCAAGCTTCAGTACCCTTAGTTAATTCTAATTCTAACAATTAGCAAACTTCAGTACCCGTAGCTAATTCTATTTCTAACAGATTCACAAACTGCAATACCCGTAGCAAATTCTAACAGATCAGCAAACTTCAGTACTCGTAGGTAATTCTAATTCTAATTGATTCACAAGCGTCAATATCTGTAGCAAATTCCAACAGATTAGCAAACTTCAGTACTCGTAGGTAATTCTAATTCTAATTGATTCACAAGCGTCAATATCTGTAGCAAATTCCAACAGATTAACAAACTTCAGTACCCGTAGCTAATTCTAATAGATATATCACGTCGTACCCATCTCGGGTTGACGGTTCGTCACGAGAAAGGTCACAACTACTGCCGGTTCAATGACATTATCGCTCTGAGTCTATAATACAACAATCACGAATTCGAGCCAGCTGGCAGGACTCCGTGTAATTACAAGTCACGCACTTGTTTCGTACCTTGCACGTTCTTAACGGATGCGATGAATACGTGAAGTTCAATGAAAGCTCATGCGGTTGTTGAACTAATGATTCTATAGACACTCATTGGTCATTTCCCCTTATGACTCCGCTTCTAATGATTATTGTTCAACGAAGAATGTCGATTGAGCGATAAACCCCAGCAGTCACCAAATACCGCAAAAATGGTTTTTCTGATATCTTACAAGATTAAAACGGTTCCTCAAAAACACAAACAACAAATTTGTAAGAGGGTCTTACACGTCTGCGAAGGAACACCGACCGACGCCAGCTAAACAAACACTTTCTCTTAGCATACTGTGGGCTTTCGTCTTGGGTCTCGCTATCGACACGAAGAGCGTTGTATTAGACACATTCTAGGGATGTAGAAGAACTAAACGACAAAATGTGAATGAGACGCAATGAAAGCTGTGACGTATCTTTTGTAGGATGATGTTAGAGAAGAGAAAGAGGAATGCATAGAGAGCGAAGAAAATGAGAGAAGATAAAGAGGAGAAGGAAGCAGAGAAAGAGAGAGAAATGGAGAAAAAGGTAGAGAGAGAAGAAGAGAGAGGAGAAACAGGAGAGAAGGAAGCAGAAGAAGAGAGAGAGGAATAGAGAAAGAGAGAGAAGAAAAAGAGAGAAGAAAAGAAGGGAAGAAAGCAGAGGAAGATAAGATGGAGGAAGGGAGGGGATAATGAGACACACAGAGAAAGTGGGACAGAACTGGAGCGACCTGGCCGTAGACGAAGGGAAAGAGAATGTTGGATAAAGGTTTGAAGAAATTTAAGGGAAATGCAGCTGATGATGCAAATGATTATATACATCCTTCGAGACGGAAGTGGACGGAAGACATTTGGGAAGAATTAGAAAATACAGAAACGAAAATAATGGTAGAAAATAATGTATGGAAGTGACATGGACAGAAAGGGAAGAAATTGTAGATAAGATGATAACGTGCAAGGGTTAAAACGAAGATCAACGGTAGAACTTACTGTACGACAACGAAGCACGGGGGTGGAATGAAGGCAGAGAGACGGAGGAAGATAGAGGGGCAAAGAAAGGAAGAGGGTCGGAAGAAGACAGAGGGACTATTATTATTTTGTTTCCAATGTTCAAGAGATGCATTGATTGAAAATGTTTACATTACAGGCGTCGTACACTACAGCAAAGTCTGTGAGAATGGCGACGACAACGCCGTCTTTGACGAGGTAAGATAAATTATGAACATTCATATCTAACACAGGACCTCTATGGCGCCGGATGGCATGTGTAATGTGAGACACGTGTGAGTGGGAAAACATAAAATAATCACGTGATGGTTAAATTAGTCCTGGCTTATACTCCTTCGAAATTACTATGGGCCTAGGTCGGAGCTTGGATTGATATGATAAATCTATTGAGAACATTCATCTGTCTTCTCTATGTCTCCTCTATAATATAAAAACCGTTTTGCTCTATGATCTGAAAACAGAATATCTGATAAATGTACTGAAAGACGGAGAGGAACGAAACGAGACGAGGCGAGATGAGGTTAGTGAAAGAAGTGACCACAGATTGCTATCGATTTCGTTCACTTTCAATTTGGTGCACGATAAGAAGTCGTGACAATATTTCACCGAATTGTAATATACAATTCTGATCATTGATATAGTCTTCGTGTAGCTCCAGTTTGTGAAGTTTCCAATTCGCTTTAGTGAATTGGGATGAAAGGAGGTAAATGGTACACCAAGCAATGGCTCTTGGTGATATTAACGCGACACAATAAAGTCAACTAAATGTAAGACTGGGTAATACATGGATTGATGACAATGTCGAAACAGTCTAAAAATATGGAAACACATAATGGTTGAACTTACTTCAGCTGCACTGAAGAAGCTAAAAACTACGACAGTCAGGCATTATCACTGTTGTCATTGCTGTAATTACTGTTGTGCATTAATTTATTAAGCTCCACTATTTAATGGCGATACAGCAATCGATAACTTCAAGCAGTTTTAGTGAAGGACAAGTCACCTACACAGTTTCCATTTCAGGGTAGTCAGTAGTCACTGTTTGAGGGTAGTTTCCGTTTGAGGGTGGTTACCGCTTCAGGGTAGCTGCCGTCTGAGGGTAGTTATACCGTTTAGGGTAGTTACCATTTGAGAGTGGCTACCGTTTGAGGGTAGTTACCGTTTGAGCGTAGTTACCGTTTCAAGGTAGTTACCGTTTCAGGGTAGTTACCGCTTCATGGTAGTTACCGTTTGAGGATAGTTACCATTTTAGGGTAGTTACCATTTCAGGGTAGTTACCGCTTAGGGTAGGGTCGACCCCGTGCTCTCCACGTTGCAATGGCGATTCAGCTGCCCTGTTCCACACATAGGATGGACAGTGGTCACCGGTCAATAATAAAACACTGGAAATCGACCCCCTAACGAAAATGCGTTACCATCATCTCCCCAGCTGATCGTTTTGAATGTTGAATTACCATTCGGTGTTTCCGAATATCTCGACTGAGGAGGTAGCCCTGTGGAGTGTCAACCATCATTCGTAAAAACGTGCCACATTCTTTTCGAGGAAAGCGTTGAACCGACCTGACTTCGTGATCCTCGTGAGGTTGATATTCCTCACAAATCAACGTCAGTGGCACATTGGGGTCGCACCCGGATCCCGGATACAGCTGGAATCTGCTGGATGCACTGCTTCGTCATTCTCCAGCCATTGCTTCCCACCACATAAACATCCTTCCAAGGCGCGTTTCCCGTTTATACATCTTAACACATTTTTAGCATGTATGTCATCAATCGCAGTTATGTCCATCTTTCTCATTGAAGTAGCATGGGACGCGGTGGCGGGGCGGTATGTTCTGTATCTTGCAACCGAAGGGTCGCAGGTTTGAACCCACCTCAAGTCACTGCGCAGCGTAGCGACCTTGAACAAGTTATACCCTCTCAAAATGTATGTGAGGAAGGCAACGAGAGACCTAGCTCGGGTGGTAAAGTGCTAATGGAGCTGCCTCCTTCGTGCAGAGAACTCATCATCATCATCATCATCATCGTCATCATCATCATCATCATCGTCATCATAATCATCATCATCATCATCATCATCATCATCATCAATGAAATGGAAGCGCTCTTGAATTAAGTTTTAAAAAATGTAGTGTCAATGTCTCTTAAAACTCTGTTATTTCCTTTGCAAAGCTACATGTCCTTCAGGAAAGTACCTTTGTGAACATTCCTTGCATATATTTACTCTTAATGAGACCCAGCTTCAACCTGGTGATACATTGGCATAAATTTCTTAGCTGGTTTCACAACTTTTCTATGATACGGATAGCCCCTGGTGCAGTAATAGCGATAAAGGATTAGCTTTTCTTTCCAAGTGTTATCTGTCTAGCACTTCGTCTATTTCTAGACACTCCTATTTCTGGGAATTTTGACGACGAACAGTACAGCGATTTACACTTATTTTCAGCGATTTCTGTATTGGGCTTACTTTTGAGTAAATTTCTGGCACTAATTGAGTATTTTATTTTCTCTTATTCTGAAATAGTGTTACTGGTGACCTAAATTGATGTAACACATCATCGCTCTTCAGTATTTCTCGATATGCTCTAAAGCTTTGGAATGCATCAGTCTGTCTAGTGATTGATCTGTGCGGTTATTATCCACTGCCAATGAGAAGGTGCAGTCTGGGATGGTGCCCGCCAAACAAATTCCTCCTTAAGTAAGTAGTAGAATACCGAATATCCATCATTGACCACTCCAGAGCAACTCAGCAAGATTTAGATTCCTTAAGTCTTAGAACATATGTGACACATTTACTTTGAATTGGTTCATGCTGCTCCCAACTTGGGCGTTGCTTTTGAGTACTAATAATTTTATGTTTTCTTTTGTTTTATCTACCATGTAAACGGAATTTGTAAGTAGTAAAATTTGTACGTTCGTGACAAACGCAGAATAAGGTGTCTTGTCCAATCTTGTACCATACATAGTCTCCATGTACCATACACACATCCATACACGTACCATACATAAATGAACTTTGCCCTGCGCAGGAGTTCGCGTGGCCAATCGCCAGAGCTATCGAACCAGACGAACAGGTTGAGATACAGATCTACACCTACAATAAATACCTCAGTAACAGGTAACATGCAGTGTAATATATATATATATTATATATATACATATAATAAATGTACCAGTTTGAATACATCTGTCTATTTTATGCCATTCGAGCATCCATGTATGCATATGCTGAGTTGCCTATCCAACACTGTATTACCTCAAAACATTATGGTTTTCGCAGCGAATCAATAACAACGCTCATTTTATTAGAGCGAGACAGTAGATGAGCGTACATAAGATGTATACGCATGATATCATTAGATATTATTTCCCTGAATTCATAGTTGCTGGGCATTCTGTTCGGAATAGCCTATCGCATGAAATTTGAATCCATCAAAAATATCAATAACGATAATGATGACAATAACAGAGACAACAGCGATTGCAATAACATGAAATGGAAGAAACTAAGAGATGGATTGTGGACTATTAATTGAGAGCAGATCCGTCGATTGCGCATTGGCTAAAGACGTGCAATCAGGTGAAGAATGTGTCCTTGATATTCGCTTTCTCTCTTCTTTGCCTTTGCTGCGAACACAAGCAAACTCCATGCACACGCATACACACACACGCACACACATACACACACGCACACACGCACACACACGCATACACACACACACGCAAACATACACACACGCACACACGCACACACGCACACACGCGCACACACGCATACACACACGCACACACGCACACACACGCATACACACACGCACACACACGCATACACACACGCACACACACGAATACACTCACACACACACGCATACACACACACACGCACACGAATACACTCACACACACACGCATACACACACACACGCACACACACACATACATATACATATACATACTGCCACCAGGATGAACGGATAGCTCAGACGAGCTAATGAATTCCGCGTTAATTGTATGGATGATCATCGCAGGTGTAGAACTTAAAAGTATTGCAGCTTATCTTCCAGAAAGACTGGATAAGAAGGCATGGAAAGGCCTACATGAGTCTGAAGTTGATGTCTTGAACCAGTACTCGAGACCTCGAGCCCCATCGACATGCTGGAGACTTCAACAGCAACTGCATTGGGACTCTGCATGATTGACTGGTGAATTGAATCGTCATTGCAAAGCGACTACAGAGAACCACGCGACTACAAAGAACAGACACGAGGTCTCCACCGTCATATCGTTGTCTAGCAACATGGCATCACACGCCTAACGACATTATGTAGAGATTGTTAGGCAGAGCGCTGGTCAGAAAGAACCGATATGCCTTGCCAGAGAAGATAGCAAACGACCTGACTGTGTGATGGTCATGATCGCGTGATCATGACAAGATGTCTCAGATGAGATGTGATTCCGTGACAGTCTCATACACATTCGAAACATCACATCTGGGACTTAACAACAACCTGAAGTACATTGCACTTGCGAACGAATAGCGTTACCGCAAGGCTATAAAAGTCGGAGGAAGAAATCTGATTTCTGTGTAAGTCAAAGCTGATCATGATCGTCTCAGTTTCTGAAAGTCTTTCCAATAAGAACTCAAGACTTCTTTCGAGAGCAAATTTCTCATAAAATTCCATCTTCATAAAATTCCATCTCAGCTACATGTAAATAAAAGTCTAAGCTAGAAATTTGTGACAGAAACAGATGACTTTTCGGAATGCTACATCCATCTCAGTCTAATCACGAGGCGTTCAAAGGAAGCCACAGCGAAGTTCAAAGGAAGCCTCGGCGAAGTTCAAAGAAAGCATAAGCCCGGTTCAATGGAAGCCCCAAATAAATTCAAAGGAAGCCACAACTCTGTTCAAAGGATACCACAACTCAGTTCAAAGGAAGCCACAAATCAGTTCAAATGAACACTCAACTCAGTTCAAAGGAAGCCACAACTCAGTTCAAAGGAAGCCACAACTCAGTTCAAAGGAAGCCACAACTCAGTTCAAAGGAAGCCACAACTCAGTTATGCACATACCCTGACAAACGAATAGTACAAATCAACGGGCGAGGAATTATTGCCACATTCATATTGAAGCGTTTCACTGACGATAATGGTCACTAACTCAACGATATCGACGACGATAATTCAGCAGTTACTTCATGTTGCGAATATCCCATCGGTAACTTATTCATGTTCCTGCACTTTAGTTTCAAGATTGCATGATTTCTCTCTTCTTTTATTTCGCCAATTTAATTTAGGCCTACAATGCAGGTACATTAAGGAGAATTACTTTTCTCAGGAAGTGATTCATTGGCTTTGTCAGAATTGAGAATGCAGTAGCCCCACGAAATGGGGCTGAATAAAGACATGCGGTAGAGTTAAATGATGGTATTAAAAAATAAATTGATTTCAAATAAATATTTAATTGAATCAGCAGTACTTCCATTTGCGTAGGTTGGTCGGAACCTTTGGAATGGTTCTGCAACAGCTCGTGGAAGTCGGTCAGCTCAAGGTCACGGACTGTCTCATCGATGACAACAACGTTGTTATGCAGGTCAGTTCAACTAACCTCATTCGAACTGACCAGGTCATTGCGTCCTCTGCTGACCTCAACCCACTTTATGAAAGTAAATGCATGTTCTGATCCGTTGACTGATTGGCTGCACGTCAGTGTATCATCTATTGACCAAATTTAACGTTCTGTTGATCATGGTGCACTGGCCTCATTGAACATTTTACTGCGTTAACGCTATTAAGATAAGTTACTATTCTAATGACGCCATCAAGATCATTATCAGCGCATGATCTACTTATCTCAGTTTGTAATCTACTGATCATACACGTGACATCGAAAAGATCATAGAAGTTATAAGATATTACTAAATATAATATAGTTTTTTAGAAACAGCCAATTACATTTGCTAGTATCTATTGCAGGCATTTTAAGAATTAAGAATCATAATTTTACCGGCAGTCGTTCTATGAGCGACGGCGGATACACGCTCATTAAACACACGGATACTTTAGCGTTGGTCTTGGTAATCAGGCAATGCATGCAGAATCTATTGTTAAAGTCTCTATGCAAAATATGGCCAAGTTTTATTTTCTGTCCAAGCGATTAAGATAATGATAGATTAGTCTTTCTTTGTTCGGGCTAACTTTTAATATTAAGCATTAAAGACGTCGATGACCTAATTTAGTTTTTCAGTTTTTGAAGATTCGCTTTGCCTTTGTTCCCATTTTTCTCTTCTGTTTTCACTCGTTTTGATCTTCCTCGGCCTGTATTAATAATTATTTACGCTTACGCCATAACCTGTTTCTAATTTCGGGAGACAGTTTGAAACCGCATTGAAAACGTTTCCGATCGTAAATACCTTTACTTAAGCATTGCAGAATAATTGATTGATAATGAATGTCGTAAACTGTGTTTGAATCGCAGTGGGGGGTTAGTTAACCGAAGATCAGGGCGTCGTCAATTTCTCTCTCTGTAACGGGTGCGACATCAGTCGAATCCGTTTAATGATGTACACTTATCATTTTTACCCCTAGCTAAGAAGTCATGTAAAGCAGAGACTGCGTTTCAGATTACTGTTACCGAGACAGAGATTAACTCTAGAAATGTCTCCCGTCCTTACATCAGAAGATTGATGCTAAAGCTGTAAGTAGATCCAATTTATACAGCAGCAGCAGAAGCAGCCATAACTGAGTTGTGACAATCGAGATAGAACTAAGTTCGTGGTGACGAAGAAGCACTTGACAACACTAGTTCGGTCTCACCAACCATATAACTGGCTAGAATTGATTAACCTTCGTCGCGTTTTGCCATAATTTTAAGCTATTATTTTCGATGGCGGCCGATCTAGCGGAATATAAATGGCCCGCTGTCTATCCCAGCTCGAAGGATCATTTCAAGGCGGGATGACCAGCTCGCGGTATTCCCAGTCTTCTCGTTATTACTATTAGTCGACTTATTGAGTCATAAATTGGCTGCATCGACGATCCATCTGAATGCGCAGCTCACGGTCGCCATGACAATCACTGGGCAATATGAAGTCAGCCATTTTAATTCTAATATGGCGGAGATCGAAGTCAAAGGGCGGAAAGCAATTCGGTCATTTGTCGCAACTGGCGAACAATGAGCGTCTATAGTTTATGGGGATAATAGAAAAGGCTCAAAGAGACGAACGCATCGCGTGGAGTCCGGTTTGAGATGTTGCGATGGAAAGCCTCAATGGCATTTATGGACAACCAATCAGTGGGTCTGCAGCCTCTTGTCAGGGCTAAGGTTTGTGAGTTCCTTGATATTAGATTGAAAACGAGTGTTAATAGAAGACCAGCATCACACAGACTGCGACCAACGGTAAAGGGTGTCATACTGCCTTAGCATTAAACATTCGATATGATGCGTAGGGCCTGAATAATAAATAAATATTTCTAAATCTCTCAGATACATATCATGTTAACCGCCAATTCTCATGTAATTCCTATCTTGCACCGTGCAGTTTATTATTTCGCGAACACTTATGGAGAACATAAGATTATCGATTGCGCATGCGTCTTGGGCGTGACGACGGCTGCTTTGCAGTTGAGTGGAGACGAAGACATGACTCGTAAAAGTGCAATCAAGTCAAGACACAGGAAACGCATCCTAGGAAACTCAATCACAGTCAGGTCTGGTGGGAACAACGCCGCAGCAGAGGCATATATATATATATATATATATATGTTTATGGCAATTGAATTTATAAATGGAGAAAGGATGAAAGAATTGGCTTCCTTAGGGAATTATCAATCACACCGCCTCATAAACGCACACAAAGGAGTAGTCTAATGGTCAAACAAAAGAGGTGACGATTATTGCGTCGATGATGACAATTATCTTCACATGTCATGTCGTCGGTGGAAGGTCGTTTGCAGCAACAACATCTTAATCATCATTATCACCAAGGTGCAAAAAACATCTTTATCATCAATAGTATCATCTTCATCACTATTAAGAGTGAACAATGATACAGTCTATACAGGTACGAAGTTCTCGCACATCTCGGCCTATATGAGGGACACGCTACACTGGTTACCGGTGGAGGACAGAATCGTCTTCAAGATCGGCCTCATGGTGCGTTCGTCGCTGGCTGGTGCCTCCTCGGGTTACATGTGCGACCTGTGTATTCCAGTTGCCAGCCAGTCGGGGCATCAGTCCCTGCGTTCTGCGTCTCGTGGGGACCTGGTGGTTCCACGCTCTCATACCGCCATGCGAGCAGGCCTTGCCTTTTCGTGCGTTGGACCGTTACGTTGGAACACCTTGCCGTTACTAATTCGGAGTCTCCCACTGTGTGTAGCAGACGAGAAATGCTGGAGGAAGTTTGACATTTTCATGACTATTGAAGACACGTTTATTTCAGAACTGTTAGGTAGCTTCGGTAAGCGCCCTCGTGAGGTTATTGTAGAGCGCTATATAAATGTTCATATACATATATACATACATTTTATAAACCTATTGGAGGAATGAATGCATACATTGTAATTCATGTAATAATTTTCACATATTAGATATCATGTAACTTATTACTATATATTATTTACTCACTTATTACTTATTGAGAAATGTATAAACCATTATTCCTGCATTTGACTACCTATGTTCTGGATACCTGTGATTGATCATGTGACCAGGCATGTGTTACCTTTGAACTGACCTACAAACCGCCGGATGGCTCAGTCGGTCATTGGCAGAGAGACGGTTACCTGGACAACGGCGACTTCGAAGGTCGAGCTGACGACGAGCGACGTCCTCTGGTGACGGACAGAAGAAGCAGCGACATCGATTCAAACAATTCAAGTCCAAAGTCTCGGAGAGGATCGAGGCTGAGCGTCACCTCCAGAGGATCTCAAGTCCTTAGGTCACCCACCAATGCGTACGTTGCTCTCTGCTGTCTTTATCACTCTCTACAGACATAATATTATTGTGCATATCTCAGTAGATAGGCAATACGTCTGATAGGTAGTAAAAATTTGTCCAATAGGTAGGAAATATGTCTAATAGGTTGGCAATATGCCTACGAGGCAGGCATACATGTACTGCCCTCTGCAGTGCATGTAGAAACGTACATATCGTAATCGTATCGTAATCGTAATCTCAGCATTTCTACAGCGCCCACAAAAGCGAAGTCGCGGGAACCAGCTTATTCACAGGCGCTTAATCAAAACAGAATCGATAGGCAGGGGGTCAAATCCAAAGAATCAGGCAGGCAGACAGATAGACGGCTAAGGTGGACGGTGTTTGAAATTGAAAGGAGATAGGAGGAAGAGGAGGAATCAGGATAGGATTTGCGAAAGAGCAGTGTTTGGAGTTGTGAGTGAAAAAAATGTGGGAAGATAGCAAGAGGTTTGGTGTCTGTGAGTTCGTAGGATGGATCGGATATTTGTCTTAATGCTGGAGGGAGTTTGTTCCAAAGAGGCGGAACCTAAGCCTATAGTCTGTGACATATACGTCTGTGACTATATATGCACCCGTCTGTTCATTATTTTTTCGTGTTTGTATATATAAATATATATATATATACATGATGTATGCATCATTTATGTATATTCTATGAATCTATGGCAAAGTTGTCTTCTAAGAAAGCAAACGGTCATCTACTCAAGATGCAGCATTGACTATAGGTTAGTCAAAAATCAAAATATGCAGCAACAGTTGTGTGCGATGCTACAATAACGAGTGGACAAAAGGTCTCCCTTTTTACGATGGCATTTTGTAATAACATTTAATTAACGAACTCAGCTTGATAGTGGTTCGACTACTAAGCCTAGAAAAACCAAACTCCATATATCGAGCAGAAATAAGTGGCGCTGGGCTTCAATGATGTTCTACCCCAGTCTGGACAATTTTTTTATGGTAAACCAGAAAGTCGCTATGCACGTGATGACACACCGACCAACAAGAACACGCGAAGTAGTGACCAATCACAAGAGAAGTAATTACGCGTCAGACCGTTGGCTATAATTATGCCAAGTCATAAAGACGAAGTATTTTATCTCTTTTTCCTTAATTCCGTCACTACTGACGTAACATGACTCCATGGCAACCAATAATAACCGGTCGTCATGGTTACTGTCACCCTTAGAGTCGTATTTGAAGCACACCATCTGACCTCGGCACGTTTCACATTATACATGAATGACGCCATCATTATATGATATTAAAGTAATTAGACGAAAATCACATCGATTCGTGAATTATGATTAGTATTGGTCTAATGAGAGAAGCCAGTCAGTCTAAAATGGTGCCAAGGTCATTTGATAGAAATGGTAGGCAAAGATAACTAACGTTCCTCCAAAGGAACTATGAGTCCAAGGTCAAGGGATGCTGAAGCAACCAGGCCCATATCAGCTGATGACCAGAATACTCGTCAATTGGAATAATTATTATAGCAGACTGCAGGAAATCTCGGATATGCATGGTCTAATAATAATAGATTGTCTAATGCAGAAGCGCGCTTACAGAAAACGGGGCCCTAGGCGCAAATATTTTTGGAACCCTTCTGAATTTGTACACTGGGTCTGAGGGCCGTCCATAAATGACGTCACGCACATATGGGAGGGGTCATACATCTGTTACAAGGGGAGGCGAGATATGTGACGTCACGTCATCACATCAAACATCAAAATACGTTATTTTATTTTAAAATTTCACTCAATTAATCAAGTTCCACTTAAACAGCAGTAATCCCTAATTGTTAGCACGATTTAACAACACTAATTACTAAGTAATTAAGCACTATTATAGTTATAAAAAAACTGCATTCTTAATTATTGAATTGTATACCTATTACACTCGCTGTCAATTTTGGCGTTTTGGAAGTGAAACACACATGTAGTTATCAATAATTAAGCCAAAACGCATCAGGCCACAAAGAGTCGCTCCACATCGGTAACGTGAACTAATCATACTAATGGATGTAATTTTAACTAAGAAAATGGAAATAGTGTAAGCTGGATAGACAGAGAAAAGCTGGACCTGAATGGAATATCCATTCCTCTGGACATTTGTTTTTGTTTCGGGAAGGGTGCAAATCTTTGTGACTTCATATTTGAGTGGGGTGACTTTTATGACGACGTTTGACGATGGGGTAGGGGTGTAGTCCCAAATTGCCTAATGTCATTAATGAGACTCTGGTGGCGTTTAACCTATGATCATGTGCAAACTCTCACAAAATTTAACTGGAAGCAGTTTTTGTTGTTTACTCTGATTATAATTAGTCATAGAAGCTAATGTAAAGAAATTTAAGATTATTTGATTTTATTATGAAAACACAAGAATATTTATGAGCCAACTCCTGGAAGCGAAGAGGTTAATAACGCGCAGTCTACGCTCTCTTACCAACGTGGTTACCGAGCCAATTGATTTTGAAATTAACGAAGCAATAATGAATTACTACGATGCACTTGTCATGTGAGTGCTTAGTTGCAAAAAGGAGAGCATAATTAATATATTTAAAATAATTCAAACGTGAGACATGTTATTTTGTAGGAAATTTTTATGTTATTTGGGGCCCACTGAGATGCTATTTTGAAATGAATAAATATGTTTTCATTAATTTAGGGGCCCCTCTGATGTTATTTTGTATAAAATGTTTTATTTATATGGGATGTTATTTTTTTATTTATTGTTTTCATTCATTTGGGGGCCCCTGAAATTTGGGGCTCTGGGCGCGCGCTTAGTGAGCCCATAGGTAAACGCGCCACTGGTCTAACGGAACCTCTCCTCGGATTCTTATCCAATGTCTCTGTCCACGCAATAATTATTGCCTAGAATATATCATGAATTAATAATTCCAGCTAATGAATATCATTGTAGGGTGGCCTTGTGCCGGTGACGTCACATGGTGTACTGTTGAAAATTAATTCGCTACGGAAGTCAATATCACGACAGACTTGGACTTTCAGTTGGAACGCAAGTCCCATGACTACATGGATTGCAGAGGGTTGTGTTACTTATGAATACTCGCAAAACTATTCAAGTGACTTGTTTCAGAGATTTAAATCTCGGACTAACATTGTCCAAATACGGGGACCCTAAGTTGACGTGGCACCCAGTCAAAGGGTTGCTGTGGTAGGGTATCTTACATGAACCATTCCTTGACACGGTCGTTATTGAAAAACGTGTACTTGTACGCATATTTACGGATCTACGCATATTTATGTTCGTGGGCAATGACGTCAGAATGGATGCCTCTGCGGAATCGCGTGCAATACCACGCATATACATATACTGTAAATATATATATGTATATATGTGTGTATATATGCAGCTACGCATATACCATGTCGTAGGCTTGCTGTATATGTATATGATGTGTATGCATAAGTCAATCGTCTGCCAACGGCCATTTACAACGGCCACAGCGCTGTCATCCGTTGCCATTAATATTTCATTACGAGCTGGACGTTATTTAGAAGTAGCAGAAATTAGACTGGTTCCGTGCGCCACTGAGCATACAGAATTTATGTATGCTCAGAACATCCTATTATAATAAATCTTCACTTCTTTTTCATTTAGTTACTGTATTGAAACATTTGTGCGGTAATTGTACGTACTCATTCTGTCTAAAATCGTCTGTGTGTTCCTGTCATTGGCTCTTCAAGTTTGTCTTCTGATATACATATATATATCAATAATATATATATATATTCATATATAAATTATATATATATATAGCGCATTGTATTTCCGATGAGTAGCCAGTTTATCCGAGTCTTTAATCGGTACGAAGCGATCATCCAATTCCAATACGAGGCAACGCACATTTAACTCAGTCAAGTAGGCCTACACACGAGGGTTACACGCATACGACGTCTTTCAAGACATTTTCCAATGTCTTATTATTGCACCAACAGCTTCTGCAATATATCGGTCAGACAGAAAGGAGTCAAAATCGGTGAACTTTAAACTGTTTAGAGAAAGTAGCAGAGGTAAGAGATGGAGGAGAGAGAGAAATAGAGAGAGAGAGAAAGAGAGAGAGAGAGAAAAAAAGACTGAGACGGGCACTGCCAGACAGACATACAGACAAGGACAAGGACTAAGACAAAGAGATAGAAAAAGAGATATGATAGGTATAGATACAGTTGAACGCGGCATGTATGGCCGCGATCATCGGAATGATTGATTGATTGATTGATTGATTGACCAACTAAAATTATTACTTTATAATTTATGTCCAGCTTACATGTATGTGACATAACAATATTCGATGAAACAATGGGCCGTTTCCATGGCGACGCCATTGACCAACTATTACCATTGGCACTGAGAATGAAGAGGGATTCTAATGCCATGCAATGACCGAAACTAATGATAGCAGCGAATTGTCTGCTAAAGAAACCAAGCAACGTTTTGTTTCATGGTTTAATACCAATGACTATTTGAAGGCAGTTAAGTTCTTAGTAAATGGGAGAAAGAGACAGCCAGACAGAGAGAAGGAGATGGAATTAGCGAGACAGAGAGACAGAGAGACAGACAGGTAGTAAGACTGACAGAGACAGACAGACAGACTGTGGACGGGTATATTCGGACAGTGAGCAAAACAGAAACCGAGAAACAGACATAATCAAAGAGTCCTCGACAGACGACCATAATATGGATAAAACACGGACACAGACTCGAAGAGACAGAGAGACATGGACAAGGAGTCAGAGGCAGAGAGACTAGAAACTAAGATGGGTTAGGAGGCAGAAGAGAGACAGACAGACAGAAATGAAATGAGCGATAGAGATGCAGAAAGACAGACAGATAGATGAATAGATGGATATATATATATATATCGATAGATAGGTAAATTGATTGATTGATTGATTGATAGATAGGCAGATAAATAGATGAATGGATGGACGGATGGATAGACGGATAAATGGATAGATGGATGGATGGATGGATGGATGGATTGATTGAGTGATGGATGGATGGATGGATGGATGGATGGATGGATTGATGGATGGATTGATTGATTGAGTGATGGATGGATGGATGGATGGATGGATGGATGGATTGAGTGATGGATGGATGGATGGATGGATTGATTGATTGATTGATTGAGTGATGGATGGATGGATGGATGGATGGATGGATGGATGGATGGATGGATGGATGGATGGATGGATGGATGGATGGATAGGATGGACGGACGGACGGACGGACGGACAGACAGACAGACATAGATAGATAGATAGATAGATTGACGAAGTGGTAGACACAAAGGGAGCAAAGGGGGGGGGTGCGATGGTTGGACTGAAAGGTCGTCTGATTGAATGTGACATATTTGAATGAACTGAGCTGAAACTGCGGTCGTTGCTGACTGAATTCGCGAACAACAAAAACACGTTTCATTTCAACAACCATTGATCTGGTCGACCGCATTCATGATACAGAGTCTGTACTCCTCACGCAGCCTCCTCATTGTGTCCTCGACACTTTTATGCATCTTCCGTCTGCGCGGATTAATCTGTCTGTCTGTCTGTCTGTCTGTCTGTCTTATCCTCTGTCTCTGTCTTTATTTGGCTTTCACCAATTCTACCTGTCTTTTGCTTCTTTAACCATATGCTATATCTGTCTCTTTCACTTGCTCTGTTTCAATGGATCTGTCTTTATCCCTGCTGCCTTTTCTCTTGCCTCCTCTTCTTTGTCTGTCTCTTTCTCCATGTCTCAGTCTGTGACGATCTGTCACCCATTCTAACATTGCTGCCTTGTGTCTCTTTATCACCCTTCCCCTGTGTTCCTCTGCTGCTCACACTTCCTCAATCTGCATGTGTGATCCATTGACTCACTGTCTGTTACTGCACTTGTACTTGTTTCCTCTATGCCTTTGTCTGTCTGAATACCGTCCCTCTGACCCTCTGCGTTCATTTGTGAGCTCAGGCGACGCACTGTCGAGTCGATCAACGTAGGAAGACAATCGCATCAGACACAATAACAATGCAGCCAAACTTTCTTACCCGACGACACAACAATCAAAAGAGTTATGACCGCATTATGGCCGTCGTTCGTCTTAGCAAAGCGTATCGATTAACTTAACAAGAAGCGCTCTAACTCTACATATAGTCTACAGATAGTCTTCGATTAGATGAGACCTTTCAGAAAACACCATTATAGCATTTCCATGTCACAACGAAGAGTTTGAAAATTTAATTCTCGGATGACGTCCAGTCTATAAAGGAAGAGCAAGTAACGCTAAGAGATGTAACATTTCGTCACAACAGAAATTTGATTGAGTCTGCGAAATAAATAAATGAGATCAAAATTAGCCTATAAAACACATGGATTCCATAGGCTACCACTCATGAGGCACTGATTGCCTTGTATAATTGCTAAACCTAATCTCTTGTGGTAGAGGCTTCGTTGTTTTATCATCAGTTTTATTGTCTTTAGTTAGAGTCCGTAGGTGTGTGTACTTATTGGCTATCGATATAAATATTTACATATTATGTAAACAATGCAGAATAATATAATTCAAGCCGTTCGATTAACTTGACATACGATAATTACAAATTAAAATATTTGATTTACAAGCAATTTACTTGGACACATTAGATTGGACACCCTAGTTTTTACTTAACTTTGTTTGCGCTTGTACTTTCAGGATAAGGTCAATCCGATCAATTAGCAAAATAATGAAGTTTGGGAAACAGAGACCTCATTCGGAAATCTCAGCACTTGGCCTCTCAAAAGATCTGACAGGAGTCAGAGAAACTGGTAGGATCAAGTTAATATTCATTGTTGGAATATTCATTCAATTGGGTCTAGTTAATATTCATTGTTGGAATATTCATTCAATTGGGTCTAGTTAATATTCATTGTTAAAATAATCATTCAATTGGGTCTGGTTAATATTCATTGTTGAAATATTTATTCAATTTTGTCTGGTTAATATTCATTGTTGAAATATTTATTCAATTGGGTCTAGTTAATATTCATTGTTGAAATATTCATTCAATTGGGTCTGGTTAATATTCATTGTTGAAATATTCATTCAATTGGGTCTAGTTAATATTCATTGTTGGAATATTCATTCAATTAGGCCTAATTAATATTCATTGTTGAAGTATTCAATTGTGAATTATATGTTTGCATTTTCTATTACGCTGTTAGTAGCATTTCCTTAGGCCCTACTTCCTTAATAAAATCACGTGTGAGTGAGACTTAGTATGAATGGATTTAAAATTAAATTGAGCACCAGAAGACTTTTGCATAGAATATATGAGTGGTCAGTAAATTGGGAAATAATATCTTCGTTCATTAAATCTTTTAGGTTGGGCAGTTGAATCATGTTATTTTGTCAGACATAACGCATCTCATTAGAAGGCGATAGATAACTAATAAATTGCTTCAATTGTTTTAATTTCACATCCGTGGAGCACAGTAATCTTTTGTACGAGATCGTGCAACTTTAACGTTTAGCTTAAGTTAGTTTAAAAGTAATCTAACTCAAAATTTAAAATATTGTGAATTTTGTCTTTTTATCTTTGGTGTTAACTTGATTCGTAGGGCGTAGGCATTCGTGAATATTACGACTGCACTTGTTAATCAGGAAATCCTTACATCTGACTTATCAGGTTTATTTTTCAGTATTGAACAAAAATAATTGAGTAAATATAACTGTTTATTTTATTTTAGTGGACGGCAACGGGGTAAATCAGTTCATCAGCGAATCACAAGCATTCATAGGAGATATTAAAGACGATGACATCCTCATTGACGCAGTAAATGCCACCAAAAAGTAAAAATTTATTCGATGACTATTATTGAGAAGTAAAGGGTTCTGTGTCTCTAGTCCGAAGGTTCGATAGTCCGAAGACTGCATGGTGTCCGGTCGATATGAAATAAGACTGCGATTTATTAGTAACTGGACTGATGAAAATTATTATGTTTGGATGGAAGCTGGACTGCACCATTCTTATCATTCATCAAGCTTCCATTTAGGCATGATTCCTTTCATATCAACCCAGGTCCCAGTTTTAATCACTCTTTTCATCAATTAATCCAGCTTCTAGTTAAGTTAATGTCGGAGTATAGAATCTTATCTTCGAACTATCGAACCTTCGGATTATCGCTGGGACACCATAAAGAAGTGATGTAATTAACTCAGCCCGTTCTATTATATTCGAACATTTGTTGTAAATAGCATAAAGCGAGGGACTTCGTACACATGGAGTCCACCTAAGGGCATAGGACCATTTTTTTAATATGACGATACTTAAAATTCTTCCGAAAGTATGAACGTCATGTATTTAGGCTGCAGTTTTTTTGCATTAAATATAAATCAAGTTGAAATGTAAAACTAGGATAACTATGTGCAGATTGATTTTAGACTAAAATTGCAACAAAAGACGGAAAACTTTGCTTTGTCGAAAGCACAAGACTATCAGGTATGATTGAATTAATCAGGTATGATTGAATTTATCAGGTATAATCTAATTATATCGGGTATTATTTAATTTATTCATCACGATCATTTAAGTTCATCACAAATCGTTCATTTTATCTGCTCACGTTTAATTTTAACAGCTTCAATTTTGATTTTGACAGGTAATCAATTAATTTGATCAGATATAATTTTATTTAATCAATTATCATTTGATTTATCAGGTATAATTTAATTTATCATGTATTCAGCAATAAGAGCAGAAAATTAATGGTCTTGGGAGGGATCACGTCATTTTCAGTTGACGAACGAAGTTCCGAGGCGCGCAGCGCCTGGTATAGGAAAGGGGTTTTGTCAGAGTGATGTGCCCCTCCCAAATGTTTCTAATGTTTTAAAATTTTCACATAGGTAGAATTTAAGCCATAATTTGAAAAATTGTTCTATTGCTTCAATGCTGTTGGGCGTAAAGCTTCTAAAATATACAATATTAATTTGCTTATTCATCCATTCAAGCAACTCAGTTTTTCTGCTGCTTCTTCGGTGCAATGTGAAAACGAGAGTATCTTGACAAATTGCACCGAATGATTGCGCAGCAACAGAACCACCTGTTATCACGTAGCTAATTGTTTGAGTGGTGTCTAAGTTTAACTGCAGGCAATACTAGCAAATCAGTCATTTGTCTTATCGTACCTATAGATTTATATAGCGCATCTGCAAAATGAGTCGCTCTCAGCACAGAAACTCCGGGGAAAAGAATCGGTTACGCACTAGACTACGACAGCGTATGACAACTGATCGCTTGGACTGGCTAATATCATTACTCACGCAGATCCTGATTTGTTGGTCAGGACACAAGTTAGCAGAAATAGTTTGCTAATGGTATAACAACATGCAAGAGGGATTCAACTACCGAATCGGGGAGATATGTAGTAATAGTTTACTTTTACTAGATGTTCAAAGAGAAAAAATTTCGAAATATGATATATTGAAATTTTAAAGGAAACATTTAGTTGTACAAATAAAATAGTTGAGCAAATATTATATTAAGAGCAGATTGTACTCATTATTATTTGATGGTATCTTATAATATACAAGTAAATAATAAAATTGTGAACAGCTTAAAACAATTATTCGTTATATTTTCCCCGAGGGGAGATAATCCTGGGGATTCCCATAGTGGTGCATAGTTCGAACACTGCAAGAGAAGAGTGATAGTTCTGCCATGGTGAAAGCTATTATGAACTGTTGCTAAATGTATGTTTGAGTGTCTGACATCTGTTTGACAGGTGTCAGTAACTGTCATCGAAGCTCGTCAGTTGGCTGGGCTCAACATGGACCCAGTTGTCTGCGTCCAAGTCGGTGATCAGAAAAAGTATACAAGTGTCAAGGAGTCAACAAATTGCCCATACTACAATGAGGTCAGACTCTTCTATAGTACGCTCTCCCTATAGTTTCTGATCATAGATCCATGTGCATATAAAGGGCGATGGAGACAATAATCATCTAAGTATTATTATGTTGGGATAAAAGACGATAATAAGACTCTTTAACGCATTCGATCAAGTGAATTTTCGTGTAGCATTCTTAGAAACAATGAAGATTAAATCTCAACCCTGTGTTCATGCTGCCTTCAGCGATATACTATGCTTATGGTTTGCATGTACCCTTAAAATTATAAGGCTAAAGTAGGCCTACACGTAAAAATACGTCAAAAATGTTTTCATCGCATGCCAGCTACATAGAATTTAAAGTTTCAAAGCCTCTCCCCCAAAATGCTTAAGCGAGTCTTATCTGCTTTAAGCTTTGTTCCTAGCGGCGCAATAAGAGTTCAGATAATCCATAGACCCATAAGCATACATTTACTCGGTTTAACAAGTTGCAGCTCCAACTCTACTTCCATCGACATAGTGTCTTACAGCTACATTCCATTACCACCTGAATTGCTCTCTGACCTTTTGCTGAGGGTCATTCGTCATCACAACATTGCATTGAATACAGATGTAAATGGAAGCGCAAAATAAATGCTCATATGTTCTATGCGTGAATTACGCGCTTGTTTCTGAAGCTGGTTTTATGCGTGTGTTCAGAAAGAGAATGTTTTCTGGTTTCAGTATTTCGTGTTTGACTTCAACATGGCGCCCGCTATGCTCTTCGACAAAATCATCACACTAACGGTACAGTTATGTTATTGCTTCTCAGTCAAATGATTATGGTGCGCCAGTTAATTGCACAAGACTACATAGATTAATAAGCAAGGCTGTTCAGAAAAGGATGAAAACACCCTTGAACATAATATCTACAAATTCAAATTTCCGAAATTCTTTGTCATTCTCCGTCAACAAGTACCGATAAAATTCAAGAAAATGCATGAACGCAGACGAATGTGGATAAATTGGCTGGCAAAGGAAAATTGTCCTCATTTAATATTTCAAGCACTGCACCAAAAGGAGGGTTACTAGCCATAATTAATTAAGGTTAATAGCCATGCCTATAGTGCGTGGGGAGAGGATTCACGTATTAGGCCGTTAATATTTATTCATGGGTTTCGGTGAAAGCCGGTCTTCTTTCTCATGAAATTCCCCTAAGTAGTAAGACGCAATCGAAAGGTATTTTGGAACCATCAAGAGATAGTATGAAACTATCAAGGAATAGTAAGATTCTATCAAGAGATAGCAAAACACTATCGAGATATATTATGGCATTATCGAACGATAGTAGCTCTCTGTCAAGAAGTCCTAATACACAGTGAAGAGATAGTAAGACGATATTGAATTATATCAAGACACTATCAGGTGATATTACGAAAGATATTACGAAAATATCAAAAGATAGTTGAGCACAGACGAGTGATTGTAGGGCATTATTGACAGATAATAAAGCACTAACCAGAGATAGTAAGATACTACTGATACAGGTACTATCTATCGAGAGTTAGAAAGCCACTTTCATGGATAACAGGATACTATCGCTCTATTATAAGACATTATATATATCAGGTACTATCTATTGATAGTAAGACGCCATCGAGTTATAGTAAGGCACTGACGAAATGTAGTGAGACATTATCGACGGTGAGTGAGAAAATTCTGAGTATAAAGCTCAATCGAGAGATAATTATTATGAGACTATCAATGGAAGGTTTATTACAGTATGGAGACTGGTACTGGATTCCCATCATTGTAGGGCATTATCGAGAGTTAGCCTCTGTTGTGCATAAATCGAGGAAGACTATGAAGCGTTAACTCTTGCGTTATATGCTTAGCATCGTTACCAGTATATCCAGTTTAAAATATGATATGCTTGCAGTATAACGACACTGTGCCATAACGAAGATGATTAGCATCGCCCTCCTCCTTTGTCCAGGCTTGGGACTGGCACTGTCAGGGTGCAAACAGTTGCGTAGTTTCCCGTTTAATCAAATTCGATGACTTACATAGCGCTGCTTGATGACATTTGTTAGAAATTCGCATTCCAAACATTGCTTGGAATGCTGGCTGCGGTGCATAAGCAAGCTGGAACTGATGAGTCTTGAGACTTGAGACTTGATAGGAATGATATCTAATGCTGTCTATAATGCACCCAGAGAGATCACGTGTCAGCCTTTAATGGCACAGTCTGTCTAAAGGGACAGATAGACGACTAGATGCGACATTCAAATATCTGGTGGAACTCATGCGTCATACAAACCCTGCCAACCATAACAAATTCTCCAGGTCACGTGCATTGCATAACGTCGATCAGATCAGAGTTAAATATTCATAGACTTCCTAAATTTATGCACAGTTCTTCATCGTGTTGTAGGCTGGATTGTTTGACATTGGAGACATGATTGGCCTATAGGCCTTTGCAGCACATGTACAAAATATCATGGCAAGCCATCTGAACTATGACGATAATATGTTAATTTTTTTCAAAGTCGTAATCGACCACGTAATGTTGGAAAAGGTTGCTTATGGCTGTCCGTCCAATGAGTACCATTCATTCAATCTCCATCGCAACTTCTATTATGCTCAAGTTGCAACTAACAGTCCAGTACATAAGATCCCTATACAACGATACGAATGCCCTGAGGACCATTGATCACAGAGACACCACCTACAGAGGAATGAGTGCCTACTTTAGTATTAGGCCTATATCAGTCTTACAGGACCAGTCCAAGAGACTGCCTGCCTTTGTTGCGTTGCTGCTATGGCTTAGCGTATCTTCGGTAGACAAATGGGCAACTGCTAGTCATTAATTCTTGATTACTTCAGCCTAACTAAATCATTCCTTGCAAGCTCCATGAAAAAGCGGCGATGAACAGGAGAGCGTGTCCAATGCAGATGGTCAGACGATCTTTAATGGCCGTTGACCTAGTAACTCCCATGAAGGCCATGATGTCTTGAAACACAATTCAGCTTCTTAACTGAGGAAAGCGAAGTTCAGACATATTTTGGTTTTTCAGTAAAAAAGACTACGCTTTGTATATTGATAGAGAATGTTTATATTTTGTGAAAATTTCGTCCATATCTGTTTTAGTCCCACTTCAGCTTGTATCAGAGCAACTGCAATTCGGCGACATGGCGGCCATGGCCCACTATACGTTTTAATTCTTCACAAAATTCACTCATCGTATTCGTAAATTCCGAATCCAGAAGCGCCACCAACAATCAAAGCAAGATGTTCTGCTGCTATGAAAGGTCTCGGTTACCGATGTCGGCGAAGACCAAGATTAATAACAATCGTCTGAACTAACGCAGTTACTTGTCCTAATGACTGAGCTGCGGCGTCTGCGGCTGCTGGGGCGTCTATTCAAATATTATATCTTAGCGTCAGCAGTCGCAGGAATTTGGTCGGGATATTTCCGGTAGTTACGGCCTTGGCAACTGACAATTAGATTGCTACCGGGTCAGGTCGATTGGCTGTTGCACAGCAAGAATGCACTATGCAGGACAGGACCTCTTAAAATCCAATAAGGGAAGTCGGACGCTTACATAATGCATGGCGCACAGTGGTCACGCTGAGACGCTGCTATCCATAGAACATTCTACGACAAGTGTAGGTTACAATAAGGTGACACAATCAGGCATTTATTACGTCATTTATTACGTCACCTTGTCAAATTAAAGTGCTTACCAATATTCTTAGGAGGAGGTTCTGCCATTTGGTGGCAGGATTATGCGTAGGATGAAATGCAGAAATGATAATGAATAACGTCTCCTTTTCAGAACAGTCAACGATGATCGCTTCTGTGCGTCATATATCAGTTCGTAGTGTTGCCATTCACCTATCATGCTGATTGTTTTTGGCATGTGGAAGTGTGAATGTGGTATACGAGCGCTGTTAGTTCTCGCTTCCAATGATCATTGATTTAAATTTTTGTGCTCTGATTATAATTATTCAATCGATGGTGTTACTTATTGCTGCGTTATTAATTTCGATGTTCTTACGACAATTAACTACTATCCTACTTTTATTTCATCCGCTATTCTTACTTCTTCACTTCTACTATAACTGTTCTCAACAATTCTGCGAACGCAATTGACAATAATTGACAACCTATATATATATATATATATATATATTGTGGGTAATGATATAGTGAGAAAATGAAGCATGATTAAATGCCACCTGTTTGTCAACACGTATGCATGTGCCATTCCACATCTCACTGTGCACTCCCTTCCGCATCTCTCTATCAGTCACTTTGGTTGTTTTAGATGTATTGTCCATTTATCTATAGCATATATATATTATATTATATATAATATATATATTACATATATACGGACTTGTTTGTTTTGCTCTGTAGTGATACAGTCTCTAGTTCAACCATCTTACTATGAATGAGTGTGCTTAGATGCTGTCGTCATTAGAAGAAGCTTCTGTCGGATGTTAGTTATTGTCACGGACTTGGTCGCTTGCGTCCGTCGTCTTTAGTTTTAGTAGTAGTCGTATGCAACGGTGTATTAGTTCAGCTGACGTCATAAGCGTCATAGTGTCATCATAATTATTGTTAAGCTTCGTTTTATGGTTGCATTGTCGTTTTGCTTTCTAGGTTTTGCATTCGCGCAACTTGCTCAGGTCCGGCACGATTGTCGGCACCTTCAAGCTTGACATAGGCACAGTCTATAACACTGCTGGTAGTTATCAAATATTCCGCTCTTTGCCTCCTCGTAATTCATTTCTCTACACATTTTCTGTTTCCCGCATGACCGGTTGCAGGAATTTTGTTACGAGCATCTTGACTTCTATTCTGTGAATTATTTACTGAATTTCAACAATGCTATTAGGCAAAGTTTGCATTGAAACTGTCCATAGCAAATTGATTTGTTTTAAAAGAGAAAATACAATAGCGTTCAGCTGGCTGTCTAGTTTTAGTTCAGTTCGGATTTGATTGTTTTATGGTTTTCGTAAGTTATAATTTTGAAAGATTTTTAAATAAATGTAGGCTCCTCATTTTTTCCTATTGCAGCTTGCGTGTATTTTTCTAGAAAATTATTCCGTAACTGCTTTCAACATAAATTTTCAGCTAAGCTTATAAGTCCTTTTCTTATGAAATCAGGCAAAGCAACAATTAGTAACAAGGATTTGTTACAAATTTGACAGCCACATAATTATTATTGTTTCGTTTCGACTATTTTGCAAATAGTTTTGGTAGTCTAGTGTCTCGGATGTTCTTTCAAGTATTTCGTTTAAGTTTTAGCTCCTGTCAACGTTTTTTTAAATGTATGGGTGTTATGACGGGCCATTGCCAGAATCCATTTCCATCCTATTACGATCGGCCTAGCTTAAATTATCAAAATTTTTATTATTTCAACATCACTTTTAAACCGATGGTGTCGTGCAGCCACTGTATCCATCGTGAGTGATCTTATTTTATTTGTGCGACTTCATACAGGACGCACGACATAAATTTGGGGCATTACATGTTGTAATATTGTGAAACAGTATAATTAGAAATTCAACTTTGAGCTCCTAATTTTAAGTTTTATGGAAAAGAAATTCAATAATTACATGCAGAGTATCGACGTGCAAAAGTTTTGCTATCCCAACTGAAATTGCACAAAATATTTGAAAGATATAACTTTCTCATTTTCAAATCTAAATTTTGCCATTCTCTGTGGTTCGTGACAGTTGAACACTTCAGTTTACCTTTAAGCATGTTCATTTTGTTCTGAATAAAACTAACTTGACGTGCACATTTTCTTCTTAAGCTTTTCTTACAGCATGGTCACTAAGCTTTTTGTAAAGGGGTTTATGTTTTCTCTTGTCTGCTTATGATGCTCAAAACTCCGATTCGATGATCATTTATTTTTTCCTGCCTTTTTGCACGTGTGCTTGCCTGTGTCTGTGTCCGTCTGTGTGCTGCTCTTCACAAGGGCCAATCATATGTGGCTTTCTTTTTCGTTCAGGTCCTGCAATCTCGACTTTTTCTCAGGTCTCACAAACTGATTGGACAGTTTAGGTTAGATGTCGGAACTGTTTACGCCCAATCAGGTAGGAGACCGGAAGTGATACCCACTGATCCTCTACTATCACTATCACCACTACCAATACTAATGTTGCAATACTAGCATCACTGCAATTCCTGCTACTCCTATTGTTACTTCTACTGCTGCTGGTATCACTGTTTTTACTAAAATTGCGAATATTCGAATAGTTGTGGATATTAATCTGGTGGTCTCAATGTCAGCCTTTGCTATAAAATCGTTATTTCTTGGGAACAGTGAGAACTGAACGCTGATGAGCATAAAATATCTGACGACAATGAGACTCCAACTGTTATTGGTAGTTACCAATAGCATAAACTATCTGACGACAATGAGACTTCAACTGTTATTGGTAGTTACCAATAGCATAAACTATCTGACGACAATGAGACTCCAACTGTTGTCGGTAGTTACCAATGGCATAAACTATCTGATGACAATGAGACTCTAACTGTTATTGGTAGTTACCAATAGCATAAACTATCTGACGACAATGAGACTCCAACTGTTATTGGTAGTTACCAATAGCATAAACTATCTGACGACAATGAGACTTCAACTGTTATCGGTAGTTACCAATAGCATAAACTATCTGACGACAATGAGACTCCAACTGTTATTGGTAGTTACCAATAGCATAAACTATCTGACGACAATGAGACTCCAACTGTTGTCGGTAGTTACCAATTGCATAAACTATCTGATGACAATAAGACTCCAACTGTTGTCGGTAGTTACCAATGGCATAAACTATCTGACGACAATGAGACTCCAACTGTTATTGGTAGTTACCAATAGCAAAAACTATCTGACGACAATGAGACTCCAACTGTTGTCGGTAGTTACTAATAGCATAAATCATCTGACGACAATGAGACTCCAACTGTTATTGATAGTCACCAATGGCATAAACTATCTGATGACAATGAGACTTCAACTGTTGTCGGTAGTTACCAATAGCATAAACTATCTGACGACAATGAGACTCCAACTATTTTTTGGTAGTTACCAATGACATAAACTATCTGACGACAATGAGACTCCAACTGTTTTTTGGTAGTTACCAATGACATAAACTATCTGATGACAATGAGACTCCAAATGTTAATTGTAGTTACCAATAGCATAAACTATCTGACGACAATGAGACTCCAACTGTTGTCGGTAGTTACTAATAGCATAAATCATCTGACGACAATGAGACTCCAACTGTTATTGATAGTCACCAATGGCATAAACTATCTGATGACAATGAGACTTCAACTGTTGTCGGTAGTTACCAATAGCATAAACTATCTGACGACAATGAGACTCCAACTATTTTTTGGTAGTTACCAATGACATAAACTATCTGAAGACAATGAGACTCCAACTGTTTTTTGGTAGTTACCAATGACATAAACTATCTGACGACAATGAGACTCCAAATGTTATTGGTAGTTACCAATTGCATAAACTATCTGACGACAATGAGACTCCAAATGTTATTGGTAGTTACCAATTGCATAAACTATCTGACGACAATGAGACTCCAAATGTTATTGGTAGTTACCAATTGCATAAACTATCTGACGACAATGAGACTCCAAATGTTATTGGTAGTTACCAATTGCATAAACTATCTGACGAGAATGAAACTCCAAATGTTATTGGTAGTTACCAATTGCATAAACTATCTGATGACAATGAGACTCCAAATGTTATTGGTAGTTACCAATTGCATAAACTATCTGATGACAATGAGACTCCAAATGTTATTGGTAGTTACCAATTGCATAAACTATCTGACGACAATGAGACTCCAAATGTTATTGGTAGTTACCAATTGCATAAACTATCTGACGAGAATGAAACTCCAAATGTTATTGGTAGTTACCAATTGCATAAACTATCTGATGACAATGAGACTCCAAATGTTATTGGTAGTTACCAATAGCATAAACTATCTGATGACAATGAGACTCCAACTGTTATTGGTAGTTACCAATAGCAGAATCTTGTCTCCTGTCATAAAGTACGGTTACAAGAATGAGCGACTTCTGCAGTGCTAGTTTGTGGCGCCATATAAACGCAGTAAGGGAAAGCAATATTTGACTCGCCTGCAAGACAATTTTATCTGTATTTGTTAACCATTAAAGACATATTAAAGACATAGATTATGTTTAATTGCAGGTTACATCAACCTCCTGCAATTATCACAATCCTTAGTCACCTACATTATACCTGTACTTAATTACACCATGATATACATGTAGCATAGGCCCTACTACGTAATAGAATAGCAGACCGTAATATAAACGACCCTTGCAGCATAGCATTATAAAACGTAGAACAGCTTTACATAACTTAACATAAGTATCGTCCTCTATCTCTCTCTGTCTCTGTCTGTCTGTCTGTCTGTCTGTCTCTCTCTCTCTAATGTGACTCAGAAACGTTAGTCATACATTTGTCTGATGCCAATCATCGTTGGCCATTGTAATTATAATTCTAGGCCTAATGGAACACTTATATTGCGCCAATCCAGAGCAGAGTATGTTACACGTGAGGAATTTATTAGTTTTGATATTCTATTAACGCTAAAACTTCAAATGCTATTATATGCATGAAGTTCCCATAGGGTCGCGTGAAAGAAGCAATCAATCTATAGCTTCTGAAACGACGAATTTACATTTTACAGCAAAGTTTATTAGTCCAATTTATCTATATGCAGTCATGAAGAGACAGTTTTGTTAATTTAGTTAAACTTCCAAACATTTCTAATGAACACAAAGTTAAATCAGAGTAGAACAGAAGTAATCGAATAAACCAGTGACATCTCTCACTTTTATTATACCCCAGATAAATCTGTGCTCAGTTTTTCTATGGAAAGCCGTTTAGTGGATGCGTGCATTCACTCCATGCAGAAGTTGCAGTACATGCAAACTTCGAAGTAGACATCAACTCTGTTTAGAGGCCAACCAAATATGATGGTCAGTTCGGTTAGTGCGTGGTCAGTGTATGATCTGGTCAGTGTAGTCCTTAGATGACCTTTGGTTCGAAACACTTGAGCTGTGTAGATGACCAAAAGGACCGAGGTCGCAATAACCTCTATGGACAGCGCATCGTTATTTCTTGGCGTTGAGTTCTTATTGTAAACTGAGGTGTTCGATTCCCTTACTCTTCCTTTACACGGCGATGAAGGACTCACGAGGTCCTGCACACGAGGGAGCCAGTGCAACGCAGCACTTGTCACTTCCTTCCCAGATTGCACTGCTCCCCAATCAAACCAATGAGTAACAGAGACACGCGTGAACCAATTTGACCTTTGTAGACGTATTCTTTCACTTTGATGGCTTTGCTCATCAAATGCTGAATATATCTGTTCTTAATGACACTAAGAGGTTCTTAAGTGACGCCAGACCGATCTTCCCAATCCCACACATTATATGATAATTTAAGCGTAAAGAGTGTTTCTTATCAAGGTTTCCTTACAATAATATTTATAGCTTTATAATTACAATTGCGCAAGCACGACACGATACTAGAAGAGCAGAGAATCATGAAAAGCATTTAATGATATAAAGGCAGGAATCGACAGATGTGGACAAAGGGACATCAGAGTCTTAGAGACAGAGAGATAGAAACACGCTTAGAATTACGAATACCAGTGAAACCACAGATTGAAACAGCCAATTACGGCAACATACAGATAAAAAAAGACTGAAGGACACCGACGTTACGAACGATACTTAAAGGCACATGCAGGCATATATGGACAAGGACTAACGCTTATATTAACATACGTATGCATACAGACAGACAGACAGACACATCGAGATAAGCAAGGAGAAAAGAAGTGGACTTTAGATATGCTGAACCGTGGCTCTAAAGGTCGACCACATCTACGCCGTCGGGTCAATAAGAACCGATGTCTCTTCGATGCCTGGCTAACGCGTTTTGGGGATTATTATCTAGATGTTGCGTCTTTGAGAAGATGCGTCGCTAATGCATCTGGGATTGGACAGATAGAGTTACACGTGTTGACCTATCGAAGCTCATGTGACATTGATAAATGCCGGGTGATTCAGTGGAGCGCCCCGCCTCAGTTTTCTTCGCAATTTCTCTAGGGATATAAACGTAGACATATGCCATGCTTGTAGGTAATAAGAGAATGTCTGTCAGCTCTAGGGAGCGATCGGTCAACGGAGTTGTTTTACGAATAAATTGTTATTGTACATCTCTGCAGATCTCGTTCAGTTAATCTTAAGATTCCTTTCTGTTCACTGAATCTCTGCCTGTCTTACTCGGTGTTACTACCAGAGCAACTGAAGGCATCAGCTGTTCGTGCGTTTTATTTCCAATAGGACAATGAGCCGCTGGTCGTTAAGGTGTCTTGTTCAAAAGAGAAGTGTTCTTTTACTGTATTACATTCTACTCAATTTTGCCTTTGATTTTTCCTATTTTATGTTGTCAACATCGCTGGTGTTAATTTCAAGTTGAATTAACAGATGTTTATGAACATTTTGTCGCCTTGATATTATTTACCGTCATCATCTGCGCTCTATATTTCTCATCGCCTATCGTCTGAAAATTTGAACCCTTTCAAAGTCCCACTTTCCTTCACCTCCATTTGATCTAACTTAATTGCATATGATTTATTAGCCTACAGAAGGATAGACATACAGACAGATAGACAGACAGACAGACAGACGTACAGACAGATAGACAGACAGACAGATAAACATACAATTTTGACCTATATTCCTGTCACTCTCGCGGTCAATAGCACCAAAATTTCCGCTTTGCTAAACGACATGAGACAATGTATCTGCCACTTACTTCATCACGGTCATTTAAGAATCTATCTTTCTGTAGAATCATTACAGTTACAGTTTGCATATCAACGTATGATAAGAATCCCCATAATTGTCTTCTCTGCTGTGGTTTCTTTCCCGTTGGTCTAATTGTACAGAGATCATCTATCAGTTGACGAAAGCGTCGATTCTTAAGAATCGTTCAATTACAGGAGTCATGTCCAATCTGCAAATTCATCAAGTTCAATTTAGTTAAACTTTAAAAGTAGGTCTATCAATATTAATGTTCTTAGCAAAACTGAAGTCCTCGCCTCTCACGATCTGAAAATCCACAATTGTCCTTTTTATTTTGCTGAATTAAGTCTAGAAATTTGTCAACTCGATTTTTATTTAGCACTAGTACTATTTGATGTTTAAATCAGCGTTTCGTTGGAATAGGTTAAAATTTGTTATTTATTAGTCACGATGAGAGCTGTGTCAATTTTTTTCATTCTACAACTTGTGATGCAGATCACCAGTTCTACCACAAGTGGGCGATGCTCACTGATCCAGACGACATTAACAGTGGACCGAAGGGATATCTCAAATGCGACTTGGCTGTTGTTGGTAAAGGTGACAATATTAAGGTAAGTCAACAGTTAAAAATAAAACGCTATAATAGGCACATTAGCTACATAACTATTCTCATCATGATGAAAGAAACAGAAAATAAAATGAAAGAGCCACGCGCTAGATTTTGTTTGCGGCCATTAATGCTGCATCGACCATTAATCAACTACTTATCATTCGTTGGAAACCCACTTCTTTCGCTGAGGCCCGCTGAACTGATGTCTTAAATGGGTTTTAATTACAAATAATCTAATGACTGAATTAATGAATTCATAAATTAATGACTGATTGAATCACTGAAGGACTGAATTAAAGAAATTAATAACTTAATATTTGCAGGATATTTCGTTAGTTAAGCCGTTCTTAGTTAAAGACTCTCTCCGTTCTACTGAGCGAGGCATGCTCATTGTCCCATTTGCCCGTACAGCTCCTAAACAGAATCGTGGCTTCTCAGTGGTTGGCCCATCGCTCTGGAACATGCTCCCGTTGGCATTGCAGTTGTCACCAAGGGTCCACTCAGACTCATTTTATACTTGCCTTAAAACTGTTCTTTATAACCGTGCTGGAGTCGGGAGCGCATCTGAATAGTAGCCTTGAAGGGACGCTATATAAATCTCTGTAATGAATGAATGAATGAATGAATGAATGAACTTACAGGTCTATAAATGTGGTGTTAAGTGGAAAAAATACATAGTCTCGTTATGAATGTATAATGTGCATGTGCGTCTGTATAGGAAATACTGAATATGGTTGTGCTTTCTAGGATACTCGTAAGAACGACGATCAAATGCATTCATTTGTAAAAATGCCACTGATTGGAGTTTGTTTGATATCAGTTCTGTTAATTGATAGGCGCCACAGAAAACCGATAAAGATGAAGATGACATCGAAGCGTAAGTATAAACAGTCTGCTGATCAGAGGCCTTTAGCACCTCGTTGTAACGGGCTGTTTATCTTTAGTAGGATTTAGTATCCTACTGTTTGAATTTAAATTGCATTTGTTCACCCTTTCGCTGTATACCTGACATGTAGTAGCTTGCTGTTGATTTTGCCCTTTAATTGTGAACGTGTACTAAAATGTATGGGGAAACCTATACAGCTCAGGGGCGTCCAGAGAGGGGGTCTGAAGGCAAAAGCTTCCAGTTTCAGGTAGGGTGGTATCTTTTTAGTCTCAGGGGAATATCTTGCCTTCCTAATACTGGGGTTCCGGAGGTTTGCCTCCATCACTCAGAGAGGATTGACGTCCCTGATAAAGCTTGTCCTTAGAGGATTAGCAACAGTTTGCTGCTTCATTTGGTTAACTGCTGTTGCCTCTTTGAGTTTCTAAATGCATTTATTAATCTGTTGTTCGCTCTGAAAAACGGATGTTGATTCTGCTGACTTTAGAAATTTGCTGGTAAATTTAAGTATGGTGCTGTATTGCTTAATATCCTGCTATTGCTTAATTAACCTTCTGTTGTTGGCGCTGTCTTTAGCAACCTATTATTGCCTGATGGAGTGCCGGCTGACCGCCAGAAGGCCAAGTTCTACGTGTGCATTTATAAGGCGGAGGGTCTTCCGAAGATGGCGACAGGGATAATGGCAAACGTGAAGAAGGCGTTGACGGGCGAGGCGAAGGACTTAGTCGACCCATATGTCCTCATCTCTTTCGCAGGTCACAAGGTCAGTTAACATTTGCTGGTAGCTTAGACCCTGAATTTTATAATCGACCACGAAAGCCGAGAGGAGCCAGGACAAGATTGAACCAGGTTAGATGTCGTTGCTCCTCGATTCAAAAGCAAGCACCTATAAAGGCAGGACATTGGCAACAATAGACCGCCTGTGGAATTTGTATGTGAAGAATTTTCGTTAAATCTTTCCCCTTTTTCAACTAATAGTAACTATGATGATGATGATGACGTTCGAAGTGTCTTCTGGAAGAAGATAGTTTCGACTGCGGCGATGGTATTGATGGTGGCGGTTATGCTAATGGTGGTTATGGTGATGATGGTTATGCTGATGGTGGTCATGGTGATGATGGTTATGCTGATGGTGGTCATGGTGATGATGGTTATGCTAATGGTGGTTATGGTGATGATGGTTATGCTAATGGTGGTTATGGTGATGATATGCTGATGGTGGTTATGGTCATGATGGTAATGCTATGGTGGTTATAGTGATGATGGTTATGCTGATGGTGGCTATGGTGCTGATGGCTATGTTAATGGTGGTTATTGTGATGATGGTTATGCTGATGGTGATGATGGTTATGCTGATGGTGGTTATGGTGATGATGTTTATGCTAATGGTGGTTATGGTGATGATGGCTATGTTAATGGTGGTTATTGTGATGATGGTTATGCTGATGGTGATGATGGTTATGCTGATGGTGGTTATGGTGATGATGTTTATGCTAATGGTGGTTATGGTGATGATGGTTATGCTGATGGTGGTTATGGTGATGATGGTTATGGTGATGGTGCTTATGGTGGTGGTAATTTAGGGTTATAGTGGTTATGGTGATGGTGGTTGTAATGATGGTGGTTATGATGATGGTGGAGGTTGGGTTTGGTCGAGGTGTTTGTGATGACGATGACTAAGGCAACGTGAGATTGAAAAATGAGATGTTGGAACTCGCAGGCAAAGACGTCTGTTCGCAGAGGGAACTATGAACCCGTCTGGAACGAACAGGTGGTCTTCACCGAAATGTTTCCTCCTCTCTGCCGCCGTATCAAGATTCAACTCCTAGACGACAGCGTCAACGATGACGTCATAGGAACGCACTTCATTGACCTCACGAAAATCTCGAACGAAGGCGAAAAAGGTCGATTGATCTCTCAACTTATACATAAATTCTGGTGAACTGACGTCGTTTCAAATTTCTTCAGACGTCCGTTAGTTTAGTTGATAAACTAGTAAAGATTCCGAGTCCTATCGTGGAAACTTAGATGTCAAGTCCTTTATCCGGTAACTGGAAAATACAAGGGTCCTGGGAACATGATTGCAAACAAAAACATTGATTTAAATCACACGTCTTTACTCAAGGGTCTACATACATGTATGCACCCATAAACACGCAGATCAACGAACATACACACACATCTACGCACACTTACACACACACACACATCAAAAGAGGCTGACATTGCACTACAGGTGTAAGTAATTTCCCGTGTTTTTTTCTGTTTGCGTCACGTGGCTCCATTGTTTCCATGCTCCCTTCAGGACTGACTCCCTGTCTTCCTCATGCATTACTAATGACCACGATTCCTTCGTTCCATGTGTATCTATGTCTGTATCCTATTGGGTTTCTCTGCATCTCTGCTCGTGTGTCTTCGTTTGTCTATAAGTGTTCGTCTTCATTACTGCCTGTATCTGTGACATTGCTTGTTTGCCTATCAAAGTGTATACGATAATGTCCGTCTGTCTGTTTACCTGTCTGTCTGTATGTTTTCACCTGTGCGTGTAGATGTCGTGATCCTGCTGTCTTTAAGTCCATTTGTGAGGCACCGAGGGACATATTCGACGTATGATATGTAGGTCAGATCTTATGCCCGGAATTTCGGACATAATGAATGGCTGACGAATGATTTCGGGCAATGCTTTTATATGTGGTGTAATTTTATTATGTGGCGCCGTGGTGTAGTTTGATCATTTTATGTGGCGTAATGCTATTATGTGGTGTGATGCATTAATGTGGTGTAATACAACACAAGGCTCATATAGGGCATATCATGCTAGCAACTTAGCAGAAGATTGATGCTCTCAAAACAGTAATATTATTGCAGTCATCTGGACACTAAGCGAAAGCATTTTCAAAGTGCGCTGCAATTGTCGCCTGCGCTATAGAGTCTAATGGTTGCAAATTCATCAAGAAGAGACTTGTCAGCATTGAGCAGACAGCGGTCATCGGATCATTTGAAAGATTGACCACTGTGAGGCTCACGCAATCACGTAGTGCCCAGCCGACAAATACATGAAGAGTTGACAGTTCGCACTGTTTGTTAGGAACACAAAGCAGCCGCTGATTGATGACGTAATTAAGGGGCGAATCTGAAGACTTCTCTTCCACTTCACTTGTGACAATTGGAGAAGTCTCCACTCTAGGCCTTCTATTATCTGCCGAGTAACAATAATTTTCAAAGAAGGCTTCTTTTCAACGCATCTTCTTCTATCTGCCTGCACTCATACCTGCTGCATGGTCATATTGTATGTCTACTTACCTACTGTCTGTCTGGCTGTATATGACTGTCTGTCCCAGTCCGCTCCTGTATGTCCAATTGTCCATTAAACGCATTCCTGACTATCTGTGAACCTGTATATGCCACTCCTACACAATGTACATACATGCTTCTCTTACATACAGACAGACATACATATATATGTCTAGATGTATGTCTCTTTGTCTGCGTGCGTGCCTAGTATGTCCGTCTATTGGTATGCTGGCGCTGACAGCGTCCTATATGATTCAGTGTCGTTAGTATAGACGGCGACGACGCTCCTCCGCACTGTACAGCTGCTCTCGTGATAGGATTTATTGAGCGACCTATGAAGAGTTGGTCTCGAGTGACCTCCTTCGCTTCGCCTTTTCTCTCCATTACACCCAAAGACGAGTAAGCTACTGAGCAACGTCATCATCTCCTTAAGCGGAAGACGACGGCGTCACGACCGATCCCACCTTCACACTCCTTGCGTTTATTTATCACGGTCGTTGATGCCTTTGAAGAAGTCTGCCTACAGTCGTGTTGCAACAGAGCGCGGCCACGGGTGGTTCAGAAAGGAACGGTCCCCATGCGTCCACGTGTGGCGGAGAGTGGAATGGCCCCCATGCGTCCACGGGTGGCGCATAGTGAAACGACCTCCAGCCAGATGGATAGCTGCGAAATACTTGGGGTTCCTTTGAGAATGATCAGCTGCGGGTGAACAACCGTGTTTTTGAAAGTGTGTGATGAATGGACGCATCACTCAGTAAAACTCAGAAAATACCCAGCCACTGAAAGGTCATATGACGAGTTCAGACCGCCATTAAAACTGGCCCCAATTCCGAGTCAATTTCGAGCGATGAGCGATAGCGATAACCTAGATGTCAACCGAAGCAGATGTTGGCCAGTGAGGGTATCCAAGGTGTTCACGACGCGATCCTCAAATAGTTATTTTCCTTACCTGACGACAGCCGAGCAAGTGGCGGGGGCATTTCTTTCTGGTTTTTAAAATAATTTCGAAGATTTCTTCATTTCCAGCGCCCTTTGCGGGTTCTGGAGACATAATTGCAAACAAAAGCGGGTCGGCGGGTCCCTTCGGTCGCTATCCAGAGAATTCCTTGCGGGCTTCGGAGTGATTGCGATAAATGAGCGCTTGCTAGATGTCTTGTGACGTAGATTAGGCCCTCTTGCGGTTGCAGTGGCCTAAACACCGACGAATGACATGAATAATTATGTCTTCTGAAAATCGTTTGAGGTTCTTTTGTGTCTAATACGCATATAAGGAGCCTCGCTATAAATGGTTGGCCGAGTTTAATGAGGTCTCGTGTACAACTAGAAGGTCACGTGATATGGTCGAAATTGTGGTAGTGAAATCCAAGTGAGAATTATGGGCAGCCTATGCTAAGAGCTTCTGTCCAATATACTGACAGATTCTGTATTTTGTAGTTCATGATTTCAGAGGCAGAAACACCCTCTGTCCATGTGACCTTAGAAAAATGCAATGAATAGAACAAGAGAGAGACTACAAGAGAGAAAGAGACTAAGAGTTACGGGAGAGACAGAGACAGACAGAGAGGTAGAGACAGAGACAGACTGACAGATAGAGAAACAGATGCCGTCCTTGTCAACACTAGACGTATCTAAGAAGGCGATTACCGGCTGCAGACTCTGTGTCTCTCTGTCTCTGTCTGTATCTCTATCGGATGATCCAGAGGGTTTGCCTGAAGATATCAACGGAGGCTTTGGCGGCCTAAGCTGTCCGGGCGCTGAAGAAGAATGGCTCCAAGCCATTCTCTAAAACAGTGAAGCAATTTACAGATGACTTAGACAAAAGGATATCGCGCCGAAAGCCACCAACTGTCTGACGTCAGGAACTGATGACGATGACGACGACGATGATGATGATGGTGGTGGTGGTGGTGGTGCTGCTGCTGATGATGATGATGCAATACAAAATATAGAAATTGTTTTCCTCGTTGCAAAATGGTTGTTGTGTCATATCGATCGTTGTTGCTGAAACTGGGTGATTCTTGGAAATACTGCTTCAAACACGTATGCCTTGTCTGCTCTAACTCTGCTGTTAACTATTTCATATTGTTGAACACTAATTATAATTAACTCAAATCATCTCATCGAATCCAATATGAAGCCGCATTCAACTGCCCTTTTCCTTCTCATTTTGCCTAGCCTGTATTTTGTCCGCATCTGTTTTTTGCCACCTTCTCTTACATATCCTGAAGTATCGTCTTCTTATTTTGAAGGACAATGTCTGTGTTGCTTAGGTTTCCTGCCTACATTTGGACCAGCGTGGATCAACTTCTACGGCTCAACACGTAGCTACTCGCTTCTCGAGGAGCATTCACACTTGAACGAGGGTCTGTCGGAGGGTGTTTCCTACAGAGGCCGTGTACTCGTCTCACTCAAGACAGAAATCCTCGACAGCCAGGACCCAGGGCCTTCAATGGTCGAGGTCGAAACTACGCTTCCAGTCTCCGATGTAAGTATATATGGCTTGCACAACATTAGTGTTATTGTGGCCCAGGTCATGTGACTTTGTCACGTGGACTGTGTGTTGTCTCCTCTGATACAATGACTGTGAAGGAAGCTCGTGTAAGTTCATCATGCCAGTTGCCAGCACCGTCATTTGGTGCTCTGTCATTATAGAGTGGCGCTAAATATAGACATAACAACAACTATTATTATTATTATCATTACTATTAGTATTGTCACTAGTATCATTAACATTATTATAATAATAATTATTATTATTATCATTATTATTATTATCATCATCATCATCATCACCATCATCATTATCACAATTATTATTATTATCATCATCATCATCATCACCATCATCATTATCACAATTATTATTATTATCATCATCATTATTATTATTATTTTTATCATACGCTTTATCACAAAAATCACAAAGGGAATTAAAAATTCCAATAATACAAGAAATTCTGGAACGGATAGAATACGCTTATACAAGCTAAGATCCTTATTATATACTTTAATATATAGCACCTACGCTATGATATACCTTAATATATAGTAGACCTATCTACACTGGCCTATTACCATTATAGCTGCTCATGATGATGATTGTAATATTAAATATAGTGCGTCATAAATTCACATTGTCTTAAGTAGCTTAATGCTAGTAGTCCACAGATGCTACGGATCCAAATATCTAAGGTGTTTGAAGCCTCGGTTTATAACAATACTGTGTTCTTATTAATCCGTAAGATCTTATTGTTGCTTCAGACGACTGATATCGGGGGTTGGACTCATTAAAAGTGATATGACTTTTGTTATCTTTCAAATATTTTAGTAACTTTTGGCCGATATACATATATGCAAATATGATTTTATTTTGCGCCTCTAGGACTTCATTTAATAATTCCCACTTTTGACCGAAATCTTAGAAAAACCCGGAGGGGTTACTTTTTGGTCCACCCTGTGGTTCATGGTGATTATAACTAGTTAGGTTTATAACTGAATGAAGTGTTTGATTGGCTGTTAGAGTTCTGTTGGTCATTCGGAGGACTTCTTCGTCTTTGGGTGCATTATGGAGGCGAATATGATTGACCGGAAGTTATCAGACAGACCCCTTCAGTTTGAGATGAGTATTGGTAAGTGGCTCACAGAGTCTGTCAATCTGTCTCTCTGTCTGTCTTTCCGTCTGTCTGTCAGTCAGTCTGGCTGTTTATCTGTTGGTCTATCTGTCTGTCTATCTGTCTGTCAATATGTCTGTCTGTCTGTCTGTCAGTCTTCCTGTCTAATTGAGCAATTCAATACATTCAAATAATGACTCAAACTACATGTAGGTTATCTTCCTGGTCTGCGTATCCAGGGTAACTGGAAGCGCTGCTGTTTGACGAATATGCTATATGTGCGATGTTAATGTAACCTATATTTAGGTAACTATGGCAACATCATAGACGGACGGAATGACCCAGTGAAGAACAGGGCAGAAGAGGAGGAGACGGAAGAGGAAGCAGCCCTGATGGCTGAAGACTCAGAGGAGTCGAGAGGAGCGGTGTCCACGGAGTGGCACAGCACAACTGGTCCACTCTTACCATGCACAACGGATAGGTAACTAATTATTATCAACGGAATCAATTGAACACGAGTTTACGATCGCCACTGCTGCTGCCGTGAACTACTCATTGCTACATTCGTTCATTCATTTTATACACTTGTGTTCCATTGAATGCAATGCAAAGCTGTGACAGGCCCTTGAGAAAAAAATGTACATTCAGTAAATCAGGCTCATATAATTATAGAAACAGATGTACAGACAATCGCAATGTATTATTGCGTTAACAGAACTATAGAGGAATGCATCCTGTTACCTCTGTTGTCGCCTTTGTTGCCTCTATGTCAGGTTCTACTATTTTCTTCCGCTTGACGATGAGAAGCCGTGTCTGTGGGTGAAAGGCGCCTTCGAAGATCACAGGAAGAGAATGTTCAACACAAACATACTCGAAAAGATCGCCGAAAAACTGGTCTGTACGAAGAGTTCGACCTGATGATAATTATTAATTACATGTAAATAGATAAACAACACGCCGGTGGATTAACAATTTATTATTACTGTTATCATCATAATTAGTCTTTTAAGAATTGTTGTTTTTATTTTACTATCATTAGTTATGGTAGCAATAGTAGTTGTGGTAGTAGTTGATATTTAAAACGATGTTAACCAGTACATAATTTCATCGATTGCGTAACACTGTCGGAATTTTAATCTCCGATAGAAGGGAGAGATGCGGCTCGTTTGCTGGTGACTGGTTTCAGATGGGACCATCTGAATAAATATATAGCTGCGCCAATTGATTCGCAAAGGTTTCCGTTATGTCGTTTGATCCGGCATCAATTGAACCCCCGTCAACTGGTCCCTGTCACCTCGTCCCAAGATTACTCCACAACATCTGGAGCTCGTAACGTGTTAATTGCTCCCTTCATCAACTGATCCCATGCCTATTGATCAATTGATACCACATTCTTGTCCTATAAAGTGCAACAAGTTTTGGTCCACTTGCAGTCTACTCCATTCTTACAAGACCGATATTTATAAGACGCTAAAGATCACAAAACCTCCGTAGAAATGTAAAACCGCACTTAGAATCACGAGCGTGATAAGTTTACCAGCATAAAGTCTCAAGCATAAGCGTCTATGCGTGAGAAAAATTAGCCATTAAGCCTACTCTCACCTGATAATAAAAGAATCTCGGCTACAGAGACCTAAAAGAATCTCTGAACGGCCATTAGCGGCTACAGAGCGGTGAACGCGATCCTCAATCGAACTGAATCGTTTCATGGTATAGTGCTGGAAGCCAATAGCTTCGTGTAGTAATGTGTTCTGCTGTCGCTGCATGATGCGATGTTTTCCTTCGATAAATGTCCACATCGTCAAATGGTGGCACTGAGAGATTGACTGTAATAATAATATTAATAATAGGCCTATTCTTCGTTTAATTTCAAACTGACAAACCACAGTATGATCACTAGCAAAGTATGAGCGAATGATGACGAGTTATTACAGGAGTCGAATTTAGCCATCGACAGCTAGGCAGGGCGCCCATTACGCTATACATCTCATTTTTAACAAACTCCGCCGCCTGGCAAAAGAAGGAAAGAAGTCAACCTTAGGGAAGTACGGGTCTCGATCTCGGTACCTCAAGCGCTGCGTCCCAGTGTGTTCATCACTACTCTACGCCCCCTCCCGGTGATGCCACCCTTCCACTTTGCGAAAGATGAAAATTACGCAGAGGAGTAATTGACGTGGGATGAATAGCCGTAGGATAATGGGATCGATTGACGAACGCATCTATCGACGCAGGGATCAGTTGACATGGGACCAGCTGACAGGACGTACCAGTTGACGTGGATCAAATGACGATTATGACGCGGGATCAATTAACGTTATACCATTCTTGCGACCTCACTGACCGATCGATCGATGTTCACAGGAAGACGGTCTCCAAGACGTACACGAGATGCTCAAGATGGAAAAACCGAATCCCGAAAGACGAATTCGCATCGTACTCGATGACCTGGTCAACGCCTGCAGCAGATACCAGAGTCTGACCCAAAACAAAGTCAACGCCTCTGCAGGTAGAACGAAACTTGACAAGGAACGGCTCAAACTCTGTCGGGCAGAAATGGTGAGTATAATTATAGAGTTGTAATTATAAATTTAATCTAACGCCCCTTCAATAGCTAATCAGGGCTGCACACTAAGCGCTACCAAAACGATGTTTAATATCTTTAAGAACAAATCTTACATCAATTACCAACTGGAAATGATATAAGTAGGCTAGTAGACTGACGTACAACCGCTGAGCTCATCCAATAGCTTTCTATCTGAGGTTGATAGATGTCATCATTAGTTCAGCGCCTCTGCACCTAGGAGAGCAGTGTCGGTGACGTAACAGGCGACCAAACGATAACATCCGCAGCGTAGGAAGATACCACTACCATCCAGCGAGGCCCATTGAGTTTTTAATCGTAGTTTTTTGCGATCAAGTTTTACATTAAGGGTTTTTGTACTGGTATTTGTTCTCTTGTAATGTAATGTACTGTTGTATCTTCTGTATGAAAGGATCAAGTGGGAACGCGTGCTAGGACCTTGCGAGCAGTTCTCAAGAAGAACAACGTGAAAGAGAAGCTGAGGTCCGTGACGTCTCTGCTGTCGAGGATCCGTGAGATCGCTGTTGAGCCACAGCATGCCCTTCCGGATGTCTTCGTCTGGCTCGTCCAGAACAGGAAACGCATCGCCTATCATCGCATTCCCACGAAAGACATCGTCTTCTCAATGGTTGAAGAGGAGAAAGGAAGAGACTGCGCTCGTATCCAGACGCTTTTCCTCAAGGTTCGCAATGCATATCACTCAATATCGCTCTCGAATAAATATGAGTCTCTTATCTAATCTCATGTGGTCTGAGGCTTCTATTTATTGTTTAACTCTTGATATTATTATTATTACTAATAGTATTTATTAATCATAGTAGCGGCAATAGTAGTAGTGGGGTAGCAGTAGAGGTTGAGGTAATAGCAGCTGTTGTCCATCTTACTTGAGATCCTTCAGGAATCAAAACAATGTAAAGGAGCATTATTAATCTAACATCATGCAGGCCCTATGGCGTCCTAGGGGAAACCTTCAGATGAGCTCGACTCGCATAGAAGTCGTGTTGTTTGTGACAGCGCAGATGCTGTCTAAGAAATTCAGACGACTCTGATCAATCACCCTCTACTGCTTGGATTCTAATTTTAATTCTTATCTTTGATTTTGATACGATTTAGAATTATTAAATGCGATTTCCACTGACGATATCGATTTTTAATTATGATCATCTTCTTGTAGGTAGGTATTTGAAGTTTAACGACACTGAGTGATAACATAGACCATTAGCGTCGCCCTCCTCCTTTAACCAGGCTTGGGACTGGCACTGGCAAAGTGCAACCAGCGGAGGAGTTCCATCTTCATGTAAACAAGTTTACTCAATAAATACTCAATACAACAGAATGACCTGCTCTGTTCATATCTGACCTAATATGGTGACGTATCGTCCTTTGTATCATGTATCTTCAATCAGACAAGTTGTTGTTTTGTTATTGTTATTCAGTATTACTGTCTGGGAATATTCTTACAGAGGCGCTATATAAAATATATTTTAATATGTATGGTTAAGTAAAAAAGACTGAGGTTCTGTGTCGTGTGCTTGGACCAGCTTCCCGGCAAGAAAGGATCTGGTCCAACGGGATGGGCAATCCAAGCGAAGCTTCAGATGTACCTCTGGCTAGGAGTGGTCAAACACAAGAAGGAGGTTCTCAAGGGTCTCCCCGATGGCTACGAAGACACACCCGCTGTCCGCAGGGCTTGCCGCATCGTCGGATCTCCTCCAACAACCATCAAGTACACAGGTCAGTATGCATTCTGCAATGCATCAGAAACGCACCCACCTCATGCTATTGCGCTATACTGACGGGTTCTGATTATCATAACCTAGCCCTATGCAGCTGTAAGCGTCTGCTTCGCATAGGATAATATTAAGTAGAGGGTGCAGACGCTATATTAGGAGTGGCCACACACAAGAAAGAACTTCTCAATGATCTCCCCGATGGTTATGAAGACATTCCCAGAGAGAAGAGCCAGACCATATCGTCTGTAAAAACCTCTTTTTGAGACTCTCTTTTAGAAGATGATACTGTTGCATAAATATGTATACTTTTAATTTATGCGGCTCTTTTAATTACTGCAATGAGACTCATCAGAACAGCGAAAATTATGCCGTAGATATTCTTTCGGTTATCTAATCTGGGTTCGAGCGTATAGGAATGTCGTTTCTAATAAGCGAATATCATGCTCTGTAGACCTGCTTCCAGCACATCCATTTTCCTACGCTCGAAATCACATTTTTACATGTAGCCTAAATGCCTTTTACTGCTGAATGTCATGAGCAGAAAGGCATCACTTCTCGATCCTGTGGCATGGTGGCTGATTGGCCAGAGCGGCCAGCCCGTAACGCTCAGTGTGCGCTGAGTGAGCGGGTTCGAGCCTTGTCCGGGGTGTCACTGTGTAGGAACCTTGAGCAAGTCCTTCTCACACAATTGCTCTGCAGTACAACTGCAGTTGCGCCGTCGAGGCGTGTGTGCACTTCTGAACTTAACTGTAAGAAGCGCGATATCAAATAACAGTTGTATTGTATCCTCTCTCTTCGCTGGCTGGTCATTGTTCCTCTGTCCCCTTATCTCGTGTTTCCTTCGCTCCGTCGATTATATTTCCTTTCCTGTCGCTTTCTTATAAAGTCACCTTCTGCTCCTCCATTCCTCGCTCTTTCCAGCCACCTGCCACTTCTACTGGGTATCTTTTCCCCTTCAGTGACCTTCTGTTCCTTCTCTCGCCTCTCTTTCCGGCCACCTGTTTCGCTCTTCGTCTATCATTTACATTATTCCGTCTGTAGATCTGCACACAATGACCTTCCACTCGTCATTGTTTTTCTGTCCATCTACATCTCTCTCTCTCTCTGCTTCTGTATAACTGTCTGTCTGTCGGCTTCTAGAACAGGTGTGCGATATTACATGTCGTATTGTATCGTATCTCGCTATTTATATAGCGCTTCTTACAGTACTAGCTATTCAGAAGCGCTCTCAGCATGACAGCCTTGAAGAAATAAGAAAGTCTTCAGGCAATGAAGGGATGAGGGTGGGAGCACGATTAAAAGCTTGCTACGGATAATGGGGGGCAGGTCATTCCACATAGAAGGGCCCACGATGGCAAAGGCACGATGTTGAGTTATAGCAGTTCTTTCCCGTGGAACAAGAAGATCAAGTCGATCCGCAGACCAGAGAGGGCGGGTGGAGAGAGCAGACAGAGGTTTTCACATTATGTTGCAGAGATATTTAGGAGCTTTACCCTGTTGAGTTCTAAGGACAAAAAGGAGTACCTTGTATTGGATGCGAGAGGGAATTGGAAGCCAGTGTAGGACGTCGGTCATGTAGGTAGAAATGTGGGAGTAACGAGGGAGAAGAGCAATGAATCTGGCTGCAGAGTTCATAACAGACTGCAGGGAGGATAAGCATGCCTTGGGGAGCCCAGCAAATAGTGAATTGCCGTAGTCAATGCGACAGCAGATGAAGGCATGGACTATTGTTGTGAATACAGGAGAGGATACAGATCTTCTGATGACTCTCAGACGCCTCAGGTGGTAGTACCATGAGCGTGTCAACTACAAGAGGTGCTCTGAGAAGGACAGGGTGCTATCAAGGGTGACACCTAAGTCACGGACACTAGTTGCAAATGTGACATCAGGATACATTGACGTGAGAAGTGGAAGGTTGAGTTTATGAAGCTGCTGTTTTATTCCAAACCAGATCAGTTGGGTCTTAGAGGAGTTGAGGTTAAGTCAGTTGGCCGATATCCACGAGTGGAGATCATGTGACAGTGAGTAGATTGCTCTAACCAGAGAGAGAGCTGTGCAGCAGGAGGACCATGTACAAAGGTTTAGACGTCGTCAGCATAGAGGTGGCCAGTGGTTAGGTGTTTTGTGAATAAGGAATGAATGTCAGCTGTATAGAGTAGGTACAGGATGTCATACTCAAAGTGTTCAGTTATAGAAGCTATAGTCTTACGATGGATCGACAGTTCTTCATGAAAAGCTAAGGCTTTTCAAATGCTCCATTACATCAGCAAATATAACATCAAAAGAAATTAATCCTACCCTACAATCGTCAGATCATGATAGATCATGGGAATGAGTTATGGCTTATATATTCACACGTTTAGCTAAATATGGCGGTATTAGACATTTGAACAAGCTGGTATCATCGTCGACTGCTTTCCCCTAGTTACCATACCGTAGACTCGGGACATTTACCTTGAGACTATTGTTAAACATTGATATTGCCGATCGACGCGACCTTGACCCACTCGGTGCCCTCCCATCTTTTATAGTCGGTAGATGAATATACCAATGAGTTTGAGTTGATGAGTGATGGCATCTGTCCCTTTGAAGTAATGCTGTGTGATCGTGTCTGCTGACTGCTCCTCAATCGAATCATCCTATTTCTCATGGCCAGGCTTCTATAGCGCCAACTGTCATGTCTTCACCATTGGCTTGAATTCCGATCTCGCGCCTTCCTAACATTCGTCCTCTTTGTCGGTATGCAGAGAAGCAGGTGTTCCAGCTGCGAGCGCACATGTACCAGGCTCGAGGTCTGATTGGTTCGGATGACTCTGGTCTGTCGGATCCGTTCGCTCGGGTTGTCTTCGGTGACCAGAGTCTCTGCACTCAGGTCATCGACGAGACTTTGAGTCCCACCTGGGACGAAATGGTCATCTTCAATGAGGTCATCGTCCATGGCACGATCGCCTACATCAAGGAATTCCCACCGACGATCGTCGTCGAAATCTTCGACCAAGACAGAGTGGTCAGTGTCCCCTTCCTACACGTTCTCATTACATCATTTACAAAGCAGAGCAGCCTGTGAAGGTGATGAAGGAGTGGTAGCTGTAGTCGCAATGGTACTACTTCTTATGATGAAGATGCAAATGACGGTGGTATTGGTGGTAGGGCGTTTGTGGTAGTGGCTATTGATATGGTAGCAGTGGTTGAGAACCACAACAGTTATAACAATGTCTTTCTAACGACGACCTCTAATTGTTCCATCGACTTCTCTCTATTGTTTTGACAAGATCTTTTGCCAAGTGCCAAAATTGAGTGATTTTAGCTAAAGCAAGAGGACAAACTTTTAACTAAAAAAATGCAAGTGCGTGATGCTTTAGCGCCTATAACTGTTTCATTTCCAGTTTTCATTTTCTTTGGATTCCATCACTAATGTGTGCAGCAGAATGTTTACCGATCGAGCAACTGCTTTGCTTCACCAATTCTATGCTTTCTCAGTTATTTCTCTGGCATAATCGTCTCATTGTAGTTGACTTTTTCATGATGTCGATTCCGAGTGTCCCCATTGCTCTGCAAATTAAAAAGAAGCAGTTCATAGTAATTGTATTGCAAATTGTCCAGCCTTTAGACATTTTCTATCGGCGTTAATTGGACGAGTAATTCTATTATGTATTTTCGGCAGATGTTGGCGACATCGTCCAATGCCAATCAGGTACAAATGATCGCTGGTTTATATAGCTCACATTTGCCTTTGTGTGAGTGCGATTTGTGGAACTCTGTTGTATGACATAGTCTGTAGCCTTAATTGGGAGAAATGTGAGACGGGGGTCAAAATCCATCACTTGTCGTTTTTGACTTTTTAATTAAATCATTTTCTAAAATGCATCTGCTTCAAAATTCTTTTTACAGAATCGAAATAGCCTTTATCTAACTTAAGTTATACTCGTTTGAGTCTATCATTGGTACAATCTTAGCAACTGAGAAACTCGAAGTCAAAGTTTAAGAATATTCATGTCATGAAATATCTTAGCAACCATTACTTGATTACTCCGCAGCTATGCTGGGCAATAAAGTGCTATATTCTGTATGAGATCAAACATGCGGCATCAAAATATTTTTCATACTTTGCAAATAATGGCAGGTTGTCGTATGAAATCTTGGTCGTTCACCATTGAAAAGATGTATATTTTAGCAATGCAAATCTAAACACCATATGCATTAAAAGTCATTTTTCTCCAACAAAATATTTGAATTCAAGATTTTTAACTTGAGATATCCAAAATAGACATATTTATTTGTTACAGTATACCATAAAACGATTTTCTGTGTTTTTGACCCCTCTCATTTACTTCAGCCTTTATCTCAATAACTAGGAGCCGACAAACGGCTGGTCTTGTCCCCGCCTCACATATAGTCTGAGTTTTTTGTAAGGGTAAATCTGTAGCTTGAATCGGGAGTTGGTTTGAGTATCTTGTGTGGGGAAATCTGTATATATCATCATTTGTGAGACATGATGTGACTCTGTCAGGAAAAGACAAATTTAATTGAGTCATTAGTTTGGACGTAGTCTGAGTCAATGAGGCCGGAAAGTTTCTCTCTCCCAAGCAAATCGCACTCTGTTAATTAATTACTGCACTGTGTTTCACTTCAGTTTTTTTAGTTTTTTTCTCACAAACGAATTATTGCTATTTCTGCATAATTTTGAGGTCAGTGGCCTCTAAAACAGCAAATAACTAGAGAGCTACTGAAAACAACTTAGTTTTAAACGATGACATCAGTGTGCTCTGTTACAGTCAAAAGTCTTGGATGACATAAACAGAGGTCAAAATCGTCTGTTCTCTAACATTCGCGTGACTAGTAAATGACTCTGCAGTTTTTATACATGTGTACACGAGTCACTTGAGACCCGTGAGAATGACCAGACACTCTTAAGTAGTCGCCAAATGGCCGCAGAAAACAGATATCTATGAACCGTCTACGCGCCTATTCTAATCCGAACGGTCGCTTTGGTGACCGTAGAAGTAATCTGTATCCGACAGCAGGACATCCACCGAGGGAACATATTGGATGGATATATATTCATTCCAACCTTAAGACCTTTCGCATCTGCAGGGATTTGATAGGCGCCAAATTCCTTCCTGTCGCCGCACAGAACACCATTCGATGATCTGTGCAAACGACCACAGAACATATACATAATATTATTATTATTATGTTATTCACCCAGACAATGTTTTAAAAAACGGGATCCTATTTCCTCATCTCAAAGGGCATCAAATATATATTCACAGTTGAATTCACTGACACCAGGAAACACTGAGTCAAAATAGGGAACAACATATATGCACATTTGTAAAGCAGTTTAGTCTTACATTTGCACTCTTTGCACTTCACCTTTTCTTTCATACCAGACACGAATATATTGACAGTTTAGTGATATATGGACATTCATTCTCAGAATTATTATGTTGATCATTTCTTTCCATCTTAAACTCCGTTAGTCTGCATGATTCGTCTTTCTTTCTAACTAAATAGTTCTTCTTCTGTGCTTGCACTTACGGGTAATGCCTAAAGCGGTTGAATTACTAGCATTTCTCAATGTCTGTTTGTTTTCTTGCTGGTCTGTTTGGTTATGTGTCCGAGTGTTTCTTATTTGTTTATTCTGTTTGTCTAACTTCGCCTGCTTTAAGTTGATATTGTGCAAATCGTTTTTGGAGAATAACTATTACCTAAACCTAATTAATTTTTTTGCTGGGTAGAAGTTATTTGTTGATAGTCTCAAACCAGTTGTCAGCAGCAGATGCTCGAGTGTCTTTTCTCTTTTCATTTCCTTAGATACCTTAAATGTCATGTATGCGAATATTGTGTCCTCAGTTCAAACCACTTTTGTCTATTGAACAGGTCGCGGCCTGTGAGAATGGTCGGACATCCACGTATATGCAGCAGGGATTTAATTGTATCAATCAATTTATGTAGCGCGTAAATAATTGATTGTTAGACCGGAATGTCTGTGTGTGGATCTGCACGTAGCAGTGTCGCGCTTGAGTAGATATTGGAATCACTTGGTAGGCTAACGTGGTTTTTAACTTTTCCACTTCGGTTTTTCCACTTCGGTTATCAGTGTGGCTCACAATCAATTTGTGTAGATATTTTGAAATGAGCATCAGATAATTGTACACGGTGATTCATTAAAAAACGTACCTTACATAGGTTAGCATAACTCAGGTAAATGACCATTAATTTTAATGAAATTTCAGAATAATGATGCTTGATATTCTATTCAAGTGCTACATAAATCATTTGACACACCAAGCTAAAATGACGTAACGCGATTGACGAAACTAATGACGTCACGAAAATATCGCGAAAAAATGGTGTTTACCGAAGAGGATAAACAATTTGTTACATTCTTACGAAAGAATAAAAAGTACAGTGCAAAACGTTTTCTAAAGAAATTTCCTGATAAAGAGTGGACTCTTGGTGGATTAAATGCGTTACTTTCAAAGATCGACAAAACTGGGTCTTTCCATCGTCGACCAGGCAGCGGCCGCCCGCGTACGGCAGCAACAACCGACAATGCTGAAAAGGTTGAATCGCTGGTGCTCAGCCAGGAAGATATGCCGCAAACGCATCGCACACAGAGACAAATTGCTCGAGAAATAGGAATCAGTCAGACATCAGTTTGGAGAATTGTCAAGAATGATTTACATTTGCGATGTTTAAAGAAACGACACGCTCAAGAACTCACAGCAGCCAACAAGCAAGCAAGATTGACACGTTCCCGTCAGCTACTGAGGTTGTATCCTGCAAGCTTAGTGAATTTCATTTGGTTTACTGATGAGAAATTGTTTACTGTGGCAGCACCCAGTAACAGTCAGAATGATCGTATTTATGTCTCAGCCGGTACAAGGAAGAGAGACGTTCCAGCAAATCGTCTTTTGCGGACTCGACCAACTTTCAGCAAGTCCCTTATGGTATCTGTCGGGGTATCTGCACTCGGTCGTACGAACATCCATTTCATCGAACCAGGTGTTAAGATTAATGGACAATATTACAGAGATGTTCTACTAATGCAGGGTCTCTTGCCTGACATTCGTGAGATAACGGAGTATTTCATCTTCCAGCAGGATAGCGCTCCTGCGCACAGAGCTCGGGAGACCGTTGCGTTACTCGAAACTGAAACACCTGATTTCATCCCGCCTAATTACTGGCCACCTAATAGCCCTGATTTGAATCCAGTGGACTATAAGATATGGAGCGTCATGCAGGAAAAAGTCTACAGAAATCGAATACATGATGTCGACGAGTTGCGTCACCGAATTGTGGAGGTATGGGATGAAATGGATCAGCGCATCATTGATGAGTCAGTCAGGCAGTGGCGTAGGCGTCTTCGCGCGTGTGTTACTGCCCGAGGGGGTCAATTTGAACATAAACTGTAACTTTCTTCCTATTCAGAACTGATTCCTCTATGTTCACTTAAAATTTTTTTGACATAAACCGATATTTGACGGAGTTACAATTAAATATCTAGGGGTACGTTTTTTAATGAATCACCGTGTATATTCTGTGTCCAAAAGAGATCTATAAGAAGCAGAGTTAATTCGTATCAGTGGTCTTTCTAGCAGACATCACATACCTATGTTAAGGACAGTCTATGTTATAATATTATAGTCGTCACAGCTGATTTCAGTCGTGTTCACCTCTGGGCAATATCAGTAATAGAGCAACTGAACACCCTCGTCTAATAATGAACACGCTCTGGTGTTTCGTTCGTCGTGTTTATGAACCTGACTGATAGCGATCTGACACTAGTCAGATACTCGGATCCGAACGAAAGACACAGACTGGATATATTTACCGTTATATGAATTGAAAGGGAAAGAGAAAGGGAAGGAACAGAAAGGATAAATGAGTAGGAGTTGTTTTTATCAGAGTTTATGGAAATGCTGTTGTCTATTGTTGTCCGTTGTTGTTGATGATCTCGATAACAACTGCGTTGGTGTTGCATATGCTGCTCCCGATGCTGATGAATGTAACGACCATGCGGTGCTATCATTATATAGCGCCAGGAGTTAGTACCTCTTTAATGTTCTCGTCCAGACATTATATCTTTCTTTTGTTTCGAAAGATTTTTCGAGCAGCCCTCCAGAAATTGCGGTATATCAATAGACAAAAATATTCTAGAAGATGTTCAATGTATAAATCCATTGCATTTCAGAACACATGTAAATGATCTATGAATTCATAGCGTCTTTAACATTTTCACAGTGCAGAAATTCATAATATTTGAACATTTTCAGAAGGCGTCTAATGCACGAATGTTTAACACCTGAGCACTCCCAGAAGATGTTTAAAGCACAAAATTGTTGTGTTAAACATTTATAGACGACTTTTCAACACACGAATTGATTTGAAGCCGAATTTCAATAAAATTTATGTATTCATCGCAAGAATTGGACGATTTTAGGGGAAAGCTGAATTCATCGGTCGAGCCCTTGCTCGACCAACTGTCAAGGGCAGCCACGAACGGTACGAAAAGCCCAACTTTCCACCTCAACTGGAATGGTTCGACGTCTGTCGTGGACCAGATCGAGCAGGAGAACTGCTCGCTGCCTTCGAGCTCTTACAGGCAAGCCAATCTACAGCTATGCAACAGCGCTAACGGTCTAAATTAAACTGTATCGAGACACACAGCTGCGGGCGGGGGATACTCGGGTGCCCGTCTTCTGTATATGTAGATATGGACTTCTGTCCAACATTTTTGCTATTTTGTTGAATTGCTGTAGCGGAGTTGACACTTTGTCTGTGTGTAAATATTAGCGTTAAGACGCATTTGATTACCTATAGGTACTAATATGACTTTAATTAAGACTCTTTGTACAGGAGAAAGGACGCTATATAACTGTAACGATAGACAGTGTATAGAACTTTATCGTCGGGCAGCGCACTGTATGCGGATACCGTGAAACATTTACTCACAAACTCAACCTTAATATGCTACTAACGACTGACCCTCCTCCATTGTGAGGAAATAATCTGAAGGATATATATATATGTATATATATATGCCTATCCTTAATATACTATTATTCCATTGGCCAAGATACAGCATGGAAGCAATGACGTACGTACACACTCCCGTCTTCTTCAAAATACAATCTTCTTCTGCGTTGTTTTCGTTTCTGTCGATGACAGTTGGCGCCACCTGGAGACGCAAGTGCAGAGGAACTGCCTCCGTGTGAACTTCCGCTTCTGGAGGACAAAGATCGAGGTCCTGTGATGCCCGTTCCAAAGGGAATCAGACCAACACTCAGCAGACATCGCATCGAGGTCAAAAACTGCAACAGATTATACCATCTCCACCCACAATTACTCCTGTAAACTCAATCATCCATCCATCCATTCATTCATCCATCCATTCATTCATCCATCCATTCATCCATCCATCCATCAACTCATCCATCCATCCATTCATCCATTCATCCATCCACACATTTGTCAATCAATAAGTCAATCAATTCAATCACCGATCTGTCTGTTCAGCTACATATCTCATCATCTATTTCATCTTCCATCCATCCAGGCACTAAATCATCCATCCAGACACTAAACCATCCATCCAGGCACTAAAACATCCATCCATTCGTCCGTCCATCCATCTATCCATCCATTCATATATCCATCCATTCATTCATTCATCTATCCGTCCATCAATATATTCATCTATTTATCCATTATATCCATTCATCCATCATCCATATGCCATTTCGTGTAACAATCCATCCAATCACCCATCCATCCATATATCTATCCATCCATCCGCATCCATCTATATCCATCTATACATCCGTCTATACATCCAACCTAATCTCTTTCCATCTACCCATCCAAGCAAAGAGATCCATCCACCCGTTCATCTGTTGTGCATGCATTGGTAACGCTTCTGAACGGCTCACCCTACTAGACGCGCTCTAGAAATGTTTAGAGACAATAAAATACAAAATAATGTTGTAGGTGTTATTCTGGGGAGTGAGAGAGTTGAAGCGCATTCAGTTTATGCCGGTTGATCGACCTCGAATCGACATCGAATGCGCTGGTCACATTCTCAGCTCTTCCGTCATTCAGAATGCAAAGAAGAGTCCGAACTTCACCGTTCCTGTCAAATATTTCGACGTCGTAAGAATCTTTCATCCATTGTATTTTACGCTGCAATTTTATTTATGCATACGTGTAACTTAATTACGTAATTGAATTAGAGGTATTGTAATTGTAATTGAATCAGATTTAAGTCCCGTAATTGCAATTGTATTTCAATGACAATGTTGTACGTAATGTTTAATTGAATTAATTGCAAATTGCGAACTAGTTTGATATAGCCGGCCACGTCACAAATCAGCTGGGTTGGTCCGTGCCACCTGTTTTATCGAATAAACTGTACTGCAACGCGAAAACGAAATTACTGTCAACATTATTATATCCTTAAACTTACTATCTTACAACACACTTTGATTGAATCTTGGGGCCAGTGTTGATTATCACTGTCAGACTATCTATGGATACAGTCATGCATTCACTCTTGGCTAGCCCGTAGTTGCGGCTGCCAACTGACAACAGGCTTTGGCTGGAAGAAGATGGACCTGCTTTCTGTTCCTCCACTCCTCTGCATCCAGCTGCCCGCAGGGCGTGGGCCTCTGATGAGGGCGACCATCCACAGAATCTCGACTAAGCGTCTATTGTGCTGCCATCTGTTGTTTCTTGTTGCAGGATCTGCCAGAGAATGAACTCTATTGTCCTCCGATTACGATTCGATGCGTCGACTGTAGGAACTTCGGTCGCTTCATTCTCGTCGGCAGCCACGTCATCAACAACATCAGCAAGTTCATCTATACACCAGTCACCAAGTCAAGCAAGGAGGGCATCCGCCGGTTCACAGGTAAGACAGCATGACCTCTGACCCACAGGTCACTGAGGTCACTAGATTTATCTCAAACGAATCAACAAGACAAACCAGTATTTAGGCTAAGCAGATCCGAATTCGTTATCACACTTTGAATGCGCTGCGCTATTCAGAGGAGCAAGCCGCTAACTCTATAGTCCTAACTCCTCACCATAACTACCGCCACCCACCACATCCACCGGATTGACTTTGTCACTCCTTAGCTATGTTTGCGTTGAATATACAATAAAACCTCTATACACATTCTGGCTTTTTTCACTCAAAGAAAACCGAGTTTAAAAACTGCAGAATTCCCTATACAACCGCACAACTCGGGTGAAGTCCCTTCACATCATTCTACCGATCACGATAACACATTCCCACGATTGTGCTAAACCACAATCACAACGTGTATGCTAGTACGGCCTCAACAAAACCTTGTTCAGTTATAAACAGAAGGTCCGTCGATAGTTGTGTTATAGCCACTCCTGACAGTACTAAGATAACGTCTAACCACACAGAAGCCCGATTGCTGCTGAATTGTGCTACGTGTATGCGTGTTATATGGAATGAGTGCTTTCAGAGAAGGCGGAGTTCTTCCAGCAGACGACTCTCCAGCTTCCGGCAGCGCAGACTGGAGGAGGAGATCAGAGGAAGGAACGACTCCAGTCACTCGTTTCAGTCAAAGCAGATGACGTGGCCGTCGTCATTGACGACGAAAAACAGCCACTTATATCAAAACAGGACCCTATCATCACCATAGAAACTGTAAGTATATATATATATATGTAATAGTATGTATATATATATACCTATATCACTATGGAAATCTTGAGCAGAGCTAATTCTTTGATGCGTGTCTTTATAGGTACTTATATGGTCTTCACGCCTGCAGTTGTCTATATGGGTCCAACAAAACCGTGGCATGAACTAACTGTCACTTGGTGAAATTTCCTGTCTACAATACTCTTCTTGAACTCTATCATCCACCCAACCCGTCCCACCCGATCCTCCTTCTCCTAACCAAGCCTTACATGCCCCCGGTCACTTCTCATCATAGGTTCTCCAATCCATGGAAAAACATCACACACCGAACCACGTGGTCTTAGGATCGATCTCCCCTCTGAATTCAGCATAATTTTTATTCCTCTTTCATCCCTGCAAATCACCCACCATCATCTGCCTCGGGTTCCTCAATCTATCACCCCTTGAGCTTTCCACTCAAAACTGAAGTGTCATATCTTCAAGAACTCAAACCCTGAGACCTGGTCCCTGACTCACCTGATTCCTAGACCAGAAGCGCCATCAATTAATGTACAGTGTTGGTCAACTATTGAGACTGTTCATTGTGCTGACCGCTACAGATGGTCGACAAAGAAATTCATTCAACACATGTGGCATCTGTGAAGGCGTAGTATATCGGTTATTGACTATAGACGTTGGCCGTCTTTATTCAATCCAGAGGGCCGTGGCTAGACTAGAGAATTCCTCTGGCGTCATAATATTTACTACATTGATTATCTCCAACATAACGCCTTCCGAGCGTGAATCCCGTCTCCCGAATTCGCCTTTTTAAAATTCTTTTCCTCATCCTCTTGTCCCTGTCTATTTATAATCGTCTCCTCTTACTTGGCTAGTCCATCTGTCCTTTCCATCTGTCCTTTCCATCTGTCCTTTCCATCTGTCCTTTCCATCTGTCCTTTCCATCTGTCCTTTCCATCTGTCCTTTCCATCTGTCCTTTCCATCTGTCCTTTCCTTCTTTTCTGCCTTTTTTTTTCTGGAGTGCATTTTGTTATTCTGACCAGTGTGCGAGTACATGTGCTCTTGCCGATAGCATCCGAGAGGTTCATGGATGGCTATATATATATATATATATATATATATTCATATAAATATAAGAAGATGCGTATGTTGTATGTTGAAGAGCACAGGCGAAAAGGTGGAGCCGAAGACAACCGAGGTGAAGAAGAAGCGGAAGAAGTCGGCAGCTGGAGTGGCCGACGACGATGACAATGACCTGGAGAGCTTCGACTGGTGGACAAAGTACCATGCTTCCGTCGACGCAACTAATCGGGTTGGTTGAACCATCATCACACAGGGCCCTCTTGGTTGGTTGAACCATCATCACACAGGGCCCTCTTGGTTGGTTGAACTATCATCACACAGGGCCCTCTTGGTTGGTTGAACCATCATCACACAGGGCCCTCTTGGTTGGTTGAACTATCATCACACAGGGCCTTCTTGGTTGGTTGAACCATCATCACACAGGGCCTTCTTGGTTGGTTGAACCATCATCACACAGGGCCTTCTTGGTTGGTTGAACCATCATCACACAGGGCCCTCTTGGTTGGTTGAACCATCATCACACAGGGCCCTCTTGGTTGGTTGAACCATCATCACACAGGGCCCTCTTGGTTGGTTGAACCATCAACACCCAGGGCCCTCTGGCGGTTCGAGATCGTTTCCTATTGATGAATTGCTGTGGTCACTAACAACATCCTTCAGAGACTGTGACTCTGTGGGGTCTCTTCAGAGGTATATAATACAAACATTATGCATATGTTTGTATTATATATGTATATACATGTATATATGTAAGTATGTTTGTGTGTGCGGGCGTGCGTGCGTGCATGCATGCATGTATGTATGTATGTATGTGTGTGTGCGCGTGCGCGTGCGTGCTGGCATGCGTGCGTACGTATGTGTGTATGTGTGCATGTATGTATGTATGTATGTATGCATGTATGTATGTATGTACGCATGTATTGTATGCATATGCATATATGCATACATGTATACGCATGCATTATATTATTATAACAAATATAACATGCACATGCATTATTTATGATATAATAATGAGTGCATGCGTGTGCAATTGTGCATGCATGTATGTAATCTTGAGTTGATTGATCAGTTGAATTTAGTGCATAGTTTAAGGACAGCTGTGTTTTATACATGTCTGCGATCTGTTGATCTCACGTTATCGCTCGATCATCCACACAATAGTCAATTGATGCTAAGGCCGTGAATATACAGTAGACACCGTCTGTCGATGCTGCTTAGGAGATACAAGACAAGGCTGAGCAGGAGGCGACTGGAAATACAGGCCAAACGGATGCCGAGAAGAACCAAGCAACAGAATCGAGGTCACCTGGAAGTCCAGCTCACGACCCCATTCCCAACGGAATCTCAACGGGAGAAGGCAGGTCCACCTTGTTTGTCTTGGACCCCGATAGAGTGACCGTGACAAACGTCGGGCTGTTAGACACGCAACGCATCACTTCGTCCTGGACTCAGGCGATGATAGACTGCCAGGTCTAATTCGCTTGTGCGTGTTATATTTTATTATAATAATAACATTCGTAGATCAGAAATAAAAAGTCTCATGTTATATTTTATATTTATAATGACCAAAAACGTTACATTGAATCAGAATAAAGCCGTATATATTGGCCTCTGGACAGAACAGATGGGTTATTATATAACCCTTATTGTGTCTCTGTTGAAGCGTGGACTTCTATCCCTATCTAAATCTATTGCGCCACCGTATATTTATGCTCAAAGTGTCAATCTTAATTACAGGTTGTGACCATGCGTGGTTTGGTAAATGAGGGAAGTAAGTCACAGACTAATACTAAAAGCTCCAATTCATGAAATTCTTGAAATTTGCTATCGCCCTTCTTCCAACATTTTTTGCTCAGAAGTGCATACACACGCCTCGACGGCGCAATTGCAGTTGTACTGCGGAGCAATTGTGTGCCAAGGACTTGCTCAAAGTCCATACACAGTGACTTATGCCTCGGACGAGGGTCGAACCCGCTCACTCAGCGCACACTGAGTGTTACGGGACGACCGCTCTAACCGATCAGCCACCGTGCCACACAACGTGACACACTCATGAGTGTGTACAATGCTGCCAGTCCAATGAAACTCACTCAGTATACGTAGATACAATTACTAATACAAACCGCCAATATAGTCGATGCTTGAAAGAGACCAACAAACGACAACAAATTGCAATAAGAAACTAATGAACAGGAAGATCAGCTCGTCTATCCATAGAGAATTTGATACTGCTGGGAAAAGTTACACAGGATACGGGTGTGTTCTTCTTTTGGTTCTCTGTCTTCCTGCCTTCACGTTGTCCGTCTCTTTCTCTTTTAATTTGCTCTAGAGGTAATGCCAAGTTGCCTTCATCATCCAGTCTATTAGTATCATCCTCGGTCTTCTTACTCTTGTCTTCTTTCCCTCCATTCTTCCATCAACCAGACCTGTAGGTCTTAAAAGGGAGTCTCTACTCATTACGTGGTCTCACCATTTTCGATTTTGGCTAATGATCATTCATATAAGAAATCTTTTCGTTCTATTTGTAGAATCCCTTCGTTTGTATTGTGTTCCATCCAGCTGACTCTCTCCATCCTTCGCCATTTCCACATGTCGAAGGCTTCCAACTTTTACTTCGTCCTTCCTCTTCCACAAAACTCCATATCATTGACTCGATCATTCATCTCTTCAGATTCTTATCTATTTCTTTTATATACGGCATCTTTTCTAATTATGGGCCGATAGCTATTCTTCTCTGTATGTTCACATAACACTGCATTATTTGTGATCATACTTCCCAGGTGATAGAATTTTCCCATGATGATGATGATGACGACGACGGCAACGACGACGACGATAATAGTGATGACAATATTTTTCTGCATTCTGGCAGGTATTTTAAGCACATATGTGATTTGTATATGTGGTGTATGCATCTGCACATTTATATAGCGCCATTTTAGGATATATGTGATGAGAAAAGCACTTATGTACTTGTATGTGCATTATTCTAAATGTCTGCGTCACTGTCAGTTAATTACTTCGTCGTTCATTTGTCGCCTCGTTGCTTCATTTCTTCTTCGTTAATTCATTGAATGTTTACAATATTTGATTAGATCCCGATTATGACCCAAAGGAGGCGAAGAGATTGGAGAAGGAACTGCTAAAGATCGAAAGCAAGAAGGACGTCGAGAAGAAGCAGCCGCCGAAGAAGGTGTCGAAGACCGGGGGACTGGCTGCCAAGCTGTCACCGAAATCGCAGAGGAAGAAGGAAACGGGGTCAAGCAACATCGCACAACTCAAGGTACAGATTTCAAGATATTTGTAGTTTGTTCAGAATCACAGTTTAGCTTATGATATTCTTATTACCTGGCTCTGGTATACAACCATTCATTAGCGCATCGAATGAACCTCATTTCTATACTTAGGCTTAAAATATACATGTACTAATGGTGTTTCTCACTCTCAGTGGTATGAGAGTTCTGGCAGAATGTCAAGTTCATCTGAACAAAAATTATTTGATAAAGTGCCTTAACTATATATCTACTCAGAGGCCCTTTGTAGTCCGATCACGTCTGAATAGGACTGATTTCAAACAGGTAAAAAATGCAGGTGAGGAGTAGTTCCTAGGTAAAAGACACGGATCTAGAGGAAATTCGTTCCAGATCATCTGTCGCACGACCGAACAGGGATGTCGGTGACAACTTGGTGGCTAAAGTTCGTTAGCCTTGACACCTTCTTAGGCAATCGCTTAGGCTTAGACCTTATTATCGAGGTCCTTCTAGTCTTCGCATAAAGTCTCAAATGCGGATGATTAAGATGCTCGCTAACTTTGTCAGTTTACATGTCATCAGAGTACAGAAGGTGCAGTATGACGGTCGCACGGTCACACGGACGATGAATGTATAAGTATTCACGAGCGCCGATTGAAAAGTTGCTGTTAGTTACTCGTGTAGAATACAAGCGGGGAAATACATTGACCACACATTGATGGATCTATGCAGCGCCAGCTTCCTTCCTCCCCAATTGACCCCCTTATTTAGCGGCTGAGGTCCGAACACGCGAAGATATTTCATCGAACACTTAAAATAATGTTTAATAACAAAATGTCCATTTCTGTACGAGCTTAAATCATGTTATTAGTTAATAACTAATAAATGTTATTACTGTGTTGCTATAAGATGTTCACCCTGTGACAGATTTATCAGACCGAACTGGAATCTCAGGTGGAGTTCAACCATTTCAAGGAATGGCTTCATACGTTCGATCTCTTTCGTGGAAAGAAAACTGGAGATGGGGCTGAAGATGACGACAGCAGAGTTGTAGGAAAATTCAAGGTAAGCGAAAATGGCGTTATCCAAGATGGCCTCGTTCAATACGGTTCTATTCGCAGGAGTAGATATGACTGGTTTGATCGTGTAGTAGCCTACTGATGCAAGTGGAGGTGAACTTTGTCTGAAAGCATTTCCCTCTCACCCGTCGACAGTCATAATATGCGTGAAGAGGCCAATGAACAACTACATGTATGAACTACATGTAGCTACGCGTACACATTAAAACGTGTATCATTTCACCGTTACATTTTTAAGTGCTACTACCTGAGAATTGAGAACTACGAATAATTATCATTATCGTTTTGAGAAGCAGTTTTCTGGACTAACTGCATACTTCTGCTTATAGGATTGCCTCATAATGGGAGGTGCTTGTATTTCGCATACTCTATTCTCGATATTACTCATAGCTGTTTCCCATTTCTCTGCAGGGTGGTTTAGTAATCTATCGGTTACCCTTGCCGAATGATATCGAAGACGGAGTGATTGACATCGGGGTAAGCTCTGCAGTAACTCAGTCGAAAAAATAAGTTATAAACTTAAGCTTATTTAGTTTTAACTGACTTTGTGTTTTAATCTGATCTAAATAGTAATTATTGGTAAGCAAAAGTATCTATGGAAGTAACTTCCAATTGAAACTGCAATCAGTATTCGCAATTCGTTAAACAGGTCTCGTGGAAAGCACAGTTGCAGATAGACCTAGACTGAAATTGATAACCAAGCAGAACACATCGAGCCACGGATTAAGACATGTTCAACATGTTTGGCCCCTGCAGTTTATGGACCCAACACATGCAAAAATGCCGAAAGAAATTTTTCAATATTGTAATATTCTTTTACCACGAGTTACTCAAATGTTGTTAAAACGCAAGATGTTCACTTCAGCAGTAGACTGGGTAATTATGAGACCTACCGATATCATACAAGAAGAGAGATGGCACATATTACTAAGAGACTCGTTGAATAAGGTACGTTGAGTCGTTGATGTGTTCTTTTGCTGTGATTATTAGTCTATGGGGGTGGGACACTCGCAGTTTAGCTGAACACTTTTCTAAATTCAACCCCCACCCATCGAGCTGCGAGTGGAATCCAAACGTCAAGTTTTATTATCTGACAGACACGACGTTTCCGATTCTTTGGTCGGAGTCGATCTCTTGGGGGCCTAGCAGCTTAGCGGCATATAAAGCATACATGCGCACATACAAACATACATATAGAAACATGCAAGTAAGCCTACGCGTACATGTACATGCGAATGTACGAATGCATGAGCTATTAGTGTAACGACATGCATATCGTTCAGTGTGTCTATCGATGAATTGCAACTGATTCGATATGGATGTCTCAGGGTATCATGAAGATCCATCGGTTGCCTTCATCGAGTACAGATTCGAGCAGTGGGGGGCCAACGGTGGCCCAGGCGGTGACTCCGACTGGGGATGAGACGAACGGATGTCCCCTCAATGGCATCTTCCAGAGTCTCCCGCTCAACGAAACGATCCACGTTCTCGTCAGGGTTTACGTCGTTAAGGTATCGATCGCTCAGTGGAGGGTTCGGCAGAAAAGCTATCTAGAATAACGATCCATTTGTCGTCATTTGTACATCAATTCCCATGCTGAAGGATCATACTTCGAACGATTAACTCCATCCAGTATAGAGCACATCATTTGCCTCCAATTTTAATACCTTCCCAGACTCAATTTTTAAAGTTATGTTAAGAATTGCTGGTTATCGGATGGTTATGTGATTCACCGATGGTTATGTGATTCACCGATGGTTATGTGATTCACCGATGGTTATGTGATTCACCGATGGTTATGTGATTTATCGATGGTTATGTGATTCACCGATGGTTATGTGATTCACCGATGGTTATGTGATTCACCGATGGTTATGTGATTCACCGATGGTTATGTGATTCACCGATGGTTATGTGATTTATCGATGGTTATGTGATTTACCGATGGTTATGTGATTTATTGATGGTTATGTGATTTATCGATGGTTATGTGATTCACCGATGGTTATGTGATTCACCGATGGCTATGTGATTCGCTGATGTCATCCATCGAACTGAGCAGTAAACCCGTTGTGACCTCTAGTGCAATGCTTAATTATCCTATTCCCTCTCATTGGTTCTGCAGTTAAAGTTGTGAAACAGTCGTCCTTTAATTAGAATGTCTCTCCGGAAATTAAACAGAATCGAAAATTTATTAGCTATCAAAAAACAAGGGTTCAATTAGTAAAATTAACGGAGTTTTTTAAATAGATAGAATGATGAGTTGAAACGGTGATTTTACGGCTAAGCTTGGTAGTCTGAAGAAGATAAATAGTGTTGTAAGACGATTTGAAATGTGACATTGAAGGCGATCGACCTTCATCCTGCTGATCTGAATGGAAAAGCCGATCCATACATTGTCATTCGTTTGGGTCAGACAACAATCAACGACAAGGAACACTACATCTCGAAGCAACTGAATCCAGTCTTCGGAAAGTAAGTCATCACCTCTCCATCTCTCTCTCTCTATCTCTTTCTCTCTCTCTCTCTCTCTCTCTCCTCTCTCTCTCTCTCTTGCTCACTCTCTCTCTTTCTCTCTCTCTGTCTTTTGTATCTCCTTCCAGTCTGATTTCGCACCGATTCTTAGTCATTTCATGCTTCTTTCGTCCAAAATGGTCCGCGGTATTTTAAGGTTTGACACCTTAGCGACTGAAGTGTACTTAGAGTTACTGGGTGGATAATGCAGCTCGTCGTTAATATGTTAAGAAACTTTCTGTTGAAACGCTATCTATCAAATGACTGCACAGGTTATATATTGTTTTTTTGCCTTGAATGCATTTCAACCCCGGGATTTCAAGAATTACTGTTATTATTATTGTTGTTAAGGATGCTGATGGTGGTGGTGGTGGTGTGATGATGACGATGACGATGACGACGACAACGACGACGATGATGATATTTTATTATCATTGCACATTTATTAGTCTCCACTGTCCTTTTACCAAACAATAGTCGATGGCGTTTGCAATTGTGTGTGTGTGTGTGTGTGTGTGTGTGTGTGTGTGTGTGTGTGTAGGACCTGCTCTAACCAATTGGTGGCTGTCTCACATGCGAGGCGTGTGTTAGCCGTCAGCCATTGGATGGTAATGAAATTGAAAGTGGCAAAGGTAATGATGGAGGGGTAATCTGTTTAGGTGTTTCGAAGTGGAAGCCAGTTTCCCACAGGATTCTCTTCTCAAGGTCCAGATCTACGACTGGGATCTGATCGGAAGTGATGACATCATCGGTGAGACACATATCGATCTGGAGAATCGATATTACAGTCGACACAGAGCCACCTGCGGAATCGCCAAGAAATACGAAATGTTAGTGAACGATGAACAAATTTTGATCTGTACGGAAAAAGAAAAATCAACCGACACTGATCCAGGCTCCCAGAGAGAATGATTGCACCCATCCCTCCTTAATTCACAATAATTACAACATCGTGACGACTTTTATTCAATTGAGACGAAATAGTTATGCTCTTTATGTATATAATTTCACACCATACAAATATATGTTTATTTATTTATTTTTATTTATTTATAGTGGCTGATTTGCAGTAATGGTGGAGGGACCGATAAGTTAGGAATAATCATACAATGATATATTTGTTTTAGCCATTTAATTAATGATATGATGAGCTATTCACGTACGTCGTGGTCCGTGATCTGTGTTGTAGCGAAGGTTATAACGCATGGCGTGACCCGATGAAGCCCACTCAGACTCTTTCGAAACTGTGCAAAGAGAATCGCGTTGATGGGCCTTTCTACCAGCCGGGCAAGGTCAGGGTCGGCAACCGGATCTTCAACGTTCCCCTCGAAGTGGAAGATGAATCTGGTAAGTCTGGTTAGTTCATATATGTATATCCAGCCCAGACTTTCTTTCCTGCGTTCTATGTCTGGTGTAAGTCTGAGTAAAAATGTTCAAAATCAACGGTCAATAGCAGTCTGAACTCTGAAATACCCTTTTTAGTCTGATGACCGCATTTGCAACATATTCAGTTACAAATGCTGACAGAAGCATTAGAAATGTCTATCATATTGACCTAATTACAACTATGGTTATTAGAAAAACTATGATAGTATTATGACACTTCACCGCATTTCTCTCACGTGCTCTCTAATATAATGTTTTAACGAAGTTCATTTGTGGATGGCAGAAATATGATTGTTCTAAAACCAATCTAAGATAGAGTTTCTACATTCTGCAACGGAACAAATTTAATTCTGTGACTCACGAAGACTTCAAACTTTAAAGGAGATTTCAACTTTTTTATTTCTTTATTTTAATGCACTTAGTGCTTGCGCAAGATCAGTAAATATATCTAAAGAAGTATGTGTTATTAACCTGTTCAATTCGTCACATGGAATTCGCTCCTCAGGATAGAGATCATTCGATAAGAGATCCAGAGCACTGCCGAGTAGACCATAGCATAGTGGCGCTGTATAAGTGCGTTTAACTTGTTGTGAATAGGAGTGAAGTCAAAGACGAGCGATGAGCATCTGGCTCTCGCCGTTCTGCATCACTGGGAAGAGATTCCGAAGGTCGGATGTAAGCTCGTTCCGGAACACATCGAAACGAGACCTCTCTACAATTCAGAGAAACCGGGAATCGAACAGGTAGCTGCCAGCTATTAAGGATCATCAATATTATATTCCGTCAGTGGTTGTCGCTTTCTCTCGTCTTGGCGTCTGAATAACTGTTTGCCTTCTGTGTTCTTTGCTGGTCAGGATTCATCTGCTCCTTCTTACTTCCATCGTACAGTAACATTTCAACTGCGCTTTGCACTCTACTCCTTTGTGTTTACTTTTCTATAATTTGTTGTTTTGCCAGTTGTTTCTTTAGATACTTCGAACTGTGGTTTTGGATGGTTGTTATACATATATATATATATGTGTGTATATGTTAACGATCGTCCACTTTGAGGAACATTGTCTGCCAGCACATCATTGAAGATGGCACTTCGTGGCCTCCAACAGGTTGTCAGTCTAGGCTCCACGTTTACAAAACGTATATGCTTCTTATGGATATTGTTTACATTGTCAGCTCTAACATCATTTACGTGTGTGTGAGTCTGTACGTGCGGGCGCGTGTGTGGCTTTCCAAAGAATCGAGCATTTATTGCGATATTTAACATTGCCAGCTATAGCATCAAATTTTGAATTAATGTGAAATACCGTTAATGTCTTCTTCTAAGAAGGCGTCCTATCGTTGATGCAACTCACTCAATATTCTCAGATTAAGTTCCAACAATTTTCAGCTGGATGCAAATTTGTTGGTTGCGTTCGAGGGAGTGTCAGTGAATAGTTGCTAATACTTCGATTGTCATTCACTTAAGGATGGGCGTGGCGTTGAGAACGAACTCTAGCGTCATGACGTCTGAATTTTAGTTCAGGACAGGTACTAAAGATGCACTATATGAATATGATGTATTGCGTTAAGTGCCACATTCGTCCGATTGTAATATTTGTTATACGTCTAGTAATGTTATACGACGGCGTTTTCTTGTTCAGGGGAAGCTCGAGATGTGGGTCGATATGTTTCCTCTGGATATGCCTGCACCTGGACCTTCCGTCGATATATCACCAAGAAAACCGAAAAGGTAGAATCACAATACTTCAAGATTCAAGATAACGCAACCACATAAGTTTCATCAGCAGTGTATCGCGTTATGGTGCAAATGCTTTTAAAACACAATTGAGAAAACAATAGAAAGCACAATAGAAGCACAATTCAAAACACAATAGAAAACACAAATAGAAAGCACAATTCAAAACACAATGGGGAGCACAATAGAAAGCAAAATTTAAGCACAATAGAAATACAACAGTAAACGCAATGGAGAACACAATAGAAAGCTAAATTTAAGCACAATAGAAACACAATAGAAAACACAATAGAAACACAATTGAATGATAAGACACTGGAGAACACAGTAGAAAACAAAGTTGAAAGCACAATGGAAAACACAATATTCAAAAGCATAATACTATTGGCGTATAATTGTCTGCTGTTGAAGTTATGAGCTTCGAATCGTCATCTGGAATACGGATGACGTCGTTTTGGAAGATGACGCATTCTTTACGGGTGAGAAGATGAGTGATATCTATGTGAAAGGCTGGATCAAAGGACCCGAAGACATGCAATGCACCGACATTCACTATAGGTCGGTAGACATTCACTCATCACAGTTACGTTATCAGGGTTGCAACCACCGTTCGTTGATAGCCGGTGGAAAAGTCGTCCAGGTTTTTCACCGAATTGCTATCAAACGATGTGCCTATAGACTTCGGTTAAGGCTTAGTGTCGCCTTGATGCCTTGTTCTGCTATGCCGTCTGTAGAACTTAATACAAGTCTATTCGGCTATATTAAGATTTATGCCTACTGATGGCACAGCAGAACGAAGCTTCATCCTTGACTTAAGACTACACGTACAGTCACATCTCTTAATTGTAATTCAACCAATCGAGAGTATTGTCTGTTGTCTACATCCGATGATTCGTGGAAACCAAATGTTATAATACGGTAGATATGCAAGCTTCGTTATTTACAGCGTTATTTGTAATAGTAACTGAATCTGAGGTTAAGACCCGAATGGCATTAGACAAATGATTTTGATGTTATAGCGTCTTTGTAGATAGGTTCCTCGATCACGGCTTACACATCCTCTAAAAGAGGAATTTTCCAATAGACGATTAGCCTAAATACTTTGGCTCAGATTACATTGACTTTTCTCACATCTTCATATTGGGCATTTGGTTAACCATAATTAAACCTGAATTAATCTGGTCATACATGACCTATGGTTTGCTACACCTCACAACCCTTTATCTTATTTCAACCTGCTTTACTTTTAATTGACCTAACCTGGATACGACTATGTCTGATGTGACGTTATCTGATCTGACATTATCTGATCTGACCTTATCTGATCTGACCTTATTTGATCTGACCTTCCTTGCATGACTTTGTCGTGACGTAGGTCGTTGACAGGTGAGGGTAACTTCAACTGGCGATTCATCTTTCCATTTGATTACCTGGTTGCTGAGGAGAAGATCGTCATCTCACGCAAGGACACGATGTTCTCATGGGATGAAACGGAAACGAAGATTCCAGCCAGGCTCAACCTACAGGTCTGGGACGCAGACCATTTCTCATCAGACGACTTCCTAGGTAAACACACCCGACACCTCCAGCCCCACTCCACCTCTCTCTCTCTCTCCTCTTTCTCTCTCCCTCCCTTTCTCTGTCTCTCTGTCTTTCTGTCTCTCTGTCTGTCTCTCACTTCGTATGTCATCGTTATAGGATGCTTCCTTTGATTGTATGAATACAGGTCATACAGAGATAGTGTGGCTGTTGGTGCTAAAATGCTCATTGGAACGTAACGATCGATGTTTAAATATTTCTGTCCCAGTTGTTCGGCTACCTCCATGAATGACTTTACTGACTACAAACTGTCGATGTTAAGATCAGACGGATAGAGAACTATTAGGGAGAGGACTGTGTTTCCGTTGTCATGCCATATGCCGAGGTTAAGAAACGAAGTTGATAACACTTCAAAATAATGGTTGCATTATTTTGACCTGGGTGCAGTATCAACTGAAGTGAGGACGGAGAAATCGTCCGATGGAAAGTCGATTGGAGCCCTGAAAAAACAGACTGAACAGGAGATACAGTACCCCCTCTCCAACCCTAACCACTCATCCATCATGTCCAATCTGCCTCCCCTGGCCTCTAATTCTATAGCGACGCCACTGTGTATTAACCTTTACCCCTCCAATTATTATATCAAACGCATTAATTTTGGCCGATGGTGAGCGGCCTCAGGAGTGATAAGGGCTAATAAGATACTTACAGCGCTTTTGTAATGTAGTAAAGGCTCTATACTAGTGCTTAAAGTGTAAAAAAGGAAGTGCCTGGACTCTAGGGGAGCCGTCTAAAAATAACATCACGCAATTTTGGACGATTTTTGACCCCTCCCCTTTGTCACACATCATCACAAATGCCATGACCCCCTTAAATATGGCCCTGACCACCCACCCCAAAAAAATAAAACCAGATGTCCAGAATGTAATGCAAATTTTCTTAGAAATTTCAAAAAAATTTATTGTAACTGTAAAATATTTCAAATTATAATATTAGAACGAAGAAAAATGGAGAAATTAAGTAGCTTATAATGATTACAATCTTATGCATCCTCAGGATGAATTAAAGACTATCGTAATCATAATTAGTGTTGTTTAATTGTGGTAACAACTATACTGCTGATTAAGTGAAACTTGTTTAAATGAGTGCAAGTTTTTAATAAAATTACGTATTTTGATGTGATGATGTGACGTCACATTTCGTTGAGCCCTCTCCCCTTGTCACTCATCTTCAAAAATTTGTGACCCGTCCCCATAGGCGTGTGACGTCATTTATGGACGGCCCCTAGTGCAAAAAAGTTAAGAACTAAAGATTGCAAAGCACCAACATATTGTGGCACGGTAGCTGATCGGTTAGATCGGTCGGCCCGTAGCGCTCAGTGTACTCTGAGTGAACGGGTTCGACCCTCATCCGAGGAGTCACTGTGTAGGGATCTTGAGCGCACAATTGCTCTGCAGTACAACTCAATTGCGCCGTTGAGGCGTGTGTCTGCACTTCTAAGCAAAAGATGTTGGAAGATGGGCGATATCAAATTTCGGTAATAAAATAAAATATAAAATAAATTTTAAGTCGACGAAAAATGGTTCGTGCACTGTCGTTCACTGTGTTCGTTAAAATAGAAGTTGGATTGGTGATATTAATGATGCTGGAATAGAAGTTGGATGGGTGAAAGAAATTCTTCCAAAACAGATGCTATTTTGATGAACATAATGCCTAATGAAATAAAAGATGGGTTATTGAAAAGAATATTTGCCTAAATAGAAGTTGAATTGACAAAAATGGTTCTTGCTGAACCAGAAGCTGGATTTGCAGACATTAATATTATCAATCCAACTTCTATTTAACCAAATACAATGGGCAAAAAATAGAATTTTTTATCATTCGTTAGACTTTTTGTCCATCAACCATTATTTAGTCGTCAATTATTTGTTGGTGTAATATTTTTTTAATTTTAAAGCGTAGGCCTGCAGAGAATTGCTTTCCTTTGTGAAATTGTCGACAGTGCCAGTCACGCCGGTATCGTTTTGAAAGTTGGAAAAATAAAGTTTCCAAACGCGCGAAGCGCGAAATGTTTTCCTCCTCTTTTCCTGTTGATAATAACGTACGCATATTGAAGAATTGCAGTGTTGCATGGACGCTCATGGACGGCGTCCAGCCTCGAAAATAAGTGCCTGGACGCCGTCCATGACCGTCCAGGCACACTTTAAGCTCTGCTCTATACTAAGTGTCTGGATACATATACACATAAGTTACGCATACATCTGTCGTGTGCATTAGAATGCTGACTGTTTACGCTCAGTCCACCAAAGACTTTGAATCAGACTTTAGTCAGTGTAGGCCTAACTATAGGGGATGTAATTTGTAATTGGTTATTGTTTAACACGAGCACTATTATTGCTTCTGTGCCAGGTGCCCTGACCCTTGACCTGAACCTGTTTCCTCGCGGAGCGAAGTCATCGAAGCAATGTACGCTGGACATGCTGAAGACGGACGGCAGCGTTCCTCAGATGTCGTTGTTTAAACACAAGAGGGTCAAAGGGTGGTGGCCTTTCCATGTCAAGAACGAAGGAGAGGAAATGGAACTCACCGTAAGCACACATAATACAAAACTATCCACTAGCAACGGATCCTTACTGGCTGCATCAGTTTATTTCACAGAATTAGTTCGCTTCTCTGTGATCATACCTGATTGAAGGTACCTCCACTACATGCAGTTCAGGCGAAAGAGAACAACAGCTTTCAAGTGGCTATGGAAGATATCGTATCGTATAGTATCTGATAATTTTGAAGTGCTTCTTACAGTGCAATTCAGAAACGCACTCAGCTTGACGGCCCCGAGGAAATAAGAAAGTCTTCAGGCAACGAGGGAAAGAGAAGAGGTCCCTGACTAAAAACTTGCTATGGATTGGGGTGGGTTAATTATTCCACATTGAAGTGCCCACAATCAATGTTCCTTCAAATTTTTGGAGATTGTGTGCGCAAGAAATTTTTTGTCCAACATTTTATAAATGGTTCACACTTTTGTGCGCAGGTCCTAGCTGAATATGATGATTGTTAGATTATGAAGATATAGAAAAGTCTACGGTAATAAATTCAGATAAACTTAAGACAAGTCCCCTGACTAAGGGGACTTATCAGCCAAATAGTCAAAGTTTTTGCAGTAAGGTTTGCAGCGGCCGGATATGAGATTTATAAAACACTTAAGTGCGCAAACTAAATTCTTGTGTCACGATATGAGTCCACAGCCACGAGGACATGTACAGATACAGATCCAGAAAGATAGGTATAAGAACGGGTACAAGTAGTTTACCCAAACATTGAAACGACACGATGTTCGTTAATCTCTAAGGCAGTTCATGAAATATACAGTGCCTATAAGCTTTGCGCGGTGTTACTTAATGCCGTATTTTTCACCCAATGTTGCACACATCACTCAGTGGGATTTGACTAGGCCTTATTATATAGTGCCTAATTTGCACTTGTACAATCGCAATAACCATTGAGACTTCTTCTTCCTTTGTGCTCAAAATTGGTTATTTATGTCTAGGCATATTCAAACCGAGAATCGAATTGTATACTTTTTGATGTAGACCTTATTTTTAAAGATTTTTTTATTTTCTGGTGATTTTTACGAAAACTATGCCTCCACCACAGTGGATTCGGTTACACAAGTGAAGCAGAAACTCCGATTCCAATAATGCGATAGACAATTCAAACCGAGAATCGAAGTTATTGTGACTTTTCCGAAGGTGTTCAGAAATCATGGAACCCTGATCTCTCTAATGCATTCACTCGAGGCAATGTTTATTTAACTGTGGACCGCAGGGAAAGGTTGAGGCTGAGCTTCATCTTCTGACGGTTGAGGAAGCTGAGAAGCATCCTGCTGGCATGGGACGCAACGAACCAGATCCACTTGACAAACCAAAGTGAGTACGACACGCACCAGTCTCACTGTCACACACTGTCATGTTCATGCTCATTGTATTTCCTTTCTTATTGTTACAATAAAATAAAAACCTGAGTGTAAGCACTGTAGTATTAGACGTGGTTTCGTATAATTATAGTCTCTTCACATTGCCACGCCTCCTCATATAGCATGTCTTTCCACTGGATCCTGATCTAGCACCGCGTCCATCCTAGAATTTCCTTCGCTTGTTTAATTAGGAGCTCTTCACCTTAACTTAAAGTCTTGAGTAGTTTATGGAAAGAACTGCACTGGTCGCCGATCTTTCCGCTCGGTTCCAGAGTCGTCTTTGTGGTTCCACATGCTGGTACTTACACCAGACAGAATAGAGCTTTCTGTTTGTAGTTTCCTCTCCCGTGAGACCTGTCTAGCTCTTTCCATAAACTACTCAAGACTTTCAGCTTTAGTTGGACCTGGGTCGGGAGCGCCTCTGAATGGTCATCTTGAATGGGCGCTATATAATTCCACAGATAGATAAATTGGATATAGCGTGGTTTGTGCATCGGCGTTTAGGTCACGCTTCCCGTTGACGTCCTTTTCTGCCAAAGAGTTTCGATCAGGTCTGGGCCGGGAGTGACTTTGAGGAGTTTCTCTTTAAATGGCGCCATATGAATTTGTGACTTACAATTACAAGTGTCCTGGCTCACATAACAATGAGTATAAGTCGATCGACTTTCGAAGAGATTTGACTGTGGTCAGTCAAATCTCTTCGAAAGTCGATCGACTTATACTCATTTTTTTCTGTTTTTCTCTCTCTTTCCCTAGAACTCTCTTGCCTGTCCTAGTCTCTCCCACCCTCTTTCTCTTGCCGATTATCTCACCCCATGTCTCTATCGCTCGGTGTACATGAATGTTGTATTTTTCGCCAGAGAGTCAGTGTGTCTATTAACGTTCGATTGACCAAATAATTATAATTAAAACTTTCGCATCGCTGTGTCTATGGCGACGCCTCAACAGTTTTTTCTCTAAGCAGTAACAGTGGACAACAATCAGCGTCTATTTATTAACGTTTATTTCGCCAGGTTGCGCCACGATTGGGTCATGACTCATGACATGAGTGGATATTTACAAACATGTAGCCTAGATCGTTTAAAATACTATTTAAAGGTTGATCAGTTGGTGACGCAAATTTGCTGAATCCTTGAAAGTACAGAGACAACGTAATGGTACAACAGACGAAAAATGAAAAAATATTAACAGACAGTAAAATAAATAGACAAAGGTACATCAAAAATAAACAAAACGGAGAAAATGTAAAATAAATAAAAAGGATTATTCGGAGAAAAAATAAAATATTAAAAAAATATATAAAATATTCGGAGAAAAAAATGAAAGATGAAAACCCGTTTTAACATAATAGTTAGTTAGTAATCCATTCTTTTAATGTCCATACTATCCAGTCTCCTATGATGCAATCGTAAACTATATATTTGTTATAAGCAGAGGGCACCATCTGCATTACAAGTGTTGCATTAAGTCGACTAACCGGGCAGTCAGTAAATAAGTGAGTTAATGTTTTAGACAATTAATATGGCGCCTTTAAACCACGCCGTCACGATTGGTGCTGAAGTTCGTAAGCAACAAGAACCGATGGGTTTGTTTTGCAGTCGACCAGATACGTCGTTCATTTGGTTTTTGAATCCGTTGAAATCGATTCGTTACATCCTGTGGCACAACTATCGCTGGGTCATCCTCAAGGCCATCATCGTTATGCTGCTTGCCGTTCTCATCGGACTCTTCTTCTACAGCACTCCTGGCTACATGGTCAAGAAGATCCTCGGCGCATAGAAGAAGAGGGCGCCACGTTACCTGCAGCTGCTGCGACCACACCGATGCCTCGATATATTGTAAACAAATGACAACCTCGGTCGGTCAATCAGTATTGGACGCAGTCTGAATGATGCCTCCAAATGAATTCATATGCAGAAACAGATAAATGCTCAATGCACCTCTTAAACGTCAAGTGATCAAAGAGCATGACTTCGTAAGTCAGGGATTGCAAAAGTGATCAGTTGTGTTTGCAAGCAGAAAATAGGAGTGTGGCTAATTAATAATGTCCAATAACTTCATTCGCCAGTGAAATGCAATCCTCGATCATGCAAAAATTGTAAAATCTCGCCTTTATTGCACTAAAACCCTGATTTATTCGCATTTCTTTCTACCAAGGACAAGTCCGCAATAAAATGCTATTGGGTCGAATTCAGCTCCATAACGCTATCACGACAGATTGTATACTCTGAATGGCGTTTGCCTATGTTCTTGCAGAGCGAAGATAGAGAATTTTAAACCACACTTTATTACGAATCTATTTTTTTAATATCCGAGGAGGTTGCATGTGTTGCGAAATCGAAAACGATTACCGAATAATTAGAATGAAAATATAAGGCTCATAAGAGTTATAGAGTAGAATAACAAATCTCTAATTATTTAGAATTGCGTCTAAAACACTGCACGCCTGTTTCTCTTACTTCGCCAGTTGCGTTTCATAATCGGAATAGAGTCAACTATGGATAATTCTGTGCCTAAACCCGGACGCTATTTCAGTGCAATTAACAAGCCAGTAATATTCTCTCTACGCTGTTTACATGCAAACCTCTTGGGTATAATAATTTCTGTTTGCAGAAATAACTTGAGAGTGACTCTAAAGGCAAGTGTAAACTGGTAGCAGCATGACGTAATTCTGAACGGGCAGAAAGGCTGAACGGGTGGAAACGATGTTACGTCGTTGAATGCGGCTCTATATGGGATGATGTTGGATGATTGAATTGCGTTTATTTCTTGGCACACGCGTCATTATTTGTATGCATGAGTTCGTCTAAATGTTGCATAGGTGAAGAGGTCATGCATGGCGTGTGCTTGTGTGGATGAATGGGTCAGTGGTCTTTCTTCGACAGTCACTGTTAGTGATGCCTGTCTGAAGCCGTGAATAAGGTTGAAGATGATACGCAACGTTCGCTTAGTTGTTGATTAACTTGTAGCCATTTTGGTTATTTTTTTCTTGTATTAGCTCTTCAATTGTAGGAATGTCACCAGTTATCAACTTGAAAACTTGTGTGTATTGTTAAACAATTCGAACATTACACAGAGCCTTAAACCTCGTTTATGTCTATTAGCTGTCCGCTTGTCCAACGATTGTCTTCATTGTTTGAGTGTTAGGGTGTCTTTCTGTCTACTTACAATGTAGACCTGTTTGTGCTAAAAACGGTTCTTGAAATGTGCTAGGGAATTGCTCAGACGTCTGCAAAGACACTCAAATTATGTGATTATCTATATGTATGTTTCTTTTGTCTCATGGTAGTCCTCTTCAGTATGTGTGTGTCCTCCTATCTCTGTCTGTTTGCAAAATGTCTGCCATGATGCATATATCTACTCTATGTTCATTTTCCTAACCAATCTCTGTTGAACTCTATGCTAAGTATGTATGCGTGTCTGTATGGCTGTGTCATACTCTGTCAGTTTGATCTGGTGCTTCTCTCTGTCTATGTTGACGCTTCTCTGATCCTCTCTAAGTCTATTCTCTATCTCGCTATCATCTGTCGCTTATATACATATGTACATCTATTTTCTCCATCACCTTCTCACCTTCTGTTTCTGTATTTCGCCGCCTTCAGACATTTCTTCATTAGTATTATTCATTTTTAATAGCGTAGTAAATTTCTTGTATTTATCTAGTTTAAGTAGACAAGTTGAAAGTGCAGAACACTCAATTAAATTATGCAGATGAGAAAGACATTAATTAATGATTTACTCTGTTTAATTAATTGTTTGAGTTGTTTTGCGTCTCAACCCAACGACAGCTGATGCTGCTGAACCAGAGGGGATTCATCTCAGTGGCATCTTGTGGCATCTTCAGCGGTCGGTATGCCCAGTGTGTCCCGCGGAACTATAAAATCCGTGAGAGAGGGTTCCTCAATGAGGAAATTGCTTGGCTGTACTAACTTTTAAATCAGACTCCAGGGTGAATGAAAACAATGTTTTGGACGGAAAATAATCTATAATCTAATTTTTAAAATAAAGTTGTATATGAGGCCTACCTATATAATTATTTAAGAACCTCGTACGTTTAGTACAAGCAATTTGAAGTATGGAACATGAAATCAATGCAGCACCTGATGTAAGAATCCAACGATCCAACATCTTCCGAGGAGCAATTAATGCGCCTCGAGAAATGGAAGCATCAGTTACATTAAGACCTCAAATGTTCCTTCTCTATATACATTGTATGGGACATGGTTTAAGCTTCACTTTTTCATTCGAGTCACTTTGTTGAGGTAAAATCTGCCTATGTAAAACATTTTCCAGTTATTCGTGACTATGCTACTAATAATTAGGCGTCGATTTCTTATTAAATTGGTTTGCTCCGCATTCGCTGCTCCCAATGGTCGTTCATTTAAGATATTTAAAACTCGTCGTGGGGGGAACCTCACATGACGCGGCACCCGTTGAAACGAACAGCGTTGGTGCATAGGATTTCATTGAATACAAGGAGGTTTTTATATGCGTTTGACTTCTGTCTGTCTGTCTAGCTATCTATCTATCTATTTATCCATCTATCCATCCATCCATCTATTCATCCATCTGTCCATATATCTATCTGTACATCTGTCTGCCTGTCGTCTGTCTAAGATAGACATATAGATATCTGTCAATCTATATATTTAGAGAGAGAATATGTTATGTTTAGGTGGGGATTCCGTATCTAATAAATATTAGAAAGCATTGATCGATGTCACTGTACATTTAAACAACATATGTCATTGAGGTATCACTTTAGAACTTGAGATTTATTTGCACCACTTATATAGTTTATCAGTGCAATATATTTGGTCCTCATAACTCTTTAAATAAAGAAAGCCATTTCTTTGACGACTTGACATCGATTGAAAGTCTGTCAACCGATATTAAGTCGCGCAATGAGATCTGATGGATAGCCTCGTTTTAGATCTTCGAAAGGTTTACAAGGAGTAACATATACAAATTCAAGGAAAAGGCTTATGCTAATCCAGATGTTATTTCGCATGTTCTTCGTGGATTTTACCATAGAAGGTCCATATTATGACCTGCTTAGCTCCCATTCGAAATTTATTATATTTTAATATGAAGATCGTTTGCAAACTTTACAGCTTTCAACTTTTCAAATGCATTTTGTATCCATGCTAGTTTAAACTTCAATACTTCGCATAGCAGAATTATCTTAGTTGAACGCAATAAAGTTGTAAAAAAGATAAAGTAATCTGCATGTCACACTATGGTCAAAGTCTGGGAGCATAAATTATTACAACCTTGTGAAAATCCCAACTACCTCCGTTTACTTAGTCCTGCCTGTCCTCTGCTTTTGACACCGCGGGGTAGGCCTATACAGCGGATGGTTGACATACGTTGTTTCCCACCGACAAAAGGTCCTTTGTTGTAGGCCAATTGTTGTGGGTGCAATATCCGACACCTGATGGACAATTGAACCTAATAGAAACCCTAAATCATTTGCCAGACGGAAGGATCAATAAACCCAAGGATCAGCGGAAGACGACTCTTGTGTGGCGACCTCTCATCTGTTCGACATCTCTCAACTTCAAAGAGTTATTGCGATGAGCGTGTGGGGCCTTCGGACAAATCAGAAGCCGTCAACGACTTGATTACTGGCCTTCAGTGATTTCGAGGAGGTTCAGATCAATTCAATTCTGTCCTTAGGACATAACTGTCGGCATATTGAACACATCTGCTTGCATTAATACGCTGTGGGCTCATTAAGTGACGCTATGTCCTGGTCGCCTGCTTAGCACAGCAGTCTAACGATGACTGATGAAAAGAAGGCGATGGAGGAGAAGGAGAAGGAGGAGAACGATTCAATGGAGCAGTTGTAGTGAAAATTTGGGCAAAATCAATGCTTCCTAGGAAGTGATTGACATAAAATAAAGTCCATTTGATTACACATTCCTGGACATAGGGCAAAAGATCAACAGACCTCATAAGGTGTTTATCGATACTTTCTTGTGATTTAACGGCTGTTAATTGTACCGTCCAAATAATGAATAGTTTCATTAAATTATTTACAACAAAATAGATACTAAAATTTTTTATTTGTGCAGCCATTGTGTCCGAGAAGGTAATTTGGTTTGGGCTATGAAAGAATTATGCAATGTAACGGATATAATTATTATTCTCCTGATTAATTGCTAAGATAAGCCCAAGTTGTTCGCAGCAGAATTATAAAAAGCATGACACACTAACTGTGTACAATTAGGTTTTTGAAAGTGAAGCACTATGGTCACAGCAAACACCAAAGTTAACAAACTGCGCACTCAATGTTTGATCAGTTTTGGGTCTGCACTTAATCTGCACTTTTGTCAAATAGATCTTGGCACGCTGCTCTAGTTTTCAAAAGCCTCGCCATGCTTTGCAAAGCAGGACCATATTTGCTCCACTATATTTCAATAGAAAATATTGAAACAGAGACGGCTCATAGCAGTTGTTTGTCATTATTTGTAAAGCCATATCAGAATTCGACATTCTTCGTTCATTTAGACCTTCTTCGTCATCAGCTACGTGCCCCAAGATATAGCAGATAATTAGCATACGCTGCCTCTTCGCAGACTATAGGGCGCTTGCGGTAGCCCATTGTTGTGGGTGCGATATCCAACACTTGAAGGACAACAGGACTGTAGAAACCCGAAATAATTAGCCAGCCGGAGCCCAGAAGGCTCAATTAACCCAAGCAGCGGCGAAAGAAAACTCTTGTAAAGCCCCCTCTATTTGTTCTGCATCCTTCAACATCAAAGAGTTATTGCGATGAGCGTGTGGGCCTTCGGACAAATCAGAAGCCGTCAACGACTTAATTACTGACCTTCAGTGATTTTCAGGAGATGCGGATCAATTCAATTCTGTTCCTAGGACATAACAGTCGACATATTGACCAGATCTGCCTACGTGGGTCAGTCAATTCGATGAATGCATTCATCTGGCCTCCTGTTTAGCCAAACATCGACGGTCATTAGTTAGCTGATGAAAAGAGAACGACGGATGAGGGGATAGGCTTAATGGAACAGATAAAGCGATCGAAAGTTCGAGTGAAATCAACGAAAGTATCTGACATGAAAGAAAACCTAATTGATAACGTATCTTAGAATGTAATTCAGTTGTTTAGATCGTTTTCTGCGTGACGCTCCGCTTCAGCGGATTGCGTCTAATTACATGTATTTACGTTACTGTCTTGCTATCTTTAGTTGACATAGATGCCATTTACTCTCTGTCTCTCTCTGTCTCTGACTGTCTCTCTCTGTCTCTCTCTGTCTCTCTCTGTCTCTCTCTGTTTCTCTCTGTCTCTCTCTGTCTCTCTCTGTCTCTCTCTGTCTCTCTCTGTCTCTCTCTGTCTCTCTCTGTCTCTCTCTGTCTCTCTCTGTCTCTCTCTGTCTCTCTCTGTCTCTCTCTGTCTCTCTCTGTCTCTCTCTGTCTTTGTCTCTCTGTCTCTCTCTGTCTTTGTCTCTCTGTCTTTGTCTCTCTGTCTTTGTCTCTCTGTCTTTGTCTCTCTGTCTTTGTCTCTCTGTCTTTGTCTCTCTCTGTCTCTCTCTGTCTGTGTCTCTCTGTCTGTGTCTCTCTGTCTTTGTCTCTCTGTCTTTGTCTCTCTGTCTTTGTCTCTCTCTGTCTCTCTCTGTCTGTGTCTCTCTGTCTGTGTCTCTCTGTCTTTGTCTCTCTGTCTTTGTCTCTCTCTGTCTCTCTCTGTCATTTGCACACTCGCTCAATCGCTCGCACACCGACCAACTGTGCCTAATTCATAATTCCTTCAATATGGTCACAAAATCACTGACTGCATAACTATTTTATTTTTCTGTCTAACATAGAAAAGAGTTCTCTAGATTCGTTAAATTGTAATTTAGTCATCGAGAGTGTATAAAGGCGCTATATTATTCGTCTTGATACATATAGGTGGACAACACGTGCATAACGTATATGTGACTTTATCTATCTATATTCGAAGATTAATTAATAACTGTGCTTCATTAATTCAAATTTTACGCAACCATGCTGGTTGACGACCCAACATATATTTTTATCTCGTATTTACGAAAGACAGAATCGCATTTTCTCACCAAAAGTAATGTGATCATTGCAAAGGATACAATAAGAATTATTATGCTATTTATTTCTCTTTGTCTCCTGAAATAGCTCAACGTGTGCAACTTTTATATCCTAATATAACGACAGTTCATTCTACTGAGAACATTCACTGTCAGCGGACTTCCTATCCGTGTAGTCTGTCATGAATTAATTGCTGGTGTAGAAACTGTTCATGATTAAATCTAAACTAGACCTACAGACTGTTCTTTTTAGCCTGGTATTGGAAATGACTCTGAATAGTTCTATTGGCGCCGTTTAAGCATTTTTCGATAAGAATGAATTAATACGTTGTCAGGGACTTGCTACAGCGATAATAAAGGTGTAGTTCCAAGTAAAGTTCCAAGGACTTATTATCGCGGGACCTTAAGATTAACGTCCAGAGCCTCTGAGCAAATTTATTTTTATTGCAGTAGGTGATACTGAGCTCAGACGCCCAAACATTCTTCAATAACCATGGAACAATAGCCGCCGGGGGTAACACTTGACTGGCGACCGTTCTTCCCAGGCTCGGCATTCGTCCTCTGTAATTAACGGTCCATCAGACGGCAGAGGAACTGGGACCAGGTTCCACGCGAGTGATTTTAGCGAACTAACGGTATGCCGATTGGTCCGATAACTGCGCGGCCGAGTGACACGGCGACAATATAAACAGAAAGTAAAAGTGTTAATTCTTCAAGAGATGATTGGAGTCTGATAGAGTTGTTCCTCGTCGCCATCTAAGTCTTCTGAATTTTCGTTGAGATATTTTCAATTTCTATCTACGAAGTTCATTGTCGCCAAAGAATATGGATGCAGAAATTGCTGTCGCAGCACAGGCTTTGTCTTCAGCTCAACAGAGGAAGGCAAGTAAATTGATAATTTTCATTAAAAAAATATTTCGGAATTTCAGTTAGGTTCACATGTTCATGTATTATCGGTCACTATTTCATTGACTGAGAACTAAATAGTTTCCGCAAGTTCGTCTGCCCATATGGAACTTTGTTTGCAATTAGAACAATGTTCGAACATAAGTATTCATACGGTGTACTAAAATGCGAACTCTAACTCTGGCAATGGTAATCGACAGAACAAGCCTAGCGAATACTCAAAAGTCATTGGAATCTGGTCAGTTTAAATGGTCGCTTGAGAATGGTCACTTGAAACTGGTCACTTGAAACTGGTCACTAGAAACAGGTCACTTGAAACTGTTTTCTTTTTGTCTGCATTGCTCCCTGTATAGTCATTCAATACCAATATTGCTTTTGATTTTCTGATAGCCTTGGTTAAGGCGTTCTTTACATTCTAAACTATCATCTATGATTAACTTTATCTTCTCTAGAGTAACTTTCTATGGAATCACTGACGTCATATTGAGCTTGGTTTTAACTGCTATGTGTACTGGTCTCTGCTTGCAGATTCGAAAGCCTCTGGTGGAGAGGAAACGAAGAAATAGAATAAACGGATGTCTTGATAAGATGAAGGAGATCATTATCAATGAAGATCCGAGACTGGTAAGACCATAAATAGTCATAATTATAGGGAACTATAGGGAGCGATGCTAATAATTGGTCTCTAAACTTATTAAAGATTATAATCAACTGGAGAAAGACTCCCTCCCAATTCCTATGCCCAATACGCCATCCTATGCTCTCTATTTAAACTTTCCTTATTTTCCATCCTCTAAGCGAAGACCATCCATATCCACGTAGTAGCGTACTCTCTATTGGAGCAGTGAGGGTCGAGTCTCAGAATCGCCCGATGGCAAAATAATTAGATGTAATAACGCTATTTTAACATTTCAATCAAGACAAAGCTTTTACACTGATCATGCGTCTTTTATTCGGTCACGCAGTCCAAGGTCTGATCTGTTCGTTGTTTATAATAGCCTATGTCCGTTAATTTACAACGTGTTCTAATTTGTTGCAGCGATGCCGAGCTTCAAAATTAGAAAAAGCAGGTATCTTGGAACTTGTTCTCGAACACATGCAAAAGGAGCGATATTCCAGTAAGTTGAAAATATATTTAAAACACACTAATTAGTAATAATAATTATTTCAGTTGAATTGAGCTGCTGCAGTTATGTGTTCTGTTAAATATAGCTTAACTTAAGCAATATTTTTTTTTAAATTAGTAAATGCCTAAATTGATATTGACCTTTCGCCTGTCCTATAAATAGACATATTTGTCAAAAGCACCCAACACAATTCTGAACTTATCAGTCAATGGCCATTTATTGTACTAAAAGTAAGTATGCATATCGAGATGTGTAGCGAGTCGTGCAAAGGAAATAGCATAGGCCAACGTAATGAGTTTCAAATAGGATTATACCAAAAAGAGGGATTTGATCGATGAGTGACAATAGAGCCGATACGTTTGAGATACAGAGTGAAAATGCGTATCTCAATAACACGTAACATAACCGAGCATTAATAAAGCATTTATAATTATATAGTGACACTATTCTATTCATTTTGGTGTTTAAACGCTTTTCTTTGTATTTTAGGCCACAGCGTGGCATCGAAGAACAAATCTTATGACGATGGATATCTGGAATGTCTTCAAACGACATTTACATGTCTTAACGAGATGGGAATGATCACGAATCCACGGATGAGCGAGATGCTCAGGGATAAATTGCTTCAGCATCTGCTACAAAAGACGACCAATAACCCTATGATCCCGGTTCATCCAGGATTCGATGGTCATAGGTTCGATCCCAGAGTTTCTGGAATCCCATGCGTCCCTCAAATGCCTCAACTGACATGCTCCAATCAAGTGCCAATACCCGATGTCAATTTCATTGGCAGTTATGATCTTTCACAAGAAATACAAATGAGAATGCCTTATGTCAACGCTCCTGGTAATTTGGGCATCTCACAAGTGCCAAGCTCAAGCCATGCACCGTTGCCAGTGCCCAATATGAACGCTTCAGACAACTCGTACATTTCACAATTGTCACCCACAGTCATTACCGACCAAATGTCTATGTCATACTCTGATAGACAGTTTTTACCTGTCTCCTCAAGCATTTCTCAATCCTCATCAAAATCTCGATTTGTCCCGTACAAAAATAAATCACGACAAGCTCTTCAGAACAAGAACTCCTGCTCTTCAAGTTCACTGCACACGTTATCCACGAAGACTGAATTAGTTAGAAACGACATCACTACATGGTCAATGAATGATGACATTTGCTATTCAATTGCACCGTTTCCATCCGAATCCAGTAAAAGATCGGATCGACCTCTTTCGAAAGATACTTACTCAACGTCGCACAAAGCAAAGAAACTTCAGGAAAGAACACGTTTAGCGTCAATGGGTATACCTAGGAAATCGATTGTTGAAATACAGCGACCTCTGTCGACAAACGGTGAGATGACGGAACAACAGGAAAGTGTTTCTTCGAGGTCAATGGCCGACGGACTGACATTTGATGAGCCAACACAAGGACATCTGAGGACAGAAAGTTCCTCCATGCGAAGTGATACTTCAACATCGATGGCGTTACCTTCGAAAACATCGGACAAAATTAAACGAAATCCATCAATCGAACGAAGCTTTTTGGAAGAATTAAATAAAGAGGACGTTTGGAGGCCATTTTAGGAACCAATCCTTATCTAAGCACTTAAATGTCTCCTGCAGATACTCTCCAAATGCTAATGCTTAACCTTTCTGTGGTTGGTCAAGGCTAAATGATGATCCATTAGACTGATTAGAGGTACATCCAAAAGTTCAATGGCGACGCCGACTGAGACCTCTAACGATTTCATCTGACAATTAATCGACAGGTGGCGCATGTATAAAACGCTTTGAATGATTTTGAGTGGTTCAAAGACGTTACGTTTAAGTTACTAGCTTCACGTTTGAGCGTCTGAATGAGTGTGAAAAACTGTGTGTTTCGTGTCTGCGTGTTTGTGACGATTTTTGATCTTGACTTGTATCCATATTTTACAGTTTGAATAATCCTTGTGTCGTTTTTGAATGCATATTTTATTTACACACCTATAAATGCTTCAAGACATTGACATCCATTTGAATTTACTTGAATAAAGCATTTTAAAGACTTATATGATCTTTCGTTTTGGTAAGGTTTACACTGTACAGTTTGCTCTTAGACAGTTATTGCAGTCAAGTAAGTTAGAAAGCCGTCTCATGAATTTTATTATACAGAAGATAGGCCAAAGGTTATTTTGTAAATATGACTATAGGCATTTTATAGTATATAGGTTATGATATATTATACCAGCGTTTCCCAATCTTTTTTGACCGCGGAACCCTTTTGATCTTCAAAATGTTTCGCGAACCCCGTTCAAAACCATCATATTCTGTTGTAGGTACAAATGCTTGGGAATGCAGACAATTATAGGTTTAGGCCTAAATTTGATTAATAATAGCACAAATATTCATGACAAGGACATAATGAATTCTCTTTCATATAAAGTTACACACAGATGTTAAGTAAAATCCTCCATTTGTTCACACTGAAGGTTTTTCGCGGAACCCTTGTCTTCATCTCACGGAACCCTAGGGTTCCGCGGAACCCAGTTTGGGAAACGCTGTATTATACGATGGTTTCGAGAACAGATATTGGTTATTTCAAATAAATGTAATCATTTTTCTCACCAATTTGGGCGCATGTTGTCAAACATGTGCCCTAGTGAAATAAGCTAATAACAACGCATCGCGTTATCTTTGAAATGCTGTACATAAACTATGAAATTGGAGAAATGATTAAATCGCGATATCAATTTATGTGTGAATAATACCTCTACGATCCTTATAATTTCAAACTCCATATGATTTGGTCAGTCTATTGTTCTAGTTCCGATCTCACCTTCCTCTTGCTTATTCTTTTCTCTCATCGAAGGTAATTTTCCCAAGGCTGCTCGTCTACTATGTTTACATGGTATTTACATATTTATCTTAGTATTTATTAAACTAGCCTGTAGTAACCAAATATTTTAACGATGTTGCCTTGTTATAGGGCATAAGTTCGTTGGTACATCTTTAAATATTATAAGGATCTATAAGCGCTTGAAAATCCGCTTGAAAATCATTTGTTTCGAACCTATAGCTTGTATCTGTTGAATAGGGAGAAACTCGGAAGACTATTTGTTGAGAAGGAGCTATGTAAATCTGTGTTTACAATACAGCTCTATCCCGACGTTAGCATAGTTGCTCAACATGGACTTAAAAGGCTAATGGCGCAAGGCACCGTCTTACACCGTCTTTTTTGCTTCTCGCCTCTGATAATTCGTTCCTCATGGTATGGATAGTGTATCGTTCACTCTCGCTACGGGCCTGTGAACGTGGGCCTGCAACTGGCTTATTCAGACAGTCCGGATATTTGGAGCAACAATATTTACACATGTGCAGATACTTTAGGACTCGCGCCAGCAATTAAGCCTTCGTGAGTTCGCGTCATCTAACTACTACAGAGCTCTTCCACGAACACATTCCAATATTCATGTAAACACTAGATCGGTTGATGACGTAGTCTGGTGATTATCGTGCTCGACTCTATATCTGTCCATCATTATGTCAGAGGCTCGATTTCCCGTCTGATAGAAAACTATTTCCAATTATTTTCACTTTCACGTTTCCTCTGAAGAAGTGGGCACTACATGAAAGAGTATAGCGATGAACCCGCAATATGATAGGAATGCGCCACTCAGATCCTGGTAGAAAACGAAGAAAGCTGATTTTTGATCAATGTACGAAGAAGCAGGAATTTTGAAGCTACGTCACAGACCTTATACGGATGCTTGAAATCGAAATGGACTATATAGGCTATAGTCTTTCTCACCAAACGTGCACAGTCAAATAAACTCTATGGCTATCTTATTTACCCTTTTGTACAATTTATTATACCTAGGCCTTATCTTAAAGTCAGAGAGAGACATGTCGATGTTTCTTTTGGGTGCAATTTCTATTTTTAATATATATATATATATATACAATGTACGAGAATTTGAACTCTGTTCTCCAGAAGAAACTGCACTCAGAACACGCAGCACTGCACCAAAGATCCATCTCTAATAGACCACGAAATGATGATGATGATGATCATCATCATCATTATTATTATCATCATAATCAAATTCATCATCATATTGTTGCAGCGCGCATAAATTATGTTAGAGCGCATTTAGACTGCAGAAACAATTCTAGAAGCAGTCAGCAGTTTACACGGATGAGCAAAGTCAGTGTATTGTACTGTGTATTGCATGGACTCAGTGGCGTCTATACGGGGCACCAGAAGGGACAAGTGCCCCACCAACTGAGTTTCTGCCCCCTCAGTAGCCCCCCAAGCCTAGTTCACTTTTAGTTTTGACGAACAAAGACATCCAACTTGCCCCCATGTCAGTTTCCCCGGCCCCTCCATGCCTCTCCACTCTGGTGATGGAATCCAGAGCCGCCACTTTATAGCGTATCATAGGCTGTGTTCATTGACGTTAGAAGCCATCTGGAAAATGCATTGGTCTGTTTCATTGACTGATGAGTGATATCGTCTGATACATGTCTTCGTTTTTCGATTGAATCAGTTTGGCTGTCTTTCTGTTTTCTTTCCTTCTGTTTTCTTTCCTCTTGCGCTTTGAGTAGAGACGCATGCGCCGTCGCTCCTGTTATAATTACGTCAAACGCTGCAGTTAGTTAATGAGCTAAGATCAAAGCAATATCAACAATCAGGTAAATGCCATAAACATTAGCAACAGTATTAATCGTTATGATCAGCAGCAATGTCATCATCATCGCCTATCATCGTGATCATCATCATCACAAGCTTCATCGTCAACATAGTCATCAACTACATCATCATCGTTGTCATCATCATCATAACAATCAATGGCGTCCGGTGTAGCCTTGTCATCATTTAATCGCAAGCATCATCGTCAACATAGTCATCAACTACATCATCATCGTCGTCATCATCATCATAACAATCAATGGCGTCCAGTGTAGCCTTGTCATCATTTAATCGCAAGCATCATCGTCAACATAGTCTTCGATTATATCATCATCGCCTTTATCATTGTCATCGTCATTGTTATCGTCGTGGTCATCGTCGTCACCATCATCATCATCAGCAGAAGCATCATCATCATCATCATTATTGCCATCATCATCATCATCATCATCATCGTCATCATCATAACAATCACAGGAGTTCCAATGTAACATGTAGGCATCGCTTTTGTGATGTGTTTCATAGCGCAATTTAGCAGCGTCGTAGATAGCGCGATACACATACATACTTTATAATTATAATTTATTATTATATGCAACGACTCATTGGGGTCACGTGGTGGTGACAATTCATTTATAATCTCTATGTCACCCACTCACAACAGAAACGGTAACAAATGTGTAAACTCGTCATCAACGTCACGTGCTTCATTCAATAACTAGCTGTCTAGTGCAAGGCTATCTGCAGGTCTTCATTTGAGGCAACTCGTCTGAAAATTCATCCGTTAAAAGAAAGAATGTGTAAAAGAAGAGCTATGAACCTAATGAATGTAGTAATAGGAAAACAACGACAAAGTAGGCGATGATGATGGGATAATGATTATGACGAGATTGAATGAGCCCTACTCTCTTTCGTCGCAGTTCTCCTGCTCTGCGAACCTCTTCTGGCCACGGTTCGTGGTGTCTTGGATCGGCACAGACGAGACAAGCGGGACATTCGATGTCGCCATGACGGAGGTAGATCATGCTCAGCGATTGACAATCTGGCGGAGGATCCTTACACGTCATCAGACTGAACTCAGGACAACGCCAGATCTACAGACGACAACGACAACTGATGAATAGCAGCAACAGCAGTTCAGGTGATGATGCATCGATATGGGGAAGAAGCCTCATGATGGATCGAGGACGACGATCCTGCAGCGGATCATGATCGATCAACGGGTAATGATCGATCAATGGATTATGATCGATCAACGGGTAATGATCGATCAACGAATTATGATCGATCAACGAATTATGATCGATCAGAAGTGGCTAAGGCTACTGTATACATGTATTTGCTTCATGCATACGTATGCACGTGTGTATGTGAATATATATAATATCAATATTTATACATACATGCTTACATGATATATATATATATATTATAGTAGACACGTAAGCCTATACACACAGGCCGACGTATTCATGAAGCAGTAAGTTGCCTTTGCCATATATATTTTATATATTTTATATATTTTATATATTTTATATATTTTATATATTATTTGCATGTATTTATAAATGTATGTATTGATGGCAGGTGTATCGATGTACATTTATACGTACAGAGCTTCCTATTTCAAAATAGTTAATGAATGGTTGATCGTCGTTCACGCTTCACTGAGTAAGCGAGCGATGCCCAAACAGCCCAATGAGGCATGATGAATTGAAGAACTGTATACTTACAACTGAACCGTCGACTGGTTTTGTCGTCATCTTGAGCAGAATAAGTAAGAACGCAACGATGGCAGATTCACATCTCCTTAGATTAGGAATCATCGTCGATCAATTAGGAAAAGTCAGAAATCTATTTTCTTTTATTCCGGTATATTTTCCTTTTATTTTATGCGCCTGTTGTTTATCGTTGTCTCAGAGTCACGATCTGAAATAATCAGATAACTACAGATGCAAAGGAAACGCATTAATCGCTTGCGTTGACCAACACCAACGCAGAACTTCTTCATTGCATCATTTAGCTCCTATTCTTAAACGATGGCTTTTCGCAGCATTTGTTAATACAGTTATGCTATCTATTCGACAGCATGGCAGCCGTTGGCTATTTATCTAGCTCCTCCGTTAACATATTGCTGTCAAAATCTTAACACCACTCTCTAACAGAACGGAAAACATTTCATGGCAACGCCAGATTTTTAAGTAATCAATAATTCTAGTCGAATTCTACATAAGCCATGTTCCGTTTAGGTGCATAGGATGCCTGTAGGCCTATAAACCGAACTATATTGCATTTACTCAAAAATCATCTTCGTAGAACTATGAACACTTACACACAGAGGCGCAGAATATCCTGAGTGGATTGCAAACATCGCATGCATGCATGTTGTAAATATAGCATTTTTTGACGATACATATTACTCCTTAAGCTTATATACAACAGGCCAGGGCTACACGTGCGTCTTATATATAGGCTGTATGTATGCAGGCATATGTATCCCTGTTGAAACTAAGATGTCTCGTATAAGTAGAAACTGATGTGGCTCGTTCGCTTATATCGCCGATGTTTTAGGCTGCTCGACTGCTCGTTAGGTGGTCTGTTAGACACGTCGACGTGTAGTCAAGTTGGTCTCATTAATCAGTGGCTGTCTGTCTATTAGTCAGTGTTTTTAATTATTTACGGGCAGCGGAAACACACACACGTCTGCCTAAACAGACGCATGCCATCATTTGGCTCATGTTCACAGCTGATCCTAAGCTATAACTATTATATGTAGAAATCACCTGAAGCTATATAGCGTTACAGATGGTGATGACCGAAAACTGTATGAAACAAGTTGCGACTGAAGCTGATTGCAGATATCTGACAGGACCAAACATGCAAGGTAATGTCTGCAGGTAACGACAGAAACTGAATCTCTCCGCACCCTCTCTCTCTGTCTCTCTCTTATTCTGTCTCTATCTGTCTGGCTGGCTCTCTATCTCTCTCTATCTCTCTCTCTCTCTCTCTCTCTTTCTCTCTCTCTCTCTCTGCCGCTCTCTGTTCTGGCAGCATCAAATATACTATGCGGTATGCATACATGTGCAATTATGCAAACATTCAACCATGTTGGGGACAGAAAGTTCCTCCATCCGAAGTGAAAATTCAACATCGATGGCGCTACCTTCGAAAACATCGGTTAAAGTTGCACGAAATCCATCAGCAGAAAGAAGCTTATCGGAAGAATTAAATAAAGATGATAAAACCAAGACAACAGATTAGGACCCACTGCAGTCTCAGACCATCAGTGACGACACATTGCGACTACCCCAGGCAGCATAGGCATCATAAGCTCCTGTTTTAATAGGATGCAATGGTTCTCGTGATTTCGCTTTCAGAGCTGAAGATATCTGTCCTATTCGCAATGGTATCTGTTGCCATTAGATATTAGTTTCGGTGAGAGTGGTGGAGAGTTCTTCGCAAAACGACGCATGCTCATGTATGCGCACGCTCATACACGCATGAAAAGATAATGGGATGTGGCCATGTCGTTATTCTGTTGGCTTCTATAGCGCCGTCATCATAATGTTCAGTGCCCCAATCGATGGACGTTTCAAGTGACATTATCGGCTGGACAGAGGTTAATAGATCAGAAAAAGACGAAGTGAGGTCACGATTGGTAAGTAAGTTGAGGAAGACCAGTCTTAAGTTTAGATCTGACTGAATACATTACATGATAAATGAAGAGAATTGTGTCGAAGAGGAGGTCACCCAATCTTAAGGTTAAGCACGGTTCGACAAAGCGATCGATGGTGGATTAACGATGAGAGAGCCGGGTTACAGTACATTACCTTACATTACATTACAAGCCCCAGAAGAAGTATAACTACAGCACGTTAATACCCTTCAAGCCACCGTATGACCTCTGAAAGGCCAAGTGCCTAAAATACACAAGTGCTCATTTCTACATCACTTCCTACATAATTACTAGCAACTTATAACACGAGGGCCGTTCCCAGCCACAGTATATAATAAGTCTGTTGTCGGTGCATATATGAGGCTGTTGTGATATTCAAGTGTACGAGTGATGTTGTGGCATGAAGGCGGTGCGCCTAATCAGCCATCATATGGATCCATTTCGCTGTCTGAATCTTCAGCAGCCGCACCAACATCAGCTGCTGGTGGGTTTCGTAAATTGCTTCCAGTCGCTCGCAGCATCTCGTCTTTGGCATTGAGTGACGTCAGTCTATGTCGGTCTCTCAACTGCATGCATCAGGTCGGAAGCTGAGCTCTCCAAATTCCAAGGGCAGGCGTACCCCACTTTTGGCCCATGCGCTGGGTATCGTATAATTTTTACATGGCGGATAGTAGGAATTTATCGACACCCTCTCCTCCTTTAAGACCTAATTTACGATTTTGCCAGGGGCTGCAATCGACGCAGAACAAATGACTCTCTTTTGAAGTCTATCGACTTTTAAGATGAACCGAAGAGGTAAGCTATCCAAAGAAAAACAAATGCCACAAATCAACAACAGTGGCGTCGGTAGTCGAGCGTAACAAAACAACACGCAACATCCGAGTTAAATGGCTCCTCGTTAAAATCCACTTTCATGTTTTCTGAATAAAGGTCTACCGCAGTACTAGCCGTGTCTTCTTCTTCTTCTGTGTATTCTTCGCTTCTGCGTAATTATGTGCAGTAACCGTAATTTGGCGATGTCAGGGTATGAAGACTCACGAGATCATGTGACTACTGCATGCCATATACTGCAGCTCAAACGGATGCACAGGTGACTATTATTATTATTATCACTATCATTATTTTTTTCCCGAGGTACATTTGATCCCTCGGGATTCAACAAATTACGAGAGCATTGTTCTGGAATGGCTAGTCTTCGCAGATGGTTATTATTATTATTATTATTATTATTACATCCATAGCCAATGTTCACATAAACAACCATACTGCGGCGTCTGCCATCTAGGGAATCGACCTGGAACCAATCTCTAGCTAAAAACTCTAACGCAACAATCTTGACTTCGCACTACATGGGGCCATCGTATACATTAGCATCGTTTCATTGACCAACCGCTGTCTCATCATGGCTTCTGCGCAGAAAACTCATTTTTCGATCTGTTTTGACCCTTTTCTTCACACACTGAACCTAATGTGACTATGGTTCTCAGTCCATACATGCATCATAAATTGCAGCCAAAGTCAGATTGCGTCTTCAATGTATACTAAAACAAAATCAATGTTTATCAGAATACCATAAATATTATATGTATATATATATAATTTATGTATATATATCTACTTGTAAAATTCATGAAATATGCATGTCATCGACGCGTGTTCTGTTACTCTTTCCTTGTCGGTATTCTTGAAATGGTGTATGCCATCATGCATAATTTGCGTAATAGGAAAAGATTGGATTGAGACAGACACAAAAAGATGGGAATGCAGTAAGCAGAGAAGATGACGCGAGCGGACCTTAGAGGAGGCGAAAGAAATTCCGAGCCTCCTGGGTAGAGCAGTCACGGACCTCTAATCTACTTTTCAAAAACAACTTCTCTGGTTTAACTGCAGCAAATTTATTAATAGTACTCTTGCAAGGTTATTGCTGGCCCACTCAGGCGCCTAAAATCGCCGGCCCCTGGGCATTGGCTCTCTGCTATCTCTCTTTTCTGACCTGACAACCCTAGTTAGGGACAACTTGCAACAATTTAACTTATTCAGGCTGGGTTTCTGATTCCTATTTGGCCAACTGTAATTAGTCATCGGGGAGCGATAATTATTTCGAGCGCTTGAAGGTCTTCGTATGGGAGAGGCTATTCATCACTCTCTAGACTTCGTTGTATTCAGCAGGAGCAAGACATGCGCTCTTTGTTATAGAGTTGTCCTTACACAGTTTACGACTCCTATTGTTCAGCGTTGAGCAAACATTGGTCTAATAAGAGAGCCCTCCGCATACGTATGCCACGCAAATGTTTTTCTCTGATTCTCGCGAACTTTTGTCAACATTAATCCAACGCCGATAGTCACAGGAAGGGGATAATTTGTACACAAGAATACATGAATACAAGGGCTGGAATTTACATAGATATACGAAACGTTCGATTGGTGGCCCCAATTGATATAATATAATTATTTTGCCCAGTGCCTTGTACACAAATATATCGCTGATGCATAGGTTCATACATTGACAGGTTTAAGCAAACAATTTACTAACCCAACATAATTAGAGCTTTCGTCTACATAACTAACATCAATAATGCATGCCAGTTCTTCTCATGTCGACGATATTATTTGTCCCAACGGAGTTAAGCAAGGCTGCCGTGTCTCTACCGGAATGTAAGGGGCGGTCACCCTCGTTTTCAGACCCCGCACCCTCATGGGGCAAACTACAGTGCCCTGGACACGCGGTCAAACCAGTGCGTCGAAGCATAATCCTCTACTGTCCCTTTCACCTTTAAAGTCTGCATCAAATTATATGACTTAGGGACAGTCAGAGAGAGTCAGAGAAGAGAGCCACATAGGGTTATTTATCAGGGACGTTACACATAGTATCAGCAGACTAGAACATTCAATCGTTATACACCAGCCCAAGTGTGCCACCGAAATTATTAGTCCTTGACTTTGCTAGTCGTTCATAGTTAATCAGAAAGTGCCAATCAATGTTGCTCAGCAATTGTACGTTAAGAGCTTTCTCATAGTCTGTGATTACCCAAAACCACATCCGGTGAGGTTTTCTGTCTTAAAACTGCGCAAACTGACCTCACCAATTGAAATCAATCTTGACCATTGGCTATAAGACCAAATACTTGATTTGTTGAAACAACAACTTTCTATGCATAATTCTAATAACTTTATAATGTGAAGTGCTTCTGCTCACCATGCAGTCTGTGATAGTTCTGGAGGAGAATTTCCTTAAGATCATCGACGCTTTTTTGGTCTCTTCTCCTCCTCTCTGCACGAGGCTTCGGAATCTACAAAAGAACGCACCAATTATCTCACTCATTCAGTTATTTGCTTTGCACCCTTTTTGTAAAACTCTACAATTAACTAAAACCCGCATGGGCGTATTCGGATGTGGTCTTGCGGATTTAAGCCATCAGAAAAACTGCTCAAACCTAAACTGTTAAAACCTAACTTGTATTAAAAAAATGAGTCCACATACAAGGTAACGTCCAAATTAATACAGACAGCAATTTCCTGGTGTTGCCCCTCAATATTAATTATTAGTAAATAGTTCAACAAACCTGGACATTAATTACAGGCAATCCTCAACAAAACGTATAAGCGGAAGATTTATTGTAATGTAGGTCTAATTATTTTATAATGCCTAACGGAATCAGGGAGGATATAACAATACCGTTGAGCCGCATGTTTCAAGAGGTCATTGTTTCAGTTCCTAAACTCCTTTTTAGTAATTTCAGTTGAATGACCGTTAGCGTCGCCCTCCTTTTTGATTCAGGCTTGGGACTGACACTTTTAGAGTACAAACAGGGTTCCACTATTTATGCCAACTTAACCGTTATCAGCCAGTTGGGCGTCAGATACGGCGCAAAATAGCTCAAGCGGAACAGTGCGAGGTCCGATATGACCTGACGGGTCGTTAATTACAAACGGCGACTGGTTGGCATGGGCTGAAAGGTCGCCAGTCGAGTGTTACCTCTGACGGCTGTTGTTCTCATTGTTTGTTTATACATGTAATCGAAGAATCTGTTTACGGTCCGCAATCGGTGACAGTCGCCGCCCTGTAATAAATAAGAAAGCGATTGTTTGAGTCTTTCTAGATATCTGATCGATTTCTACCTCACTGCAGTCTCCCGAAAATAACCGAGGGTATAATATGTAGGCGATGCCTTATCGGCTTATCTATAGCGAGCAGATCAAATGCACCTGATAGCCCAATACCTAGGCATTTTACATAAGTTCAGTTAACGCAGCTAATCACACAATTACAACAGCGAAAGGCAAATGAGCTTTCGCTTTGCTCTAACGAAAGTCACCTATATCATATCATATCATATCATGTGCTTTATTGCAGTTCTTACACAAAATACCAATAAAATTTCTTACGTCGTAATACTGCGGACACCATGCAAGGGGCGTCTAGGCCTATATTTGGTTAATTCCCCGGCTCAATAATATTTGTTTACTTGGACACTTGAAGACAACCGTGGTGTGCCTTGGGGATGTACTTGGACCTCTGTCTGAGCCACACAGCCTGTGATGTCGTAACCGCGTGTCATCGTCGACGAATATTTATAAATAATAACTTAGTAAAGGCTAGGTTTATTATTATTACTGTCAATATTACTCATGCTAATATTATTGCTGCTATTTATGTTAGAGGCCTATAGTTATGTGGACATAGGAAATTGCGTAGGACTTCGGCGATGAAGCGGTTTAAGTAGTTAAAGGCATAAAAACAAAAATAAAGACGATAATCATGAATGCTAAGTAAATATTGCGTGTGACTACAGAGATTCCTCAGAAGAAGTCAGCGCAGACAGATCTGTTTCGTCTACCTATTGTTGGTAATTTTCGTGTCAACTGGTTGAATTGGTGAGCAACGGAGGCAGAAGGTTGCAAAGACATAGACTGAGTTTGAGACAGATTCAGAAGTAAACAGGAACCAAGGAACAGATATGGAGGAAGAGACAGACTGTAAGGACAGAAACTGACAGGGACAGTGACAGATACATGACTAATACATAGGTACGGAGACACAAGTTAAACAGAGGCAGATAGTTTGACAGAGACAAAGACAAATAGAGGGAAAGACCCTCACCCAGTTAGATACATAGCAACTTGTCATATTCACAGACACACACAGACCGAGTTTGAACGACTTCAAAGCAATTTCACCTGTCAATTGTTTCTCTGTTCTAGTCTGTAGAACAAGAGATGTATGTTGTCAGCTGCATATTATTACCACCTTCTGAAAGGCGACCTCGCATTTTGCTATACATGTATATGTAGAAATATAATCACCCGCAGATGAGTCTTACATAACTGTCATTCGACCCAAACGGAGTTTACATTCGCCTCAACCCCATCGCGTTTGATAATCCTGCAGGAGGTCCTATATACGCTTTTATGGAGTTCATTTCTGGTTCGCGGTAGCAAACGTGATCTGGCTAAACCAGTGCGTCATTTTCTGTATGTTGTAGTCTTTGGATGCCTCGGCATCCCAGCATAACTAACAGATTCTATTTTAGATCTAGTCTGTTAAGTTCCCTAGAATAGAAATAGAGATTCTACGAGCATTGTGTGACGTGTAGGAATACTCGCGTCGAACGCAAAAAATCATCCATTTCTACACAGCATTCGTTTACTTTGATACATCACCTATATATATGTCTGTATATAACACGGGCGTGCTATGCATGCTCTACAGTGTACACTCCCATTGTCGTGGTTGCAGCATCCGACACCTGATGAATCGTTGGCCTTTTAGAAAGCTGACAACCTCAGCTGGTGGTAGACTCAAATAACTATGTTTAGCAATGGAAAAGAGTTGACTCTTGTAATCAGATCCCTTATTTACTCTATTCCTACTATATGCCAATCTCTGAGGGATAAGATTGAAACCATGTCAGACTCAGGCATCTGCTGTTACGTGCTTGCCAGACTTCTGGCATAGCACGTGGCCACAGAGTCCTTTTGAAACCCAACGACGTCCATTCACTTAGTTCTCTACTCCGCGCCGCGGGATATAGCGTATGGTTCGAAGTATGCGCTGCTTCAAAACAGCTTGAAGGGCGTTTGTTGCAGACCATTGTTAAGGGGGTGCAATATCCGACACCTCACGGACAATCGTTCCTTGGAAACCTGAAATTATTTATCAATGAACCTGTGGTGCGGCTGAAGACAATTCCTGTAATCTGACCTCTTATTTACTCCGCTATCTTCCGACTTCAAAGAGTAATTTGAAGCAGTTATGTGTGGCTTTCGGATAAAGTAAAAGCGGCCTCAAAATGTCGGAAATTTTCTTCTAAGAAATGCAAGAAACCAAACTCTTCAAAGCTGACCCCGTACTCTGTGACTATGTCCAGTGGCAATCTACCCAAATTGTTTCCTGGCTACGCTTCTGATTACATCCTATCCTTTAAAGTTCTACTTTTCTTTTTTTACTGATAATCCAAAGCATAAAATCCTAAAATATTAATTGGTTCACATCAATGATTATTTTGCCGTTCACATGTAATAACTATTTTACCAGTCATAGATAGCACGCAGTAGCCGGATATGGAGCTGAATTTCGCCGGTTCAAATCAATCCGAACCGTTTTTCATAAATTTATTGTTGTCGAACAAAGCTCGATTGCGAAAGCTCGTCAACCTAAAAAACGACTCTAGATCGACAATAGAAAGTTTAGAAACAATTGATAGCTGGATTAAAACATAGAGGCAAATGCAGTATGTCAAAACGATAAGGAGGAGACACGTAACCACAACGAAACAGCAATTGGGTTAAATCAAAGCTCCGACATTCGGTACTTTGCTAAAGAAATTAAAATAACACGACGGATTGCCATGCTACACGGTCAATGGGTCGTGGACGGTAAATAGAAAATTAAGTTATAAGAACTATTTAGAATTTAATAAAATGATTACAGGTCTAACATCCAGTTATCCCTAAGCAAATCTTTCTTTATTACAGGCATTTCCGTGCTAAGGCGCAATGAGATTCTTAGACAATAGCCGTTAGAAGTAACACTCGCCCGGCGATAACACTTTCCACGCAGGGCGCTCGTCCCTTGTAATTAACGGTTCGTAGAACAGCCGCATGACCGGACGCCGCTTCGCTTGAATGATTTTCACCCGTTAACGGTCATCTGATTGGTCTTCTGCCAACTATATCTCCATTCAGCGCGCCACGGAATAACGGCGACAGTATAAATAAAAGAAAGTGCACTTGTTAAATATTCAGAGAGATTATTCGATGGTGAAAGTTGTTCCTCGCAGACATCTGAACCCGCTAAGCGTAAAGTTCGTTATTTAGACTAACTGAAATATTTTTTCTCCCAGAAAACTGAGTGTTGGCAATGGATATGGATTCAGAAGTCGATACGAAGGCTATGTCTTCATCGCAGCGAAGAAAGGTAGGCCTATGTCAAGCTGCCGTTGTATTAAACATTGAGTTTCATTTAGGTTCGCTCATCTCATCGGATTGTATGTTTCTCCAACTCATCAAGAATATTTCAATTGCGTTAGTAATTACGGGTTTCAAATTAAATAAAGTTATGTCATAACTTTATTTAATTTGAAATTTAATTTGATCTCGTTTGACAGGTGAAGGGACACCCACTGAGAGAGGTAGGAAATGTGGAGACCCATGTATAACTTGTCCTCTTTCTGTAAAATATGGGGGGACTTGTTTCCCTCAACCCCCTCCCGGAATGTCCGCCTCTGAGTTATGAAATTATGATTAGTTATTAAGTTATAAATTTCAAATGAATTTCAATTGCCAAAACAATTCGAGCTTTAATTTCGATTACAGTTCTAAGATGATTTCAATTACAATTTCAATTATCATTATAATTTAAAATTTGAATAATGAAAATTTTCAATTACAATTTTTCTTGTGTGATGCGACTGTTGCCAAGAATGTGTCCACTATCAATTACCATCATTGAAATATCAGTGTAACGTCTTTGCCAAGAAGCAACGCTCCTTTGTTTTATAAGTTGCGCAAGACTGATTTGAATCGAAGGCTATCGCCGTGGTTGAGCTGGAAGCGCCTCTGAGTAGACTTCCTGATGGGGCGCTACATAAATGTTAAAATGAATACCAGCAGACCAGTGGTGGTCGCTCAGACTGTCTATATAACTAATATAGTTATACAATTGTCACTTCGAACCATAATTATATCTATGAGAACTCACTTGATAAGCATTGCTGGGTTAATAAATCGCGGCAAAATTCGTTCTGAGATTCCTTTTTGACTATTTAAGTTGTGACATTAATTCCCAATTAAATTGCTAGTGTCCAATATCAATTACCATCATTGAAATATCAGTGTAACTCATACACGCATGATTAACTAATTAGGCCTATTATCTGTATACATAAATGTAGCGGGGAAAGTCTTAAAGAGATGAAAACTCCACAACAGTAATCAGATTAGATCGATCCTAATAAAATGCAAGCAGATGAAATCGTTTCTATTGCGTGTTCAGTGAATTTCAATTGATGAGCTGACCTCTTTTGCAAGCCGGTCTTATTCGACATTGCTTACCCAGAGGCATCCAATCGCTATAGTCGCTTGTCTTCTTGTGAACTATTTTCACTATTACATGAAGGCTTACTTAGAATTCTTATATATAATATCTCTGCCACGCGTGTGATGCAATTTCCTAGATTATAAGAGCACTAAGGCAGAACCAGAGTGTAGCCTGTATTGAGTCGTGTGGCGTAAGTTTTAATTGTTTTTGTGAATTTTGATAGATTCAAAAACCTATAGTGGAAAGGAAACGAAGAAATCGAATAAATGGATGTCTTGATAAGATGAAAGATATTCTCATCGAGAAACAACCAAGTCTGGTAAGAACATGAAAAGTTTTCTACAATTTTATGTCTAGGTTAGTTATCTGTATGTGTGCCAATATACGCATGCAGACAGTGCGGTTAGTCGCCTAATCAGTGCCACGTCGATTTGTATCGTATCTTCTGGCTTAGTGCGTAAATAAGAATCTGTTCACCCATTATGTGTTGCTGAAAATTATGTTATGCGCAGCTAATTTATAAGCGTCACCATTAAGCATTTTTAAATAAAGTCAATTCCTGTTCTCACATCTATCAAACTGGATGTTTGTTAGATGTGCGTTGTAAACACTCTTCATTAATTAGAAACAACCCCACCATTCGCCAGGTAGACCTACGAGGGGACCTTTGGTGAGGTGATACATAGCCGAGAGGTTAATTCGTCGCTTTTAAGATCGACGATATACATGTAGGTTGGACCTGCCAAGGGAAAATGACCTGGTGGCCAATGGCTATCGCCTTAAAGATACGAGTTTATCATAACACCGAATACACCCAATAGTACATTGGGTGTGTTCGGTGTTATGATAAACTCGTATCTTCTGCTGGATATAAAAATGGTGCCATATCGATATCTTTTCCGATTACTGGTGCTAATACTGCAGAATAGCCTTTACATAAACCGTGTGCCTTTTATTCAAATGAGCATTCGAGTGCATAGTCAGCAATTCTATTTATTTGTCGGTGTGCTTAAAATGTGTCGTTATGTGTTTCAGCGATGTCGAGCTTCCAAGCTGGAAAAAGCAGACATAATGGAACTGGTTCTTGAACACATGGAAAACGAACGAAATTCTAGTAAGTTGAAATTAGATTTTAAACCGACTCAATATTAATTTTATATGAATTTACCAGCTGCAGCTATGCATCCAACTAAATGCAGCTTGTGAGACATATCAATTTAAGGAAATACTTGAATGAATCTTGCTCATTCCAATGAAAAAGAATCGTTCATGATGCATACCGCATTCAGCAAGACGTAGGACTAATTGATGGAAACCCTAGCATAAAGAAATCCTGTTTGTAGGTTTACTATGTCTAAATTATGAAGCTCAAAGCGAGAGGCGTCGCTCAAGAGGTTCATGAACTACAATTCGTGTTTATCAAAGTCATTTTTTTGCCTCTGTACTGTAGGCTCACGTTGGAAGGCACTGTAGGACAAGAGTATTTTTTTGCTCCGGTGTCTTTGGCACTGTTAATGGTTAGTGGTAGCCCTACTAATTATTTATTGTGCTTCTCCTTTTTAAACATTAAACAATTGTTATAAAGTCAGCGCCTATGTTAAATAGGCCTATTGTTCCAATTCCAAAAACACGCCACAAAATATAGGCCTACATAATATAGGCATAAATGTGTACCGATGAATCGTGCTAATGAAATATACGTGATTAGCCCACTTTCAAATAAGACTATTCCAAGAGAGGAATTTGATCTGCCGATTATCAACGGAGTTCGAGACGCTTGAGATAAAAGGTGAAAATGAGTGTCTTAATAATATAGCAAAACTCTTCTATTCATTGGAGTGCTCAAAAGGTTTTCTTTGTGTTTTAGGCCACAGCGTGACATCGAAGAACAAATCTTATGATGATGGATATCTGGAATGTCTTCAAACGACATTTACATGTCTTAACGAGATGGGAATGATCACGAATCCACGGATGAGCGAGATGCTCAGGGATAAATTGCTTCAGCATCTGCTACAAAAGACGACCAATAACCCTATGATCCCGGTTCATCCAGGATTCGATTGTCATAGGTTCGATCCCATAGTTTCTGGCATCCCTCAAATGCCTCAACTGACATGCTCCAATCAAGTGCCAATACCCGATGTCAATTCCTTTGGCAGTTATGAACTTTCACAAGAAATACAAATGAGAATGCCTTACGTCAACGCTCCTGGTAATTTGGTCACCTCTCAAGTGCCAAGCTCAAGCCATGCGCCGTTGCTTGTGCCATATGTGAACGTTTCAGACAACTCGTACATCTCACAATTGTCACCCACAGTCATTACCAACCAAATGTCTATGTCATACTCTGATAGACAGTTTTTACCTGTCTCCTCAAGCATTTCTCAATCCCCATCAAAATCTCGATTTGTCCCGTACATAAATAAATCACGACAAGCTCTTCAGAACAAGAATTCCTGCTCTTCAAGTCCACTGCAAACGTTATCCACGAAGACTGAATCAGTTAGAAATGACATCGCTACATGGTCAATGAATGATGACATTTGCTATTCAATTGCATCGTTTCCCCTCGAATCCAGTAAAAGCTCGGATCGACCTCTTTCGACAGAGACTTATTCAACGTCGCAGAAAGCAAAGAAACTTCAGGAAAGAACATCGATGCCTTCTAAAATCTCGGGTAAATTAGTACCTAGTTCAACAACAGAACATTCTATTGAAAGCTTGTCCGAAGAATTAAATAAAGAAGACGTTTGGAGGCCATTTTAAGAATCACTCTGCATTATTCTGAAACGATAATTTCTGTTCTGGAAACTTCTGCGAATGACGTGACAGAGGTGCTCAATTCTCAAGTCTACTTGATTAAAATTAATTGTAAGTCTGGACCAATTAAAGTTCAGACATTAGACGTTCTCCAAATGCACTATTCAGAACGACTTTGTGGCAAACTAGAGTACTATCGCTAGGATTACAGAACGCTTTCATCCAAGATTTATTCGACAGATGGTGCAGATGTAAATAAGTTGTTTTTAGCATCTAGTGATCAAGGTTCAAGGATGTTACGCTTAAGTTTATAACTTTACATTTGAGCGTCTTTATAAGTGTGAATTACTGTGTGATGTGTCTGCGTGGCTGTGGCGATTTTATTTTGATCTGTACCCAGTTTAACCTTGTTGAAGTATACTCATTTTCTTTTTGAATGCATAATATTGTAAATTTTGGTGTGAATGCTTTAGCTAGGGCCATGAATAAATATTTCAAGCAATGACTGATGTCTTAAACTTTCAGTTTTCCACGAAAATAGTTGTTTCATATTGATACACTTTGAGTCATTGTTTAGAAAAGTTTAGAAAGCGTACTGATTGTTCAGAAGACCGGCTTCTGATTAGAATAGGCCTAACCTAGAACTTTATTTTAAAGAGCCTCTCGTAGGTGATTGCACTGATAGGCCTACATTTATTATTTGGGCGCCGTTAGTTTTTTGTCTATTTGTCGTACATAGAGGCAGCTGTTTCATTTATAGGCATCGAGTCAGCGGGGCTGTTCAAGGGGTAGACTATACGATGCGCTTTTGGTTAAGCTAATAGCGTGTCTTAATCATGTGAGTCAATAGCTTGTTTTGACATTAGCACACGCAAAATTAGACATAGGGCCTCGTCTATAGTAGAATGAACTATGAACATAACTAGATTCACCAATATAAGCGTGTAATTTGAAAATTGGTGATGATCTTGCCAGCATGTCCACATTGAGCCCACATAGAACCTTGGACAGTAACCACCGTGTATTATTATAGACCTAATGCCCTTGGAAATTTCAACATAGGTTACATTTCCATGACAAAGCACTTTTCCGCTAACAGAATTGGTCCCTACTCTATGTGGGATGACCTCGGATCCCCTTCGATCCGCAGAAAGGTCTTTGTCGGGTTCCCAGTTCCCACCCTCATCCCTCCGTTGACTATAGGCCCTATTCCGTCTGGGCTTCCGCATTGAGACCTCCTTTGAATAGCTTGTATTCGCCGTATTTACCGTGGTTAAGTTGATTCTCAGATACGGTACAATAAAGGACTCTAGATTATCCCTTGTGGTAAGTGTGATAACCAAGTAAACTTATCTTATAAGCTTAAATCTACACACCTTTTATTGAAAAACTATACGTAGGTATAAATAGGCCTTAATTTATCTGTTTTTGGTTATTTCTGAGAATAACATTAGGTCTAACCATTATGCCCACAACGTCATATCCGTTTGAAGACAATCAGAACTTTTGTTTGAAGAATACGAGGAAATCAAGACAATCGTAACCATCTCAGCAAAATTTTCTATTTCAATATTCGTTAGAATGTCAACGTATTTTCTTTGCTTGAAAACATTTAGCCTAGTCCTACGAATCTTTCTTTTGCAGACAATGGGAACCATATATCTAAGCCTTCGCTTTATTTGAAAACAATCGTCACCAGATGTAGGCCCCTACGTAGGCCTAGTTCCTACGTAGCCTATTCTTCTCTTGGAAGACGATTGTAACCCTAGCGACGGTTTCTCTTTGTCTGAAACAACCGCAACCGTAGATTGCACATTCACTTTGTTTGAAAACAAGGGTAACTATGCATAGCTACGTATTCTTCTCTTTTGAGACCATAGTAACAATATCCTGCCTACGCAAACCCTATTCTCTTTATTAAAAACTGCTGTAAGCATATTTTCTTTGCTCGAAGACAGAGCTCATCGTTCTTTATGCATTTTGCGGAGGCCTATCATTGCTACATTATGCCCAGGGTCCGATTTGTCAAAAAAGAAGTAGAGGGGTCGAGAATATAGTTATACAAAAAAATCTAATAATAAATTTCCTAAGCCGCAATGAACTTTTTATTCGCGATTTGCTCGTTGAATTTCAAACCCCTTGACTAATCTGATTAACACAGAAAAATAGTAGAAACAGCCAACATTCCAACTTTCCTTATTTTTTGTCAAGTAATGAACCTCCAGAAAAAGTCAAGATTCTGCAATGACTGGCAGTGTGAGACGATGGAGGTATGACTAGAACATTACACCGGCCTCGCCGCCACACCGCCGCCGATTTTTCGGGCTCGCAGCCGCCGACAATTTGTCGGAGCGCCGCCGAGCCCACGCTGATGTGTTCACACGCGCGCGCGCACACACACATTATGCACTATATAGGCCTATTCAATCCTCAACCTTACCTTGACCGTAAACCAATAGTATCAGACTCGTGCCTGCAACATAGGTGAACAGAAAAAAACATTCAGAGGCTATTTATAACGCACTTCTAACAAAATAACTCAAAATAACGACAATTTGTATTGCACCGTAACGCAGCCAGACCGTACAATGGAGAATCAAAGACAACTAACAAGTTAGATAAGCCTCAGCAAAAACAAATTATTTTGTATTACGTGAATGATCGTATAACGTAGTGTGAATCTTACCTTACTTACTTATTTAGGCCTACTTATAATACGCGTACAGATCTACAGGTAATTTATGAAGCAGTCTAATAATGACAAACGTTTTAACTTGGCCAAACACAAATGACGTCATGGTTATTATTATATCATCGCTTTGTTTTCACTCATTGCATTTGCCAATCGCAGCCAAGATGTCGAAGAAGATGGCCGTATTCGAGTATTTTCTGCTGTTACAGCTTCTGTTTTGATCGAGTCTTCGTCGATGGGTATCAGGTAAACTCAAATAAGTACAAAGAAGCCAAACAACCAATTTTTATCGAAATGTTTCAATTTTGAGATCGAGTTTGCGATCTGTAAGAGACTAACTAATTAGTTTTTGATGAGACTTAACAACTTCTATAATACCGCAAGAGAATAACGCTTTGATATTTTTCTAAATAAATGAAGTTTTTCATTCTCTGTCTGTCTGTCTCGCTCTCTCTCCTCTCTCTGTCTCTGTCTCTCTGTCTGTCTGTCTGTCTGTCTCTCTGTCTCTGTCTCTGCCTCTGTCTGTCTGTCTGTCTGTCTGTCTCTCTCTATCTTGCTCTGCTAGAGAGGAAAGAGATCTGATATGACAGAAAGTAGTTTCTGTCATATCAGATCTCTTTCCTCTCTATTTTTTCCTTTCTGTTGTATAGGGTCTGTTATGGCTACCCGTATTCTCTCTTTCTCTTATCTTAGGTCGTCGTAGAAGTGTTCTCCCATTGTCTTGTCTACCTTTCTGTCTTCGCTCTTTCAATCGTCTTATTTCAGTATGTCTCTCTGTTTTCGCTTTTCCATTTGTCTTAAGTCTTTCTCTGTCCCTCTCTATTGTATTTTTTTCTCGTGTCTTTGGTCTGTCTGCCTCTCGTATTTCGTGTCTTTCTTTTGTCTTTGGTCTGTCTATACCTCATTTCTGTTCTTTTCTGGACTTCGTTCCGTCTACCCTTCTGTTTTATCTGTGATATAATTATGACCTTTTACATTATCGGCAGGCCACCTGCGTAGAACCTCACATGTATTCACGATTAAAATTATCAAAAATAGTAGGTTTCGTTTGCTTTTATTTAGATATGATTCACTTGCATGTCATTATAGCTTAGCTTAAGCCTATTTTTATGTTTAAAAAGTTTTGTTAATAGTCCTAATTGTTGGGTTTCACTAATTAAGTGTCACTCGACTTTCACTGAAAGACATTTGGATATTCGGACAGAAATTGCAGATTTTTAATAGAGCCTGGTGTGGATAATAATTTACTTACACGGTTCCTTGTGATAATTTTATTGATTTTCAGCACGTCTATTAATTATCATTTAAGCCGTGGCAGAGAGGTCGGGTTAGAAATCCTGACCACTTTACATTTGTATTAGTTCATGTTTGAGCCTCTGTGGCCGGTCATGTCTTTTGAAAATGTGATGCTCGAAACATGCAGTGTCATTGTTTGAACCCGAGAGTGTCTCTCGCAGTTTTATTCCTTTAATTCGATTCATAGGTCATAGCCCAAGCTTGTCCATGCAGCAGCTTCAAATGGCCAGTCTATTTATTATGAATCATTTGTGCAAATATTGCTAAGAGTTTTACCTATGCATTACATTCCTTGCAGTTTTTAATCAACTTAATTTAACCTACTCAATTAAGACTCAACTTAGATGTATTAAACAATAGAATGTTGGTTAATTACGCAGGCCAGAGAACTCCGGCAGTTTTGGCACCGTCCATCCTGGTAGAGCTACTGTGGCATCTGACATGGAGCGATACCGGACGTCTTCAAGTTGTCTACGGCAGCAGTATTTACTCCTCACTCAAGGAATCATACTCTACTCAAGGTAATCCAGTTCCAGACAGGTGGATTTCTGTCTCGTGTGTCTATTTCTCTCATTTCTCTTTCTCACGTTTTAAGTCTCTTCATTTGATCTCTTCCTCACTCATCATAATTCAGATGGCTCTATTTTCTCTCTTTCTTTTGTCTGTATCTCTCTTTTGGATGGATGGCTGCACAATTTAGCGACAGATTATGACAACGTAGACCGTTGCAGTCGACAAAAAGTAGTTTGACAATTTACGGCTCTGTTAGATAATAATTTAAATACTTTGTTGTCTCTTCACTCTGTCCTAAGTATGTTTTCCTTTTATTCCTTTCTTCGTAGGTCTGCTAACTAGGCCAATTTTTACTTCCACATGAATAGATATGTCTGCCTGTCATAATCTGTTTCCATTCTTTATCTTGTCTCAAATCAGAGGTAAGTGAAGCAGTGAACAAGCGCAGGTCTCTCTCCTTCTCTCCCTCCACTAATGTCTTAAGCTTAGCTATAGCCATGACGTCACTTCCGCTCCACAAATCCCCTTTACTTACTTATTAAGTCACTCTGCGTGCATTTTTATTTCCTCTCTTTCCCTTGTCATAGATCTGTCTGTCTGTCTGTCTGTCAATCTGCTTCATTTGTCTTCTTCCAATTCTTTGGTTCTCGTTTCCGTCTTCTTCTGTCTGTTTCCGGCTGTTCCGTCCACTTTACTCCAGATCTATGTATCTGTGTTTCGTCTACATCACTCTGTCTAGAGCTCCATCTTGTTTTCCCTCTTTCAATCAATCCTACTCCAATTCTTTCTCACGGTAACAGCTTTTCTCTCACTCTCCTTTTTGCATTAGGCCTACGACTTAAAGACGAAGTTTACTGGACGGTCAGCTGTGCGATAAACTGCTTGTCAATCAAACCTGAACTCATTGAGAGGGGCTACAGTCAAGAAGTGCCATATTCAAGTCCACCGCCTGACAATTCCTTTCAATTGAAATGCCTGCATGTCTCGTAATGGAGTTGGCATTGTCTGTCTGTCTGTCTGTTTGTCTGTCTGTCTCTACATATACATATCCTGTAGGAATAAACACACGCGCACAGCGGCAGCACATATGTCGTGGGATGCGGCCCAAATACGGGCTTGGTTAGAGACGAATTGAGGAGGTGCGCTGAATGATGTGTAGATCCGCACAGGAAGGACTAAGTACTTAGTAACCTAAATATACCTTAGCCTATAGCTGTATGGGAACAACTCAAGAAAAGTCCCCATCCCTCGTTTTACCTCAATCTTCGGGCTGATTTAAAAGTTATGTAATAACGACAGATATGCGTGTAAGTCAGAAATAGACTGAAAAGAATACTAGATGAATTCCATCAACTATTTATTGAAGGATTGAAATTGTGTCTTTGAAGAATACTTTTGTTTGTAAGGTTGTTGTGTCTTTATCCGTATGCTTAAATATTGTTGTATCAAGGAAGTTTATTTCGGTGTCACTATATGTTAGTGTTATCGTAATATCTGGAATTAATGAATTTAAAATACTTTACTGTTTTGTCTGTTGTACTGACCGGAAACCATCATGGATGCCTTGAGATGCCTGCACATGTCACGAGACAATACCGAGGAACTGGTCATGGTCATGGTCAGAGGCAGGTGGGTAGGAGATGCATTGCCCGATGCGCAGACTTTCACGGAAAGGAATACATGGTAAGTTATTGGCTTCACATTTAACATTCGTATCCAGCATCGCTTGGTTCCTAGATTCTTTAGTTAATACGAGTCATCATAGCGTATTCACTGCTTATTTAATTTGAAGCGAGAATCGAATGATATTCTAGGCAATGATAATTTTTGCGGCGCTATGGCATTTATTGCGTCATAGCGGGATGCGGTGGCGTAGCGGCATGTTCTGTGCTTTGCAACCGAGGGGTCACAGGTTCGAACCCACCTCAAGTCACTGCGTAGCGACCTTGGACATTGTCTTAGAGGTAGGCAACGGAAAACCACCTCATCCCTGGACCGCGAAGGTCAAATGGACCTCCCCTTGAAGCTCATAATGCATCATCATCATTATCATCATCATCGTCGTCGTCGTCATCATCATCGTCGTCGACATAGTCATCGTCATCGTCGTCGACATAGTCATCGTCATCGTCGTCGTTATCATCATCATCATCATCATCATCATCATCACCATCACCATCACCATCATCATCATCATATTGGGTCAGATGACTTTTCGCTCTTTGTTTCCGTTTTCTGGTGCACTATCTGTGTTTTCTCAAACCCGTTTCACTGCATTACTCTTAGTTCTACCCAAGATCTGTTTTGTTCTCGTTTCTTTTATCTCTCTCGCAATGTCTTTCTCGTTTTCTTTCTGTCTGACACTTCTGTTGTTGTTCTACGTTAGGTCGTTTTCGGCGACTGCTGAAAGCGTAAGTTCATGATCCGTGAGTCTTAATTGGTCAATTTCTGTGAATTGTCTCCAAACGTCAACAATTCAACAACGAATAATTATCATTGAATTGCAACTAGGAAGAGAGACTGGCGCACCGTTACAATGACACACTGCAAACTTAGTCGTGGACTTCAAACTTCTGAGGAAACACCTGAAAGCCAAGCGCAGGGAGCCAACTGATTAACGAGAGCTGCACCCTGTGAATGCAGTTGATTAAATGTGTTGCATTTTAGTCTGAAATGGGTAGGTTGAGGAGTTCGAAGATAGTTGAGTGTTGACCTCAGACCTGAGGTCAAGACAGAACTGTCTTCCAACTGCTTGCTTGAGAAATGTGATGGGCCAAATGCATCACATTTGTCAAACACACGCACGCACGCTTTGATTCAGCGAATTGGCCGAAAATTCTCACCTATGGGCAGTGATTTCATTCACTCTTTCATTCACTCTCTCGATATGTCTTGACTCCATAGACCCATACTTTTGTGCAGCCCTTTATTTCCGATCTTTCTGTTGCTCTTTCTGCGTATTCTCATGTCTTTAATTTGCCTCGTGCCGCGTTTTGTTTGTCTTGCATTTGCATACAAGTTAAACCAAATTGCTCTGATTGACAAAATTCTATAATTGAATTTTTGTGGGCAGTGCCAGACTGGATGTGAAATTCTGCTGCTTGGGGGCTGATATGAACGGACTACGGAGACCTTTGACAACACCTCCTCGTGGTGGTCTCTGGGCACGCAGTTAATACAGCTGATTAACTGCGTGGCAAAGATTGGCAGCCATTGTCCTTATATTTTCGAAATTCAAGTCCGTGTATTAATGATGACGACGAAGACGACGTAGACGACGAAGACGACGACGACGACGATGATATCAATACAAATAATATTAGTAGTATTAATGCTCTTTCATGTCTTTAATTTGCTTTAATTTGATGATGATATCAATACAAATAATATTAGTAGTAGTAATGATGATGATGATATCAATACAAATAATATTAGTAGTAGTAATGATGATGATGATGATGATGATATCAATACAAATAATATTAGTAGTATTAATGATGATGATGATGATGATGATGATATCAATACAAATAATATTAGTAGTACTAATGATGATGATGATGATGATATCAATACAAATAATATTAGTAGTAATGATGATGATGATGATATCAATACAAATAATATTAGTAGTACTAATGATGATGATGATGATAACAATACAAATAATGTTAGTAGTAATAATGATTATGATTATGATAACAATGATATTAGTATTAGTAGTAATAATGATGATGATTATGAAAACAATGATAATAATATTAAGAGTAATAATGATGATTATGATAACAATGATAACAATGTTAGTAGTAATGATGATTATGATTATGATAACAATGATAATAATATTAGTAGTAATAATGATGATGATTTTGATAACAATGATAATAATATTAGTAGTAATAATGATGATAATTATGAAAACAATGATAATAATATTAGTAGTAATAATGATGATGATTATGATGACAATGATAATAATATTAATAGTAATAATGATGATGATTATGATAACAATGATAATAATATTAGTAGTAATAATGATGATGATTATGATGACATTGATAATAATATTAGTAGTAATAATGATGATGATTATGATAACAATGATAATAATTTTAGTAGTAATAATGATGATGATTATGATAACAATGATAATAATTTTAGTAGTAATAATGATGATGATTATGATAAGAATGATAATAATATTAGTAGTAATAATGATGATGATTATAATAATAATGATAATAATAATATTAATAAAGACAATAATGGTAATAATAATAATAATAACAACAACAATAAAGACATTAATGGTAATAGTAATATAATTATATTAATAATAATAATAATAATAATAATAATAATAATAATAATAATAATAATAATAATAATAATAATAATAATAATAATAATAATAATAATAATAATAATAATAATAATAATAATAATAATAATAATAATAATAATAATAATAATAATAATAATAATAATAATAATAATAATAATAATAATAATCGCTATAGAAGCGTTTGGTCCTCTCAATAGTGAGGGCCTCGCCTTTTTGTCTGAGAATGGACGCCGACTTTCGACAACTACCGGTGACACCCGAGAGACAAACTTCCTTTTCCAGAACTTGTCGGCATTGATCCAACGTTTCAATGCGGTGGCATTCTAGAGCACTATGTCAAGATTACAATCCACTGACAAGCGGCGACCCAGATGGCCTGATGACAGATTCGTTGGCAATGCCAATGATGAATAACACTATATGTGACATAATAATAACAACAATAATAACAATAATAATAATTATATATAAAAAATATTATTATTATAATAATAATAACAATAATAATAATAATAAGACGTTGCCTAAAATCAGTACACACTCCTGGGTTTTATTACCTTTGAACTAAATTATGTGATTGGTCTAGATAATAACAATAATAGTAATAATAATAATAATGATAATGATAATAATGATGATAATGATGATAATGATGATAATGATAATAATGATAATAATAATAATAATAATAATAATAATAATAATAATAATAATAATAATAATAATAATAATAATAATAGTAATAATAATAATAATGATAATGATAATAATGATAATAATGATGATAATGATGATAATGATGATAATGATGATAATGATTATAATAATAATAATAATAATAATAATAATAATAATAATAATAATAATAATAATAATAATAGTAATAATAATAATAATAATAATGACCGGGGAGAACGTAATTAGATGCATTCGCAACTTCCCGGCGGGATCAGCCGGTCGGCCAGACGGCTTACGCCCCCAGCACATCCTAGAGTTAGTCAGCCAACCAGACTCGGGCCCAACTCTGCTAGCCGCCATTACGGCTCTGGTAAACTTGCTTCTCGCAGGAGAATGCCCTTCTGGGATTAGAGCAACCCTTTTCGGTGGAACTCTCTTCGCCCTTAGGAAAAGCACTGGAGGTCTGAGGCCCATTGTCATTGGTTACTATTGGCGCAGACTGACAGCCAAATGTGCCAGCTCTTATGCGGCGCCTAAAGTTGCTGAATACCTCTCTCCCAGACAAGTCGGAGTTGGTGTACCAGGAGGATGTGAGGCAGCAGTACACGCAATAAGACGATTTTTGAACAGTTTAGACAACGAAACAATCATAGCCAAAATAGATTTCTCCAACGCATTCAACAGCCTATACAGACTTGAAATGTTGACAGCATTATATAACATTCTTCCTGAACTGGTACCTTTTTGCAATCTAGCTTACTTGGAACACTCACATCTTAAATACGGTCGATACTGTGTCTTGTCCCAAGTGGGGCCCCAACAAGGCGACCCTTTGAGTTCCTTACTCTTCTGTCTACCTCTACAGCCCATCCTTATCCAAATGAAATCGCCGCTCACAGTAGGTTTTCTGGACGACCTAACACTAGGTGGCAGAGCGGAAGAGGTTGCGGAAGATATAAACAGACTTGAAACCGAATGCGAAAAACTCTGCCTTTTCCTAAATCTAACAAAATGCGAGATCATTTCGACTTCTCCAGATATCCAGAGAGACTTCGAACCATTAAGACAGTTCAGATGGACTAACCCTTCAGAGGCCACACTCCTAGGCGCACCTCTGTCAACGGATACGGCCTTGACGAACACTTTGAATGCGCGCACAGTGAAGCTAATGCGCATGACGGAAAAGAGAAACGGATATCACGGTCTCTCATGTGGTCTGGGCCTGGGACGCTGGCCCAGACACGCGGCCCTGAACGACCTTATTTGTAGAAGTTTAATCCGTGAAGGGATCCCCACTGTCAAAGAGCCGGTGGGATTGACCCGATATGATGGTAAAAGACCAGACGGATTCACTCATAAACCATGGCGGACGGGGCTGTGTTTGATATGGGACGCGACAGTCTCAGATACAATGGCAACCTCGTATCTGCCAGAAACATCACAAAGAGCGGGCGCTGCGGCCGAGAGAGCGGCGAACCTCAAAACTCAGAAATACGCCGAGCTAGCCTCCACGTACGTCTTCACACCGGTGACATTCGAATCCTTTGGCCCCATTTTCCGAAGGCCAAAGCTTCCTTTCAGAACTGGGACACAGACTGAGCGCCGTCACTGGGGAGCAGAGGGAGACGACTTTTCTCTACCAGCGCATCTCGATGATTATTCAACGCTACAACGCACAGTTGCTTTCAAAGGGAACTTTCGCTGCTCAGGAGTCCAACGAGCAGAGCTACTCCGGAGACATCACCATTAATTAACATTTTAGACCATAATAATAATAATAATGATAGTAATAATAATAATAATAATTATTATAATGGTGGTGGTGGTGGGGGTGGTGGTGTTGATGATGATGATGATGACGATGACGATGACGACAACGACGACGACAACAACGACAACGACAACAACGACGACAACGACGATATCAACGATAACAACGAAAACAACGAAAACAACGAAAACAACAAAAACGACAAAAACAACAAAAACAACAAAAATAACAAAAATAACAAAAATAACAATAATAACAAAAATAACAAAAATAACAAAAATAACAAAAATAACAAAAATAACAATAATAACAATAATAACAATGACGACGACGACGACGACGACGACGAAAACGACAGCGACAGCGACAGCGACAACGACAACGACAACATAGATGTATTGAATTTTGAAAATATAATGACGATGGTTGCCAATTTGCCCGCCCAGACACCACCAAGAGGAGGTGAATAAAAAGTAATAGCAGACGTTCCATCCTCGAAAGAGCCACAGGGTCTGATCCGGAGCGACGGAAAGAGACCGGATGGAGCGACACTGATCCCGTGGGCGAGAGGCAAGTGCATGCAACGACTATCTACACGTGCGTCGCCTCCTACATCCATCTGCCACTCTGCTGTGCCTGGGGTGCAGCAGAACATGACGCGGACCGGAAGTATTCAAATATTCAACTCTCCCGCACGCATGATTTCGTTCTCTTGGAATTTGAATCGTTGGGTCCCGTAAATCACGCTGGAAGCGAGTTCTCGGTGGAGTTGGGTCGCCGCAGAACCGCCTTACCCCTTGGAGACTGCATGTGCAGTTGTTTTAACGTCTCTACATAATTATGCAGTATGCACCCAAAGAGTCAACGACGTAGCGTTCAGAGGCACATTCAAACAACCCACTGGGGACGATAATTAAAGAGTTATAAAAACCGACTTAAAATACACAGAACCGGTTGATCTACACAATTACCAGTCATGCGCTGATAAAATTAATTTTGCACTTGTCCCTTTTGACTGGTTGGCTCTCTTATTCGACTTTTAGCACTTATGCTCATATCATTATACGTTTTAAAATAAAAAATTTAAAGTAATAATTATAATAAAAACAATAATGACGATTTATATGGCTGCAGAGGTCAGTCCTCGATGAACATAGCGGACAAGAGCGCCTCACAGACAACTTGGAAACAGGACATGCCTTAGTGAACATGAAGATGGGCCTTGAGCTTAGACTTTAATGAGTCCACTGAGTCGACCAATCTGACGGCGGGTGGAAGGTTGCTCTAGCATCTAGGACCGGCGGCTGAGAAAGCGCGATAGCCGGAAAGCGTCCTTATCCTCTGTACGTGTAATCGTAATCGTAATCGTAATCCCCAAACCTCTAAAAGCGCCACTCGAAAGCCAAGCGCAGGACGCCAACTTATTCACGAGTGCTGCGGAGGTCGGTCCTCTTTACGCAGCAATAATTGAGTTTATCGAGCTCCTCCCAGTTGTTGGTCAGCATGTTGCAAACCACTTAGTCGCCCCAGCGGCATTTGAAACCCTTGGTCCAAATAACAGCAGCGGCCAGGACTTTATTATCAAAGGACTAGTTAAACGATTAACTCTAATCAATGGAGAGCCGTATAGATTAGTTACCTTCACCAACGCCTATCAAGCGCCATTCAACTCAATCTGATAAGTTAGCAGTGTGATGATAATGATGATCATCATACTGCTAGCTTATCATGATATCACTGCGCCACTGTTCGTACTCTGACAGTGCCAGTCCCAAGTCTGGAGAAAGGAGGAGGGCGACATAAAATCATCTTCGCTATGGAACGGTGTCGTTAAAGAATCAATGATGATGATGATGATGATGATGATGATGATGATGATGATGACGACGACGAGGAGGAGGATGACGATGACGATGATGACGACGACCAAATGCCTATATAAAATAAAAGTTTTATTGTATTCTTAAGTTTGGATTCGAATGCAGTCGTATTGTATTGGATCATTAATTCCAATCACTTCTGTAGAACCTCAATAATTATTGACAGGATACAAAGTAGCGTATAGCAATCTGCGTGTGGGACTGTTGACCAAGAGGTCGCAGGTTAAAATCATAGCCAACAGAGATGTTTAATTCATTTGTTGTTCCACTGGCGCCGCCAAGCGAACTCAAGAAGAATCGAGTATATCGACCCTGAGCTATCGATAGTAAATAATATGACGAGGGTCTAAGACGGTTGCACATCGTTCCTTCCTCTCTTCATTGATGCATTTTGCCAGAGCCTTGCTAGTGCCTGGATGTACAACTTGATTAACACGACATAATATTCTTGTGGTTGGCTTAAAGTACAGCTCATTAACATCGTCGTCGTCACATTCATAATCATCATTATCATATATCTTCTTCCTTTTTCTCCTCCTCTTCTTTTTCTTCTTAATATTCTTCTTCATCCTCTTCTTATTCTACTTCTCCTTATTATTTTTTTATTTTTTATTATTCATTCGGAAACTTTCGGAAACAGAATTCTTCTTCTATTTCTTCTTCTTCTTATTATTATTATTATTGAAATTTATTATTATTATCGTCATTATTATTATTATTATTATTATTATTATTATTATTATATATGTTTCACATTATGCTGTTATCGCCCATGATGAGCTAAGTGAGTGTTGGCAATGTCCCGAAGAGGCAGGCGGCGTTCCCACGCTGAAGAACAACCGAGATACGTTGGAACAGAAATGACGTCTCCATTGGATCGTGGGTTGCAGCACTCGTTCGACTACTCAACTCTGAGATGAACTGCAGTCCTTCACTGCTCCAAGCGCCGCCGGATTCCAAGGAGAGGGCTACGAAGTCGTGGGTGTTGGTTATGATGGAATACTTGGCCCTCTTCGTCTTAGCTGCGCGTTCGGCTGCTTCGCCAGCTCTGATAGATGTGTCGACAAGATGTGACTTGGCGTAGGTGTCGGGCACTGTCACATCCCATGCCAGACATCGACCACGTGTCCAAGGAATGAGCGTGACGCCGTCCGGTCGCTTTCCATCTTCTCTTACCAAGCCGAGAGGTTCCTTTTGCGCTGGAATCTTCGCCCTGCCAAGAGCTCTCCAAATGACATCGTTCAACATGCTATGTCGTTGATGTTTTCCGCTGCCTCTTCTACAAATTAGTCCATGGAGCCCTTTTGCGTCGACGCTCTCTTGACATTGGTGACACAAATGTGGCTCGCAGAGCGTCGTTCCTAGCCTCAACCCGGCTGCCAGTCGTACATCCTCGTTTGAGAGGCGCAGGCCTAGGGCAGTCACAGGGGGCGCTAGCATCCAGTCTCCAGAATGAGGTGCTCGTGAAGCCAGCAGGCGAGCACGGTCGCATGGATTGTTATTAGAATCCAGCAGACCTTTCCATGCCTTGTCTGTGAATCGGAGGTCCCATTCTTTCTGGCGATGACTCGCTGATCCTGTTGGTGGTTCTGCATCTGTCAGGGTCTTCCAAGCGTTGAGTGCTGAACTCGCAAGTTCATATGGTTCCTCAGCAGACTCTGTTGGTAGGATGCATGCCTGGAGTTCGCTTGTACTAGCAGCAGAAGCCAGAAAGGCAGAAAGTGCCAGCGTAGATGCACAACGAACTCCCAGACCACCATCTCTCACCGGCAAAGAAGCCTGGAGCCAGCGGTCATTGTCAAGGTCCACATTTAAAATGGTTGACAGTCCTTCTCTCATCAGTTTATCAAACCGAGCCAAGCCCGGGCAATCAGCGCAGACGGCTGTGCGCAGAATTTACAAGAGCTTCGGTATACTTAGACTGTTTCTCAGCAGAACCAGAGCGTCATGTGTATAAAGCAAGGACAATCTTCCGATTGCCCTCTCGAGGTCATTGGCCTTTGAATTAATGACCATGTTCACAGCTGGACCTGAAATTAGAGGTGCACCCAACAAGGTCATGTCCTCGAGGGCTATGCTCGTGAACTCTTGGAACGCAGGGTCATTGTTCGGCATCTGGGTGTTGTGACACGCGATTTCGCATTTGCTGCGGTTCAATAGCAATCCCAGATTCTTTGATTCCTGCTCGATTAATTGAACGTCGTCGGCCACTGTTTCCTTGTTACCTCCCAATGTCAGGTCATCCAGATATCCGATACGCAGATCCGAACGAAGCTTCATCAGAATCGGTTGCAGCACAAGACAGAATTCCAGAGGTCCCAAAGGATCGCCTTGCTGCGTTCCTTCTTCGGATCAAATTGTGTTTGAACCATAGCGCAACAGTGGACGGTTTGAATAGGCAGCGTGAGCAAAGTGGTAGAGCTCTGGGATCTCTCTAGCAACTGCCTCTAGAAGACAATCTCTGCGCAGAGTGTTAAAGGCATTGGCGAAGTCGAGCTTCACTAGGACGCTGTCCTCAGGCATTGTGGAAATCCAACGACGTGTCGCATGGACAGCTGCCTCAGCGCCTCCTGGAATGCCTACCCCAAGCTGAATGGGAGCGAGCAGTTGAGACAGCCTTGTTACCGCATGCGAATTAGCGCACTTTGCCGTCAGACGACGCCATGTGTAGCCCACGGCGATCGGTCTTATGCCTCCGTCCTTCTTGCTCAGGGCTAAAAGGTTTGCCCCATAGATGACCTCATTCACCTCTTCGGATAGACCTCCTTTTAGGAGCAGATTGACAAGGTCAGATAGATGTTGCACGATGTTGTCATCTACTCCATAGGCCATCAGATCCTTTAAGTGTTGCGGAGTTATGCCATCTGGACCACCAGCCGAACCCGCAGGGAAAGAGGAGATTGCCCTAGCGACATCTTCTTTAGAAACTTGAAGCGGGATGAAGCGATCGGAACTGTCTGGATCACACGGTGTTCTCCTGTCCACTGGTGCAGGCGGGTGCTTTTTCTTAAGCGCGGCCAGAGTTTCCGGTGTGTCCAGCGCTGGTTTATCCTCGCTGCATATGAGACGGATGGCTGCTTTGAAATTGCCTTCCTCCAGCTTGCTTGCAACTGTTGAGGCTAAATACCTGGCGTGGTCGCATTTAGCGAACTTGAGCTTACGACTTGACGTCAATGACAATTCATCGTTAGTCGACTAGTCTGGCCTCTGCAGTCCCCATTCAGTAATGCGGGACAAAATCATCTTGGTCATGTTGTGCTTTCGTCCACCTCTTCTTGGCTTCACTAGTACAGTTCCACCGAAGGCCAGCAAATCGAACCATTTTGAAACGCAATTTGGTTCTCTTACAATTGCTTGGATTATATCGGTCAGGAGAGCAGCACAAGATGGCCTTGCTGCTTTTGGGATTCTCTTAATCAGAAGACCAGGTGAAGCAGGATGTGAGAGCTGAGAAGCGATCGGCCCAACGTCCGTCGACAGCTCCCGTGAGTAAGAGATCTGCACGCTAGTGGTAGAAGACGACTGTCGTGTGGTATTATGCTTTAAAGGGCCGTCCGCCGGTGGCTGGTCGGAACCTGGACAAGGGGCGGTTCGAGGGCCGTGCCGGTGCATCGTGCCATCTGAGGCATGGGTTTGAAGGACAACCAACACAGCCCGCAAACCCCCTGGCCCTTACAAGGTTTTTGACTCATCTGAGTTTCAATTCGGTTTGTTTTCAAATGCGCCGCCATTTAAACAGTAATCGTTGCCATTGGCAACGTTGACGTCGCTGGCCTTAAAGCATGGCAAGCGGCCATCAATTCAAATGCACGGCTACATATAAGTTGAAACGAAAGTTTGACAAACCAATCGTGTTGTGGTCTTGGCGAATAAGATGTGGTGAATATAATCAATCGGGTAACGAGTTGCTAATCCGTTAGACGATGCTAAAATCCAACTCTGACGATTACTCGTTACGCGGTATTTTTGCTAAATAGTCGGACATTAAAAATTTTCCGCCCACCACGTCTGCTGCCTCAAATCGACTCCAATTATTATTATTATTATTATTATTATTATTATTATTATTATTATTATTATTATTATTATTATTATTATTATTATTGTTATTATTAATATTTTACAAACTGTTTACAATTGCAATAGCCAAGCATATTTGTTATTATTATTATTATTATTATTATTATTATCCCGAGGTTGAAAAGATCCGTCAGGCTTTTAAAAACTATATATAACTGCGAGGTTCTCGTGAGTCTCGTCCGCATTGGGCTGTTGTTATTATTATTATTATTATTATTATTATTATTATTATTATTATTATTATTATAATTATAACGGTTTTATCAATTTCAAATGAAAATTAATGGCGATGTCGTCCGAAGTAACCCTGCTCGTTGGACTCCTGAGCAGCGAAAGTTCCCTCGAAAGCAACTGTGCGTTGTAGCGTTGAATAATCATCGAGATGCGCTGGTAGAGGAAAGTTGTTTCCCTCTGCTCCCCAGTGACGGCGCTCAGTTTGTGTCCCAGTTCTGAAAGGAAGCTTTGGCCTTCGGAATTTATGGGGCCAAAGGTTTTGAATGCCACCGGTGTGAAGACGTGGAGGCTAGCTCGGCGTATTTCTGAGTTTTGAGGTTCGCCGCCCTCTCGGCTGCTGCGCCCGCTCTTTGTGATGTTTCTGGCAGATACGACATTGCCACTGTACCTTACACTGTCGCGTCCCATATCAAACACAGCCCCGCCCGCCATGGTATATGGTCTTTTTCCATCAGATCATTATTATTAATATTAATAATGGAAGCAATAGTAGTGGTGGGGAGGGAATGGTGGAAGTAGCAGCAGTAATATTCAGTGATGGGCACCAACTACTTGACTAGTAGTTAAAACTACTTCCTAACTACTTTCAAAATATGTAGTTATAACTACTATTTAACTACTTTAGATCACAGGTAGTTATAACTGCTTTTATAACTACCGAATAAGTAGTTAACTACTTTGGAAACTACTTTGCTAATGCTATGAAATGGTGCATTGGTAGTCACCAAGCAGTATGCAAATTAATTGCTGATATTCAATGTAAGTAATAAAAATGATCAGAAACCCAATGACATTATGACATATCTAATTGTAATTGAGGTAATGGTGGAAGTAGCAGTAGCAGTAATATTCAGTGATGGGCACCAACTACTTGACTAGTAGTTAAAACTGTCTGTGTCTGTCTGTTTCTGTCTCTCTCTCACACCCCTGTAATTCTTGACTAAACAATCACCTCTCTCAGACCCACTTGTAACCCGCCCATGCACTCGTGGTCATCCAGCTGCGTAATAGCTGTACGTATTCCTCATAAGCTCCAACCCGTCTAAGACCACTTTACTCTACTTCTTATCGCGCAACAATCTCCAGGTATGCCGCGAAACAGGCCTGCGGCATTCTCTATAGTTCTGAGAGAGGAACCCACTTCCTCACAATAGTATGCGCAAATTTTAATGAAACAATTACATATTTACTCATGAGATTATTATGGGAAACGTCCATGTTTGTTGTGAAATGACAGAAATTCGTGTAAGACGAACGAGTAAATAGGAATAATGTAGTTAATGTGAAATATTGTAGTTAACTTAAAACTACTTGATAAAAATAGTTAAAACTATTTTAACTACTTCTTAAAAACTAGTTATAACTACTAGGCAACTACTTCTTAAAAACTAGTTATAACTACTAGGCAACTACTTCTATGGTAGGCATAACTACTAGTTAATAACTACAGTAGTTAAAAGGGGAATGGACAAAAGCCCCCCGGACAAAAGCCCCTCCGTTTTTGGGTAGGACATATGCCTCTCCGGACAAAAACCCCCCTAGTGTGAAGTATGAACGGATGATGACAAGTTATGTTTAACTGCCATTATGTAAAATATATGAAAACAAGCAACTAATTATCATGTCGTATAGGAGACAAAGTGATTCCATTTCTGAATCTTTATTTATCTTGCTGGATGCATAAACAAATACAAACAGTCCGTGACACGCCTAAGCTTAGTAAGCGGTGAAGGTCGTCGGCTAGTAAGCAGCTAGTTCTGAGAGTTGGTTAGCAAACTGTCAGTGGCACGCGATAATCATCGAGGCTTGGGCTAGTTCTGAAGTTAGCTTGGGGGTGGGGGAATATTTGAAAATCTGGACGAACACGTGTTTTATCTGGCATATACATGTAATGCAAGAATATGGTTTCTGAGCATATCTCCATGCACTCAGTGTCAATTAATTATTTATGTTTATTTCCGTGTGTGTTTAGTATATATATATATGTATGTGTGTATCTGTGTGTTTGTGTGTGTGTGTGTGTATGTGTTTGTGTGTGTGTAAAGTCCTTATCCCAAGCGCTTAGCCAGTAATTTGTCAAAAACAACACATACGAGCAGGGCCGCTAGTTGCCTGTTTCGGTTGAATTCATTCCGTCTCGGCTCAAATCATTTCTTCACGACTGAAATCATTTCGAAGCCTGACAGTTCATGGCCGGAAAAATCTATTTCGAGTAATGCCTGTGCGCTCAATGAATGTCAGGGGATCGAGTTGACCCCCTCCAGGGTCGATCAGACTTTATTAGCATAGGGGTTATCGGACACTGATTATGTCTAATATTAGATTTATTTCAATTTAACACGATTCAGACTCGAATGTTGGGATCTGTGAATATACAATTTGTACTTGATCTACAGTAGGTTCTCAAAAGGCTCTACATTAAGTGTCTTTATACATACAACACAGAACATATCAATTATAAGCTGTTAAGCTGAAATGGAAAATCCAGAAACGTACATTAAAAATTTTTGGAACAATTACCAAAATACAAAATAGTCAACTACCGAAGAGCATAAATAAATTAGCTCATATCTACATGTAACTTCTCACAGAGATTATTTTTTTAATGCATCAGGCGTGGACAGACACCAATTATTCCTCACATCCGAGCAGAGTACATCTCGTAAGCACACAACTGCAGCAGTCATCAGCAGGACAGTCGCTCCATACAAAGAAAACCTTTGAAGAAACTTCTGACTGCAGTCAACTGAAGCAATGCCTGTGATTGGAGAACGGATTAGATAAGTGATTCTCAACCTGTGGGTCGCGATCCGCAAGTGGGTCGCAAAGGATATCCAACGATTTCTTTGAAATCGCATTTTTTCCATTGAAAAATATTGTCACGTGAATGTAATGCGCTATATTTTCTATAGATCGTTGTCTTGTCAGTGTTGCTGCCATTTTAAACTACGCATACATCTGTGAGACCGGCTGTTCAGCTATGATTACACTCAAGACTGAATAATTATAGGAATAGGCTCTGTGTAAATAATGACTTAAGTTTGTGTCTAACCAACATCAGTCCACGTATTGACTTAGGCTACTGTACATCTGACCAGAATGCAAGTCCCGCCATCTCATTAACAGTTTTTATGTCTCAATGTGAGTCAAACAATAAAGGTTTTCATGACTCTTATGAGTCTTATTTAGAATTACTTATTACAGTGTGTTTGCTGTCCGCTTGTAAGCAGCTTTACACTAACGACATGTAGGCCTATAAGGCCTTAAACCGGGCGTGCTAACGGATCACTACAATAATGGGGAGGGCAGAGGATGATGAGGAGTGGTGGAGAACGGAAGATGGGCGAGGATTAGAACGGAGGGAAAGGCTAATGAGGATGGGAATAATAAGCGAGGAGCATGGAAATGGGACGAAGTGTTGAAATCGGAGAGTATGGGTAGGTGAGGAATGAATGATAAGGAGGTGGTGAAAAATTGCTAGGGTAGGGAAGGGGAGGAAGGAAAGATGAGGGGATTACATGGGAATTGAATGAGAATACAATGGATAGTAATAGACAGCGGAAGAAGAGGATCCATGAAAACAGAAAGAAAGAGGAGGGGATGAGGAAGAGGCAGAGGATAATAGATGGTGAAAGGGAGTGGAAGTTGAGGGGCATTGGCAGAAGTGTTGGCCTACTCTCCTTGAAGTCACATACATATTGCATTGTATTGTATTTAAATCTCTTTATTTATTTAGCGCATCTCTCAACGCACACCAATCGCTTCCACATAAAAGAAATTCGTCTTGAGAAAGGACAAAACAGGCACTTTATTGTAACCCATGCAATACCTCTACAGAATAAAGTTCCTCTAGTATTAATTTCAGCAGCGCTATCTTTGTCCATATATCATTACTGTTGGACAGAAAAATCGAAGCCTTCTTCAACAAGAAATTGATACGTCAAAACGGAAGCTTTGCAAAAGTTGGGAGCCGGGGAACCGCTACACATTCCTCCTAAAATGCAAGTGCATTTGCTGGGCCATAGAGCCTATCCTCAGAATGTGTGCTATCAACCCGTCCACTCCCAACTATATCATACACGCGTTCCACTATTTATATAGTATCCTATCAATACCTCTTTAAATAAAGGTGTCTAAGAGTATAATTACATTAATCACCTGTCAGTTGCGCCTTATTTTTGGCAATCAATTATTGGACTTAGAGGAAAGTAGTTTTATTTACTCACTAAATAGCAGTGTTAAATGGTAAATAAGCTAAAGTAATAATAGCAATCAAAATTATTATTGTAAATTCAATAAACACATGTACGATGCCACCTAGCGATTCGTGTGCGCGACACCTCTCAAAAGAGCGTACAATTTTTGATTTAATTAAGATTAGTTTCACATCAATCATCGCACAGAAAGGGATGCAGTTTCGTTTAATCAACAAATTAATACGTTAAAAATTCATAAATAGGCCACCACAATAATTCCAATTATTATTTTTTTATTCAAACACGTACTACGCCACCTACCGATTGAGGGGCGCGTTCCCGTCTGTCCAATACATTCGAACTTCAGTATTCTCTGTCGCTTATCTCAATATTTGAAGCGCGAGCTCAGATACACACAATCGAAGAAAAGTTCTTCGATTGTGTGTATCTGAGCTCGCGCTTCAAAAGTGACAAATGAAGTGCAGAATTAAATATTAAATAATTATGAGTCACAGCGTAGGCCTACAATAATTGTGTAGCTAGAAAAATGGGGTCTATACAGATCCTGTCCTGCAGTTTCCTAGATTCATTGTTTGTTGCCTATTTAATTGTAGAATTATGTCACGCAGATGATCCTGTAATTTCACACATTAGGGATTATTTTTAAGTTGTACTCTGTGACATATCTACGTATATTGCAAAGCCAAAGTTTACAGCACATTGTATCGTCAACGATCATACGTCGAAGCAGTGTCTACTTCAAGCTTTGATTTAATTGCGTCGTTAATGTAGCTAATGTGGTTACCGTCGGAATGCAGATCAGTGGCAAGTTAAATTAAGTCTAACGACACAATTATATCTGAGGTCATTGATTGAAATTTCAGGGCGGTAATTAGCCCAACCCGATGCACTAAAAGATGTGTGTCAGAGTTTGCGAATATCGGCGTAGACGAGACCTGGCAAGGAGGCAATGACTACCAGACCAGAGCGATGATGGGGTACGAGAATCGCTGCTAGGGAGCGCATCCAGCATCTAACCGGAGATGTGGATACATTTCGAAATGCGACCGACAAGACGTGCAGCAAACGCAGGACCCGGTCCAGGCACCACAACCGCCCAGTCTGGAGGCCTACATAGAGTGAGCAGCAGTAATTTGATGAAGAAGTGGACAATTGTAGCGGTGGCGTCTGGAGTTATCGAGCGAGTAACAGTGCGGAGCTGACGCAACTTTTAGCATGAATCACACCGTGACACAGGAGACGGTGAATGTGTGGTGCAAATGTAAGCTCTTGGTCTTGGTTGGAGATGTTCGGCAATCCTACAGTGTGTTTGCACAATTATTTCCGCAATTGATCAGCGAGTAGTAGGAGAGCTGATTTAAAGCATCAGAAATTGTTGGGAACGGTCATGAAACTGGCTAACTCTGTTTTCACAAAGAATTTTGGACTCGTGTATGATGCCCTGGAAGAGTTGGCCGATTTGTCCTTAGCATTGCAGATAGTTTATATCACTCTTCCTGTTGATCATCTACTCCTGAGTCCTGACAAGACGAATCGAAGTCATTATACAGCTAGAAATGACTGAGTGGACAGTACTATGCTGAAGCTGGTCAGACTGCGGATGCAAGAGCTTTCAAAGGTGTATCGTTTGCCACTTGCAGTGGGAAAGAGAGGCAAATTTCTCAAGGCCAGTTTTACCAAGCATTAGTAGACGGCATGGCAAAAAAACAGTTGGCAAATTCGGAGAAGGATCTGTGTAGTTCTAGTGTCTGATCTCTTGATCCCAATGCTTGGGTAGCATATCTGTTATATAATATAGGGGTGGGGTCACAGCTGCTGTTATATAACGTTATTGGGGGTAGAGGGTGGGTCAAAAATTGGGATTTTATGCGTTATATAATATGTGAACGGCCCCTACGTCTACTTATTGGAAAAATCTGCAGGATTCGTATTTATTTTTAGGGAAAGAAAGACGATACATATTAAAAAATCAATGTAAATTATTTTTCTTTTTTGAATTTTTCAATGTATTCTCTTTTACATTTTTAATAAGTGGAATGCGGGTTCATCGAAGAATACAATTCTTAAATTTGCATAAGGCTTGGTTAAGGGTATACTGTAGACATTGATGGTCCTGCCTCCTATTGAGTCAACTCGAACTTTGGAGTTCCCACTGCTTATCGCATTTGTCTAAATCTATTGGGCAGCTACGTTTAGCGCCTTCGAGAGGTTCTTATAAGGCGCCATGTAAATTGCCTAATAGGGGCCTACAAGCATGCTCCCAGATTTTGGAATAGTGTGTCTCGTTAGGATCTAGATACTGCAAAGTGGGTCCCCATGTCAAAAAGGTTGAGAACCGCTGGATTTGATAGTTCACATCACTCCACATCTGACACCAGGGGTGTAACAAGCGGGGGGGGACAGAGGAGTTTCTTAACTGGAGGCAAAGCCCCTCCCCCAGGTTTAGTCCTCAGTGCCCCCCCAAGTCGGTTCTTTTTTATGTTCATCCAATGGGTTTTTAAGATTACCTTTGTTAAAATAATTTGTGCACCCCATTTTTCAAATTTATGGGGGGCAAAATTCAAAAGTGGGGAAGCAAAAAATTTATTGGCGCTTTGCGCAATCTTTTTTAAATTATGCCCCCCACTTTTCAAAACCTTGTTACATCTCTGCCTGACACAATACTACTTAGCAAGCCATCAACTCCTAAACCACTATTACCATACTAGTTACTGATGACCCATACAGAAATGCATGCCTATGGTCATACATTTGTATGCAATGAACCTTAAAATCAATCCACAAACTAACTTCAGATATCGTTTGCATATTACTTGACCAAGTCAAGATGCTCATAATGTTTCTATTCTTCAGCCATAATTTCTTCACCTATTTATTACAAAGTAAATAAATAAACATTACATCATACTTTGCGATATGTTGTTATCATTCAACTGCAGAGATTTTGTCAAAACAGAGTTAACAAATTCGTCTCAAAGCATTCCTCCATTTTAAGTCAATCATAACTCATAACCAATTAATTATTAGCCATTTTCAATATATGTAGTCTTTTACAAGGCTGCCGACAGAAATTCCAGGCCCCCAAGAAGGGCTAGCACGGGCTTCTAAGCAATCATTAGACTAAATGGAAATATTAAGCAAGGGTCTGACCCAGGCCCCTAAAAAATCGTTGAACCCCTGCTGGGCATTTGCCCTCACTAACTCTGGCACTCACGTCGGGTTTGGTCATTTATTTTGCAAGTTTAGAGAAAACAGTATTTCAAGGCTGCAGCAGATACAACTGAACAAGTGGACAACCTTTTCCTGCTTTACAGTAATCATCCAGCCCTCTCATCAGTACAACATGCCAAGTTTAAAGGCCATTGCATTCTGCCACCCTGCATTTGTTTGCAGGTCTACACTAAATTATTATCATTGTAAATTGACTTGTCTTAGCATTAGCCTTCAATTCTACACAAAGTCAATGTACAGGAAATGCACTTCATCGAGTCGCTTAGTAAATGTATTGTGAAAATTCGCAAAATAGTTGCTAATCCAATTACACGGTTGATGCAGAAATAACTACCTTCAAACACTTTAATATGCTAAGTCTGCAGCAACAATGCCTGAAAAACACAGCAAGTAGGCCTACCATAAATAAAAAACCTGGACACTCCAGTGTGCCATTACAATTTTACTTCAGTTTCAACTTCAACCTTATTTCTTCATGTTATTATTCTTAATAAACTCAAGATCTCTAGAAGACCAGAGAATTGCTCCACATCACTAAAAACCAAACAATTCTATGCATACGAATTTATTTTTAAACAAGACAAGCTACAAAAATGCCTCTACTGAAGAGCCCAGTCCATTTTGGCCAAATATTAATCAATCTTTAACAACAGAAATAGTATAACCTTACTCAATGCAAAGTGTCAACTTAAAGCACTGCTGAATATTTATATGAAACGTCTTACGAGACATAACACTGGACACATTAATTTAATGACCACAGAGAACATTTATCTGAAGAAATGTTACAGGACATTATTTTAATGTTCCTCTAATCACCAAGGTACATAACAATGTTCCTTTAGACATCAAGTACATAACAAAAACAAATATTCGTACATAGCATAGAGGCTAGATTTGTAACAATTGTACGTCTACAGCACAAGATAGTTTAGATCAGCGAACAGCTATCAGTCCAACTTCAAGCAGCTTCTCGATCTTCTTTGAGATTTCTGGATTTTGTAAATGTCTGCAAATGAACAGAAAACTGGATGTTGAAAACAAGCATAACGTGTCTTGAGCAATGTGTTTACAAAAGGATATTGCAGCTGAAAGCTGCTAGAAATTTAATTTAAAAATCTTCATAGCTAACCTTCCCAAGCAGGAATATAGCACCACATGTCTCATACCCAAATTCTCAACAAATGTCAAATAAACGGATGAATTGCTAATACTATGCAGCACTATTCAACAGTAGCAATAATCCATTAAGCATTAATTAAGATATTAAAAAAATTAGAAAAAATTTATTGACATGTACATGGTCTGGCTATGACAGTGAAAACCATTCCATTGCTACATGTCAAAATACACCAATGTCGCGATATTTCAGAGGCAACTTCATGTTCCCAAGCACTACGATAAGGTAAGAATTTACAAATTTATCCACAACTTCTAAATTTCTCTTTACCATTCATTCCTCAGTGATAATTATTACCTCAATACTACTAACAATTACAATATAACAAAGTGTACACATTTAACAAGCAATGCAAATAAATGTGAAATAGAACATGTTTTATTAAGTAGAGGCCTCACACTGTGCAAAATGAACTTACTCTCGCAGTGCCCTTGGATCTTTTTGCATCTGTTGCAGTATCAGCTGCATTGCGGGATCAGCCAGGATCTGCTGAACTTCGGGGTCCATCATTGCACGGCGCTTCACTGCCTCAGGATCACTGCCCTCCAGTCTCAGACAGCTTAACATGCAAAGAAAATGGCACATCGGTAAAATACCATTTTTCAAGTTTTTTATCAACATTAATGTGAAGTATTTGTACATTAATTATGTATCACCTATTTAAAACTCAAGACTATTGGGATTTGTGAATATACAATTTGTGTCATCTACATTTAGGTTCTTAAAAGGCACTAATTAAGTATCTTTATACATACAGACATATAACACAGAACATAGCAATTATTCAACAAGCTGGTAAGCTGCTATTTGAAATGGAAAATCCACAAAGGTACATTAAGAATTACCAAAATACAAAATAGTCAACTACCAAAGAGCATAAATAAATTTGCTCATATCTACATGTAACTTCTCACTGAGATTATTTTTAATGCACCAGGCGTGGTCAGACACCAATTATTCCTCACATCCGAGCAGAGTACATCTCGTAAGCACACAACTGCAGCAGTCATCAGCAGGACAGTCGCTCCATACAAAGAAAACCTTTGAAGAAACTTCTGACTGCAGTCAACTGGAACCGTCGTATGCATGTGATTGGAGAATGGATTAGATAGTTCACATCACTCCACACCTGACACAATTTACTACCTAAGTCAGCTATCAATTTCGAAACTATTTTTACCATACAATCAGTCTCTACTGATTGTATGGTAACCCTGACCCTTTCAGAAATGCCTGCCTATGGTCACGCATTTGTATGCACTATGCAGAGAACCTAAAAATCATTTAAGAAAATAACTTCAGATATAGTGTGCATACTACTTGACCAATTCAACTACTCATGGGGTTTCTATTCTTCAGCCATAATTTCTTCACCTATTTATTACACTTTGTACAAATTCTGACAAATGCATGATGGATAAACTTAATTTCACCTACCTGGCAAAAAACTACCTAAGGTGGCTATCCAGTATGTCGATTTTAGTTTAACAAAATAAATGAATTAATGTTACATCAAACACACACTGTACAATAACCAGAAACTATGGCAACAATTATTATAATATTAGATTAAAGCAGTCAGTCAAGCAGTGATTTCAGCTTTTTCGCTATTACACGAGTACTTGCTTAATATAAAAATATATCACTAAAAGTGAGAACTCGAGCTAAAATGGCAGAAGGCCATCATGGATGTGCATGACTAGCAACCTCGTTTCAGACCCACCATACATTACATATTAACCAATCATAAACTCCTGTCTTATTTCGAGTTGCATTTTACGTAAAACAGTTAAGCAGATTATATTCATATCACAGCATTAGTTGAATAAAAAATAAACAGTATCACTATCAACAAAACAACTTTGGATTGACAATACAAGATGCCATCCATTACTGTGGCTTTTGATCATTATATTAAAACTTGGTTATTACTAAAGAACTGCTTCACTCTACCTTTTGTACCCTTCTAAGGCTTCTTGGCAATTCGAGTCAATTTCAAGAGCCTTCTGATATGCATCAGATGCTCGGGAAAATTCTTTCATTGCCATCAGACTAGCACCCTTTCGAAGGTAACCTTTAACTGCATAAAAAATTGACAACACAATTATGTCATTTTAATTTGCACAAGGTCACAGAAGCATGGTTAGTCACTCATCAGGTATAGAGGAGTTAGAGTCTAGATTTGTCTGAAAGTCCAAGTGAAAGTTTGAGCATTTGACCAACTCATATGCAAAGATCGCAGACTATGTGGAGGAATATAAAAGAGGGAGTTCATACAAAGTGAGTAGAAGTCAGTTAAAACAATTCTCACAAAAAACTGAATTTACAATTCAATGGAAGGATAATCTGGCCATGCTTTTACTACTCGTCATTTCATCATAACGTTGTCTCAAAGTGAAGTTTTTCAACAACAATTGTCTGGTTTGACTGCTACCATGATCAGTTTCGTGTTTTTGAGCAATTTACATGACTCAACTCATTGTCCTTGGAATAGTACTGTTCATCTCTACTTTTGGGTTGACAGGTTCCGCATGGATGGTCACTACTCACACTTACTGGCTCTCTATAGGCTAATCAAAGTCATCAATAGATGAGAAGTTGTTGTTTATGAGGAATGTGCTTCACCATTCATCAAATGGTTATCCATCTCTATGTTGACAGATTGACTTGGTGCTATGAGAAATGTCCAAATGCCCCATCTTTACCACCTGCTAGGGACCATGATGGATGGTGGTATCATTCTGTGCTGCAGACTCCATCGTTATTCTGATGCTACTATATTAGTAGTCCATGAACTCTGAACATGGTTTCATCTCTCATTCTGCAGTCCAAAAGCAATAAATTGCAGACCGGCACTGGGCTGCAGACTGCAGTTTGAGTAGCACTGGCCTAGAGGAGAGTAGGTAGCACATGTGATTCATAGCTATTCAAGCAGCTCTATATACATGCAAAAACAGGGATCATCTCTCAGAAAAGTATTCTATCATTAATTAAAACTGATTCTAAGCCTCAATCAAAAAACAACACCATTGATCAAATCAACACAACTGCATCAGAAAGATCTAATAAAAAACCCAGTGAAGTCAAGACAATTCCTGACACCTCTAAGAAAAGGAAAGAGCTGGTCTGTACTAACTGAATGATGGGTTGAGACGAATGCATTCTTCACAGTCACGCAGAGCCATACTGAATTCGAGAAGTTTCGTGTAACAAGCAGCTCGATTACTATACAGTACAGCATCATCTGGGTTCCGCTTTACGGCTTCTGTGTAATGCTGCAGGGCTGTCGGGTAGTCACCTGTACAATGAAAAAATACTATTTCTACCATGCATTCTGCAGTAGTCAATGGCCATACTATGATACTTGTTTTCACAGTGTACTTAATAAGCGCCTTGGTATCCAGCTGGAACTAAGTGACAAATTTCTCTTCTTTTTTCAATGGTGCATTTCTCTCAGCTTATCTCTGTACACGATGTTACATTCCGTCCTTGGCTCTCCTCCAGCAAGTGGAGTACAAGACTTCATGAAGAAAGACTTCTTTCTCTCCATGACTCTGCTGGATCATGTGGTTTTTACTCTGTCATGAGGTTCTTTCCATTTGGAAACTGCATTCATATATGTGACATTTCAAAGTTTGCCAATATTTCAGGATTTATTTGGGATCCATTGCATTGGTTCCCTATTTAACAGCAAATACAGTTCAAAACCATTGCCCTTATGCACAGCTGTCTAGATGGGGTTGCCCCGATCCACCTGAGGTTTTTCTGCACTCTGGTGTCCTCTTAACCTTGTGGTCTTCCACTCACGATCCATTGGTTGCTTTGCTACGGATCTGTCTAAGAGCTTTGCCTATGTTGGCCCTCAACTTGGAACTGTCTTCCAAAGTCCCTGCATTGGGAAATGCCAGCCCTCTCACCATACCAGTTCCAAAGATGCCTCCTGTTCCCTAGCACAGACGCCCATTCAGACTGCTGCTGCTGATCTGAGCAGCACTATATAAATGTTTTATTACATTACATTCTATGATACTTGATATTCTATTCCTGTCACATGGTCTAGATTGGAGATCTACAAAATCCTACTAATGTAAAAAATGTTAAACATGTCAAGCTCCAAACTTGAAGCTTCCCTGCAGCTGTAGAATAATGTAGGCAAGACGTTGTGCCTTCCTAGCAAAGTCTTTACCCCAATAGTTGAGCCCCACATCTGCTTGTCCAAACGATGTTTCGATCTTAGAAATTTCAGTGCATCGTTTTATCTCTGTATTTCAGAATTGCTGCAAATGAAGAGATCGTCTGACCTCTGAGATTATTATAAAAACCCTGTCCTCAATAGTAGGAGCACTAGGTGAACAATAAATCAGACATTGATACGAAATTAGTTAATGATCGCATTCACATGTGCATGGCACTTAGAAACTGGATCAGGTTTGGGTGCAAAAAGTTGCCTCTTACATTTATGAAGATATTTAGAAAATTTCTTTTTGTTCTCTTGGCGACAATTTCTGAACATTTTTAAGCTCAAATAACATATTTTGTCACTGAAAAGGTTTCAAAGGCTGTTATAAACATAAACAAGTGAAAGTAAAAACATGGGTTCTTCGGGACCCTCTTTTATTGGCTTTCGGTAATCTGGTAGATGGCGCAATCGATCCATTTCCTTAAGAGATAATTTATTATGTAAACTTGCCCGAGTGGAGCTCGTCAAGGACTCACTTGAGTGGGTAAACGATATTTAATTATGTGCATTCATTGTCATTTTTTTTCAATTTTTGAGTTATGTCCATACAAATTTGTACATTGCATTGTCATGCAAGTGTGACATGTGTGCAAAATTTCAGTTCTGAAGATCGACTGGAACATACTGAAAAAAGAGTTGACAGAAACCCGACTAACCGGCGATCCAACATTCATGACAAACTTTATGCAAGCCACGTTAAAGAAAAGAGGATATAAATATTAGAATTTTTGGGAGTACAGTTTGAGCTAAACTGAGCTACCCACTTTAAATAAAAGCTAGATGGACAGATAGGAAGATTGAACATAATCCTATAGAATAGTGTTTCCCTATGTCCATAGACTAAAAACTGACAGAAATATATAATAAATTCACATTAGTTTATTCTTTGGTCATTACCCAAACCTGATCCAGTTGCTAAGTGCCATGCACATGTGCATGCGATCATCATCCAATTTCGTATCAAAGTCTGACTCATTGTTCGCCTAATGAGCCCACTATTATCTTGACGACACGGTTTTATAATAATGGACAGCCTTACCCTTTCTGGTCATAAAAGAACTTCTTTAGAATACTACTTTCAGTAATTGAAACAGAAGCATACACAAGTGCCTCACCCCTTTTGAAAAAGTCGTTTCCAAGATTTTTCTCTTCTAGCGATTTTTCTGGATTAATATAAGCAAGCCTTTCTTTTTCTTTCAAAATTTTCTCAACCTGTCCAAAAAGAAAAAACCCCAGTACAGAATGGACAGCATACATCCATGCATCATAAAAAAATTTGCACAGTTGTCATCATTTCAGCATGGTATTCCTCAAGGTAATCATCTGGCCATAGAAGTCTTCTGACCGTACACAATACCATCATGCATTTATTAGTCAAAACATTCTTAAACAATATTTTTATGCTGATGACAATCTACTATATATCCTTAGTAAATTCTTCAAAAATTTACTTGCAACCGCTCTAGTAAGCACTCAAGCTTGTGATGAATGCAACTTGCAGCCATCATTCCATTAATTAACATCCATAAATAAATAGCTTCACAAACTCATCACATAAAAAGGAAAACTCGACACGACTATTAACCGACCTCTTGCGATTTCTTGATTACTTCAACATCACGGTGTTCTGACAATGACTTGTTGAAGTAGATGAGGGCTTTCTGCAAGTCATTCTTCTTACAATAGGCACTTCCTATTCTGGCCAATGACCTATAAAAGAACATCCCTTGCCATTAGACATTTACTTACATATTAAAATGAACATGAAACAAATTTCAGCATACATCTCTGGTATCTGGAGTAGGTCTTGGCTTGTGTATTAAGCCCTGTGAAGCTTGGATGGGTCTGTGCCTGTTTTGTACAATGTGCCTGAGCTGTGGCTGGCAGAAACACAGCAGTTGTGGCTTTGCTAACTGGGTTGTGACATTTTGCTGATGTGCCTTTTTGACTGCAAAGGCTAGTTTTACACTTCATGTATCTTTCATTTAATAATCTTCCACATCATCATCAAGCTGTGCACCCCATGGAAATTGTGCATAATGTAATTGACAATATAAATGATTCCCATCTCATCCAAAATTTTTGACAACAATAATAATAAAACAATAAATTACATTATACATAATTATTATTAATACTATCTCCTTCAGACTTGAATTAATCCCTCATAGTGGAGGAGAGTCAGCCCCACGGATCCTTCTTCTCCACTTGACTCTGTCACGAGTGTCTTCAATTTTCAATTTTAGATAATAATGATATCAATAATAACAGATCACAGATGAACAGGCATCTACATACTTTGCAATAAGTTTGAAGTCTGCCCTGTGTTCACGGCCAACCTCCACAGCCTTTTCACATTCTTCAATACACTTGTCATAGTGTGCTTGCTCAAAGAACACAGCTAGAAGGAGAACAGAACAAAACAGTAGCTTTCCATCAAAGTTTCACTTGTATTTTAACTCTGTATTACATGTTGGAATTATGTTCATTTAGATAGTTATAAAATTTTCACTATCACTAAAATCAAAGAGACAAAAGGAAGCAAATCATTGATTGATGTTCCTTGTGCAGAACAGTGATGAAAATAGTAACAAGGAAACTGAATCACATATCAGTAGTTCTTATCTGTACAATTTCAAAACAAACAAGCACATGTACCTATCTAATTATTATTAATTTTTAATTCCTCTTGTTTGCATTTTATTAATTCTAACTACTTAGAGGATGTCTGCTGTGTAATTGCTAATCATGATTATTTCTGTGACTGCACATTCTTTGACTGTTGCCAGAGGTATCCAAATAGAATGAGAGGTTCTGGAGGCAAATGCCTCCAATTGCAGGTATGACAAACTAAAAATTAAGAGTATGAGTCTTAGGGGATATCTTGAATTCCTGACACTTGGGACCAAGGGGTTTGCCTCAATCACTCAGAGGGATTGACGCCTCTGATTGTTCCTATTATGGTGTTCCCGCAGTACATCTACCTTTCTCATCTGTGCTCACCTGCTTTGTTATTTCGATAGATTATGTTGTTGGGATCTAATTCAACAGCATTAGTGTAGTGATGTAATGCTGTTTCCAGGTCCTTCTTCTTGTATGCTGCATTTCCAAGCTCCTTCTCTTGGGCTGCCTGTGTCAGGATTAAATTAAAAAGACTCAAATGTGCATACCCAACACTACAAAGTTCTGCTCATTGAAATAGAACACTTCATTCAACAGGCCTTAACAATAATTATTGATAAAGAAATCACCAAATAAAGTTATTTTGATGCACAAGACCTTCATGATGGCTTTTAATTAACTAAGGAAATACAATAATTTGGCTAAACTTTGCATAACGCATTGCTATGCAGAATAAAAAAACATGTAAAACTAATTCGTAGCTAATAACACTTTTGATAGGTTTCCCATGTGCAAAACATATTTCTCAAAGACATCCAAAATCCACAGATCGCAAACTTTCACTCATAACACTGATTGTAAATACAAATTTTACTTCATATTTGTTAACAGAGATGCATTAATTAGACTTCGATGTTTGAAAATGACGAGTTTTTACCCCACTGCTCCTGTGCATAGATCTGTATTATAATTCAAGAGCAGTAATTCACATTTCATGGAATAGTTGTCATTCCTCACCAACCAAAATTTTTAATAAAAAACACAGTGATAAGAGTCTAGTTTACATGAACACTAAAACACTATAACGAAGAAAGCCTTAAACAACTGGGCACTGTCTTTACCTAACAATGGGTAATAATAATAAAATCAATTAACGGGCAACCGCAACATTTATCGGCTTCGCACCCTTACAAACACGAACCGCTTAAATAGATCCAACACTTCAGAAATAATATTTGCATTTACAACATGCTTATATAAATATATGCGTGTATTAATCCACAGACTCGACATGACGACTGTCATGTCGAGTCTGTGCCGTTCCAATCAATTTGGACACAAAAAACAACGGCTGCAGTGAAGCAGTAATCATTCTGAGTAATTATTTTGAAAATGACTCCACAAAACACTGGCTTACACAAAATATTTCTTCCTGAAAGAATAAAATGACACCAAGAGAAGCTTAATTTAAAATTCTACATCAAATGCTAAACAAACCTTCTGAAGACCAGCCATTGTAACAGTCTTTCACGTAAAAATCGTAAAGATTCTGCGAGAAATATCAAATGCTTGCTCTATATAAAAGGGAGAGAAGTTTCTCGAAATTTCTAAACCAAAGTTGGGTGTAGCACCGAGACCGCCGCGTGATATTATCTGTCTGCATATAAGCAAAATCACCAGACTCTTACTCAGAGTACGTTTATTTAAAATCAGCACTAGTAGAAGTTATAAAATTTTATAAAATATCCGTCACATACATAAATTATAAGGATAAATGAGCAAAAATGTTACATGAGTGGACGAATTTTCTGGACGATAAAATCAACCTATTACTGGAATCGCTCAGAAAGATGTGAAAAAATTGCTCCATTAAATAAAAGTTCTGTCACTCACGAAGCTTGTAGAGTCGTAAGTGGAATCGTAATTAGGAGCGTAATGTCATAAAAATATAATGTAGCGTGATGCAAACAGTCCCTTATGGAACTCTCATAAATTTCTCCACTCCACACAATGGTTCGTCATAGAAACCTATAGACTAACTGATATAAATTTATTTAAAGACGCATCCATAACGAGGATGATATGCATGGAAACCTATAGAGCTATAGCTTAACCTTATAAAGCCGAGCATGTATACTACTAGGCCTAAATGTTCGAAACTTCAAACTCCGCAGCGTGATCAATACGCATCCGAACAAAAACTTCGGTCTCTGGTGGCTTGGAAGCATCTGTGGTAGAACCCTCAGCAGCGCTTGCTTCATTTTGTAATTCTGGTATTTTTTAAGTAACTCTAAAGACAATAGATAAGAAGAAACTTAACGTGACCGAAGCAAGCTAAGAACCAACTTATTTAAAACTCTCAATCCAAACGAAATCGGTAGACCATATCAGAGGTCAGATTCGTTCTAGGCCAACATCCAAGCTATAGGCATAAAAATTTGAATGTCAGACCAGGTGTAGTGTACACCATATTGAGATGATTTATCTGACGGCGACGTTTATTGTGCTCATACCGTATCCATAGGCTAGCCCAGGGAGCAATGACGTGCCCCAGTGGAACAAATGCGAGCCTCAACAGCAGTTTTCTAGGCCGTAGAAAAGGTAGTATAAAGCGGGCACATGCGAGAACGGTATGGTTAGGCTTATAAAGTAGGCCTACATAAAAACTTAATATGGTGACGCTATAGTGAAGCAGCAGTGCAAGCTGTCGCCCAATGAAGTCAGTGACAATGAACAGCGTCGGGACAAAGGCGGCAGATGTAGAAAACACTAATACGTACGGTATACAATGTCCAGTGTCATGAAGACTCATGCATAATGAGGATTTCGTTAATTATTAGACACACAGAACAACCAGCTAAAATTAAGGGATTGGATTTGCCATCGACATATAATTTTTTCCCTACCGCATATCGTTCAGCTAAATGGTGCAGAGTTTTCATCCTTAGGCCGAGTTTTAAAAATAAAAAAACATTTGTCTGTCAATAAATGTGCTATAAATAGTCAGGCTAGTGCAGTTTTAACACGATTAAGTCACCACCAAACTCAATGGAAGGCTACTGCAGAAAACGCAATGCAATCATATTTCACTAAAAACTTACAATAAACAGATAAATTGAACAAAACATTCAAAATATTACAGTAAAAGTATATGCACATCTTTTCATAATCATGATTAATACTCAACAATTTGTATGTTATGCACAATATTGGAAATATTTAGGGGCCATCCATAAATGATGTCACAAGTTTGGACAATTTTTTTACCTCCCTCTCCTTGTCACAAAAGTACTGACCCTATCAATATGACCTCCAAAGCTCTGACCTCCCCCACAAACCAGAATGTTATATGCAAATTTTCTTATAATAACTATAAAAATACTTATAACTATATCTAGCAGAACGAAGAAAAATGGAGACAGTATAATTATTAAATTCCTTGTGCATTCCACAAGATGAAAAGCTGTGGTAGAATCATTATATTTATAAAAAATTTTTTATAGCATTAACTTCAAACAATCCAAACTTCATGCTTCTCCATTCTCCCACATGGAAGCAAAATGCTCCTTCAAGGAATGAATAGGGAGGGCTTGGATCTCATCATCCTGCTCCATTCAGATCTAGCTCTTCTTCGTCTGTCCAATCCACACTTTCTACATTTTCTTCGTTTGCACTCATGTTGCCGACATGCAGCGACTCACTGTGGCCCGATGCGTTTTGGCAGAATTAATTGATTACTGCTTTAATGTTATTAAATGTTATCATATTAATGTTATTATAACAATTAATGTTATTTTTCTTGTGTGTTACAGAATGGCTGTCTCACATCCAAAACTGACAGAAAGCGCAAAAGCAAACAATCCAAAAATTGAGAATAAAATGATCGTAATTAGTGTTGTTAAATTGTGATAACAATTACAGAACTTGTATAACTGAATAAAAGTTTTTAATAAAATCACGCATTTTTATGTCTGACGTGATGCCACACATTTCGTCGACCCCCTCACCATCCCTTCCTCCCACAGGCGCATGACGCAATTTATGGATGGTCCCTTATATCAGTTGACATCAGTTGACATCTTACTGAAAATTTCAAAAGCACTGTTTACAGCAAAATTTGAAGCTAGAAATTTGCAAACAAACAGGACATGTGGGAGTGGCTTGCCAGCTAACTGCTTGATAGCAATATAGATACCAAGCACAACCAACTGTCCAATTATAAAAGCCACTTAATTGGCATAATAACAGTCTATTCTGAAGTAATAAAAAAAACATACTAGATAGAATGATGCATTAGATAAAACATAATTCACTAGATAGAACATGATACACTAGATAGAACATAGGTATCCAAACAAGTTCTATAATCAAACACAAGATTCTACATTAACAATAAAAATTTTATAAACTGATTCTCTGCTGTGAATTACCAGAGTACATGTTATTTTTTAAATGGTCACTGAACGTATGCATTGAAACATGCAGTCATCTGAGGCAATTGCCTCATCTTAAATCTCAAGACAAGGCAAGACCATATCAGAATTGAGATAACGTGTAAAGAGTTTTTTATTATCATGTCTTGAATGCCTATCTTTAATGGTTTCTTCTCAAAGTCTCTGACCTGGAGCACTTCTGAATAGGCTGTAAGTATACAACACACAGGCGCTTTATAAATTCTCAAATACAATGCAATGACTATGGAACCAGTCACCAGTCTATTCAATTTAAAATCATTTGTTTGCCTTCGTCCGTTATGGAAATCGACTGCTGGATAATCGAGAGTAATTAAAAAATAAGCCAACAGCTTTTATAATCCTCATGATTACTACAAAATATATTTAAAAGTCTCATTCTCTTAATTTTTAGTTTGTCAGTCTGCAGTACGATTTATAAAAATTATGCCTCAGTCCGATTTAGGCACTTTTATTTTTAAATTATAATTGAAAAATTTGAGGCAAGGAAGATCACAAAATGCACCCCATTTTGGCATCAAAATCTACCCCAGACCCTGCTTACGACGCTCCCCAGACCCATAATCGTTGGGGACTCTTTGCCCCCCAACCTCGGATATCTGGCGACACCACTGTTTGCCTCGTCTTCATTTTGCCTTTGGATACGGGCCTGCTCCGAACACAATCAGTCTACTATCAGCTCTTGATGGAAATCTTCTGGTTGGGCAGTGTGTGTCTGCTGGACATACACATCAGTGGCGACTCTACAAGTTACTTATTTATCAACTTTTGATTCTTGAATGGACTTTCAGCTCAATTGAGATTGAGAAAGGCAGTGCATTGTATGTACATGCACAAATACTGACGTGCTGTTACTTGTATTACTAGTACAACTACGGAGTATTCTTTTGGGTTGTTGCAAAAAAATTAGCCACATTCTCCTAATCAGTAACTCTAAGGCACATACTGGAATGGTTAACATCTCAAAATTTAGCTGCGCTTAACACACACACATGCAATAATGCAGTACTGTTAGCAAACAAGCTACAACCATGAAATTACAATAAGGTGCTCTTGAGAAAAGACCAAGTAATATCAGCAAACAATCTAGATGTAAGTCTTAATAATTTTCTGATCAAGAATTGCAAATAACAGTAAGTAAAAACAAAGCACAACTTAATGGCATCAAAACAATACTACCTAACATCAGAATTTAAGGAGGTAAATATTGAGGTATTACATAGACAGATATCTGATAGAGAAATTACATTTACTCTGAAATGTTCACTTATTGTGTTGTTATGGCACTTTCCAGTAATCAGCCAGGTAAATTGTTATGCTTGACGGTCACCTTCTTTAGCACAAACCAATTATAATTATTATTATTATTATACTCTGACAACTTCAAATCAACTTGTTCTACAAAAAGAAGCAACGTGATATTCTTACAGGCAGTAGTGTAGTCTAGTTATCTCCTAACAGTGAGCTGCATTGGTTTCTCAATCACTTATAGTATACCCTCATCATTATAGTGTCAGCTATAATTAGTATGCATAGCTGATCTTTGGGAGCTCTTTATCTTAACTTAAGCCAGCTGTGGTCACAGATCTCTTCCCTTGGTCCCCAGAGGAGACTGTCGTAATAACTAATGCCTTTGATAGGTTCTGAGTTTAAGTGGTAATTGTTTGAATTTTGATTGTATAGGTGTGTGTAAAATATCTTCAAATCCATTCTAAGAATTATATTGTGAATCTGTGAGCTCCCAAAGGCTAAATCACGGGAACCAGATTACCTGCAGAACCTCAATCAAACAAAACTGGCATCCGGGTCAATAAAATGAAATTATATGTTGTTTGCATACACATAAAATATTCTTTAAAATAAGTTTTTGAAACCCACACGACTAAATGTCACTAGATAAGTTTGAGCCACATACTACTACACAAAAACCACAGCCCACTGATGTGTGATACAATCAAACAAATCATTAATTTGTCACAAATTTATGACAATGTGAATGCTGCACAAATCACAAGTGCTGTAACAATCCTACTAGTAACAATATTACTATTACAACTATGGAGTATTCTTTGGGTTGTGGCAAAAAAATTAGCCACATTGGTGAAATAATTATTATTCTGAGCAGAGGAAGTATTGTATGGTATTTGGCCATTAATAAAGCACCTCAAGGAGTAGTGCTAGTCAGAGACACACAACGTGTGACCACTCTGAGAAAACATAATGCAATAGCAATAACATAGCAATGGAGCGAAGTGGATACGCAACCTGTCATAATCTCAGTCTGAATTTGTTGAGGAAGGATATTATACGAAGAAGGACTCACAATTAAACAAAAAACGAATTTAGTAGATTTTAAAATGTATGCAGTATCCTTGATGTTGGTTCTGCTGTATTCTCTTTTGTCTTGCCTCACTTAGAAAAGACCTTGAATGTCAAGTGTCTTTACATCGATGTCAATGTCGTAGATGCATGGTCGGGTGGGAAGGCCTGGCATCGTTGGCATCTAAGTTAAATAAAGAGAATAAATTCATGATAGAGCAGTCATAATACTCCACTGTGTAAAATGCAACACAGATAAATTGATTGTGATCAACATTACACATGAGCTGATTTTTATTTATAAATAAAATTGATATTAGCAGAAACAAAGAATATCAGATTGAAAATGATCTGACTCATGATCTAATCAACAGTGGATTTAAACATGGGGCAGAAAGACATTTCCAAATGTTCCTTATATTTTTATTTTTACTTTCTGTCCCATGTATAGATTTCCTAAGTCTTCTGTCTCTCCAGCCCATCCAATTTTCTCAGTTGGCGCATTACCTTCTTCCAAGCTACTCCCTCTTTCGCAATCCACAAAAGCATACATAGATGTCTTACCCAAGCTGTGGACTGCTTTCTGCAAACAACTGCAATTCACCCAATTGCATCTCTTGTACTCCTGCCCCTTCTAAAACCATATTGGTCAAATCTCATAGTCATTTGTTTCTGCTCTGGTGACAGCATTCTCTTTGTAAGGACTCCTACTTTGGATGCATGTGTGAGCAGGAAAATATCTCCATAGCACAATATACACACAAAATATCTTATATTTCAAAGAATCAAGATTGTGAAATACAATTAAAAAAATGTCATCTTAAATCACACTTACAGTTCCAACAAGTGGGTAAACAAATCCAGCACCCACACTGGCCCTGGCATCACGAATTGGAAGAATAAAACCAGTAGGAACTCCCTTCCGGTTTGGATCATGGGAAAGTGATAAGTGCGTCTTAGCCATGCATATTGGTAGATCATTGAAACCCTAGACAGAAAGCAACTAGTTTACAGTCAAAAGTCATTATATCAAATTTCAAGCGACCAGAATTCCATATATATCCTAGGTTCAAAATAAGTGAGATATTCACGTCAAGCTCGATCTGACTCCATTTGAACTGAAATTCGCCACGAATTATTAATGCATGTAATGAAAATGCTATTTTTTCATAATAATGAATGAATGTTAAAACGAGAAGATCATAGTTGCAAAATTGATAAATCCAATACATATATTCAATATATAACTGGAAAACAAACTGAAAAAGCTGCCAAAATCTGAATTATAGCTAGGATACAACTTATATTTCCCAAAAATAATGGGACCACTAATGGCGAACAGGTTTTTTTCAGGCAGGCATCATAAAATAAAAAAAATTCACTAGTATCTTGCTCAATGTTAGCAAACCAGTGCTCTTATGCTTTCCTTTGGTTTGAGATTGCTCCAATTGTTATTGGCTGATATGTTATCTTTATTCAAATAAACATTAACAGTCCATACACTGAAATGCAACAGCAGCTGGAATATTGGATGAGCTATACATTGTAGTGCATCATTTTGTCCATCAATGCCACTATTTGGCTACGTTCATTATCTTGGCATTGGAGTCAAAATTTGAGCAATTGCTTCTGACCTCGACCATTCGATTTCATTCACAGCTACAGCTACAAATGATCTGAGACCAGTTTTTTCAGAGTCCAAATACTACCTGACGCTTGAAGAGTTCAATTCGTTTCTGTGCATCTGGCAGCAATTCAATGTCATCAGCGCCATAGATTGCTTTGGCAATCCTTCGAATCTTCTCTTCCAGTGGCAACTTCAGTTCACAACCAAAAACATTAAATTAAGCTAATTACAAATAAAAGACGCCTCTGTCCCAAGACTGTTCGAGCATTTTGTCTCTGAAGGGTTGGTGCCTGAAAAATATGTATCATTCGCCATATTTAATTAAGTATTATTGAGTACAGTGCAAATTCATTAGTTAACACAAAGTCAGGTCTTATTATACAGCGCATAACCAGGCACCATGTAAAATGAGAGAATGCTGAATAGCCAATATTAAGCACAGCACTTCTATGCAACAGTTCTTGTATGGCACATTAACCAATATCATGCATTAAATTAGTAGTTTGGGGCATTAAGCAGAACACAGTGCATAAATAAGAGGCACATAAACAACTCAGTACATTTTTTGCATGATTTGTTGAAAGCATTGTATGCCTCTTCAAAAAGATGTATCTAAACCTCTCTTGTTGAATTGATCCTAATATATCTTGAAGTCACAACACAATCATGCTGATATATCTGCATATTTCATGTGTTACAGCCACAAAATCTATTGAGTACTCAATTCTCCACATTTATAATGAATGCATTCATTTGCACTTGGGACTCATTTTATAGTTTTCCTCTAAGATGCGCTAGCCACGCATATGATTACAACACATCATACATATTCTGGCAACCAAAAAGTGTCTCATACTTTAGATTTGCAAAGTATGACAACATAGAGGAACTTCTACGATCATAACTGGATTGACCGTGTGTAGAAGACTACCTGAAGGTCATAGAGGAACTTGAAGTTGCTCGGCTGGCCCGTTGCTCTCTCAACTGCCTCGGCAAGATCCGAAGCCCCTGCTCCTCCCAATGCCCAGTGATTACAGATGATTGCGTCGAATGAACCAGCCTCTCTTGCCATCCTCTGCACCAGTTCCAACTCATTCTTTGTATCAGACCTAAACACAAAATGAAACCAAAACAGGTCAGCCTTCACAAACAACTAGAGGGCTGGCTGGCTGGTAAGATGCCAAACAATTATAAGTATCCACCCATTTTTACAGCTTACTAACAATGCTACAAGTCCTACAATATTCTAATATGATTCAACAACTTAAATAGCACCATTATAATAAAGGCAAAGGTATCAAAATGATGATTAAATACCTTTTCCCATTTTCTAATTTTGGCTAAATTTCAATAAGTCAAGAGAAATAATTAGCTAGGTTAGAAATGTTAAAACAATATTGGATTTATACATAAAAGTCATATACCAAACGATTACACTACGCAAACACACTAAAATGAAGGAGCGTCAAAATTTTAAAATGGACAACACTGAACAACAAAGGCTTTTGCATGGCTTTCCAATGCCCAGTGATTACATACTAGGACCCACTTGGTAAAATTGTTAATAAGCCTGAACAGTGAACATTGTACAGTCCAGTGCTGACACTAATTAGATCTGCATGCTAAAGCACATACAGGTTGCAAACAAAAATGCAAATGATCATTTACAAATGATTAAATTCTCAACTGGAAAGCTACATCATTTTAATTCTATTCTATTTACGGATTCATAAAGCGCCTCTCACATTACAACCTAATCAGAGGCGCACCCAATGCGAAAAACCCCCAGAGAAAAGAAAAGTCTTAAGAGAACGAGCAGAAACAGCTGTCACTCAATTGCAAATTACTGTGAGCATAATGCAAATTCAGTTTACAAAAGATATTTAACCCTCACAAAGTATAAAAAAAACAATGAAAACATTGACTTAGAAATTTGACAACTTACTCAAATTGATTGATAGCAACCACAACAGGAACGCCAAAAAGAACCGCATTTTCAATCTGCTTCTTCAGATTACAAACTCCCTTTTCCACAAGATCCAGATTCTGATACACACAACGAAAGAACAAATAGTTATTCCTGCTAAAATAAGTGCACTGAAACATAAGCACAACATACTAATACATACTAAAAAACTACAGAACCCATGCAGCAAGAAGAGGTCTAGTGTGGCCTGATTGAAAGGCTGAGCAGAGTGCATAGCACAATAAAAAAGTAAGTAAGTATGCACTTTATTAAACCGCTTGCAAACGCACCGCGAGCACATCATAATATGAACAATCAAAGAATGCATACTGACAAAATAATCATAACAAGCAATTACGTGACAGACATCCTAGGAGTACTAGAGCAGAAAGGAAAGCAAACTTAGTTACACTCACTATTCAGTTGTATAAAACCACACAGAGTCAGTGTATCAGCAAGCGGGATCTCTCGATTGTGCAAAACTAAGTATACTTCTAACATAAGCACAATGACTAGAAACTGAATAATGGTTCTAACATGTTTTCTGAAATAAATCAAATTGGCTAATATAAAAAAAAAAAGATTTGCAAGTACATCTGATCGAAGAAATCCATTTTCTCTCTAAAATAAACAAAGAGAAGCAACCCTTATTCAGCTTTACCTCCTCTGTATATTCAGATGGTAGTGGAACACCAGCAGTGACTGTGGGACCACCACCATGCATCTTCAGGGCTCGCACTGTTGCCACGAGGACAACTGCATTTGGCACCAAGCCAGAGTAGCGACACTTAATATTGAAGAACTTCTCCATGCCAATGTCAGCACCAAAACCTGCCTCCGTTACTATAAAATACAATAAAAAATTCACATGGTTACTACAAATGTATCCATATACAGAATTTTCAGGACTATAAGTTGCATTTTTAACATGAGCATCAACGGTTGCAACTCATATAAAGGATGCGAGGAATGCATCAACATTTAAAAGTTCTTAAGCGGTCATTTTCTGCAACTATCGAAACAAAGAAACAATATAAAATCATATTTACTGAATGCAGAACCATGCAGTAAAAGTATTTCTAGGCTAACAATAGCTTCATGCGGGCAGATGAATGCCAACAGCGTCGCCTATTTTGATAAACAGAGCTAAATTAGCAATCACTATGGAACCACAGTATGTTTAATTAGCTGATGGCCAATAGAAATTAATTTGATAGTTAATAGTAAAATAAACAAGGACTACAATTTCAAGCCATAAGTAGTATTTAATCAGAAATTTTAACTCACAACCTCACTAGGATGTCGCTCACAGTTATCCTTGCAAGATAAGTGTAGATGCTCACTGCTTAGTCCCCTCCATCACTATCTGCTCTTCCCACCGACAGTGGGAAGAGCCGACAGCTGTTACCGGAAGTTTTTCATGTTATATATATATATATATATATATATATATATAATATTAGTCAGTGGGCTTACCTCTGACCTCTCTCGCTTGATAATGCAGCAGAATAACCATTAGACCTACAGAGTTGTCAACAGTGCTCACCGACCATCATCAAACTGACTTAATACTTATAATGGTGAGGATGAAAACAGATTTGATAAAGCAGCCAGACTGCAATTATATGACGAGGAGAAATGCATCGAGGAAATCGTTCAACAAGAAGTCAGCTTCAAACCAACCCTGCACAAAAGGACAGCTTCGAAATATGTATGCAAAAAATATGCATCTCTGCAATAAATTAGAAACACCAAAGGCATAAAAGAAAGGCGAGCAGGGAGCAGGCATTTCTAAATATAAAAAACAGTAAATTTTTTAAGTTTTCTTACCAACATATCCCTTTTCTCCAACCAGTTTCAGGGCAATCTTATCGGCAAGAATAGACGAGTTGCCATGTGCGATATTGGCAAATGGTCCAGCATGAACAAAGACAGGAGTACCCTGATGCATAACAATCAGTCACATACTGAAGACACAGACAAAGCTATAACAACGGAGCAGTCTCAACGCTAATCGATCTTCTACCAGCCGCCAATAAATTATCACAAGGCAGAGCCTCAAAGCCACGGTGTAATATATTTTAGAGAGAGAGAGAGAAAGAAAGACAGACAGACAGACAGACAGAAATCAACAGCAGCAAGAACATTCCTCCAGTACCAGATGTTTGGCAGGATTCATTTGCTATAAATTCATAATTCCTCCAAGGCACTGACAGAGAGACAACCTAAAGCACAACGAAACCACTCACAATAATTATAATAATAATGGCAATAATACATCTAGGCAAATCTGTTAACCTAAAATCAGTTTCACACATTCATTTTATATTTGTTAGAAATTAACATGGCATCCGTCCAGAAGCCTAACTGGATGTGCTCTCCATTCTAGACCAAATGATGCTAAATGTCATTAAGAACAGATGACTAAACAGTAATCAATTAGCAGGTACTGCTTGGGTAACTAGAAGAGTCGCCAGTGGCAGGCACTTGCATACAAACACAGTCCAACCAGCAGATTCCCAACCAGAGTTGATATATGGCAGCATGTTAAAGATGCCTACAGAATCAAAGATGTGGAATGACATCTAGGTAACCTGCTGCCAATGGTTCACAGTTATTTCACCATCCAGCTGTACTTTGCAGATGGAAGACAATGTAGCATGAAGAAATCCTTTAAACCACCAGTCATGTGCAGGACTGGTACAATGGTATAAGCTATGTGTCGAGCAGCAAATAGTCGAGATGTTCTGAGATTCAAAGTCGGTGCCATTCTTCAGCCTTGCTTCACTGGCTCCAAGAGTAACTTATGTTGAATTGTTGAAGGCACAAGAAGGTCTGAGGCTCGACTGTCAGCTGGAAGGATGTCCTCCGTTAAGCTGTCGATGGACCATTCCGGTCACACAAGGTTACAATAACCAGAAACCAAAACTATCGGAAATGCAGCAAATTCATGCTGAAAAAAAGTAACTCTGCAAAAGAAACTGTCCAAACTTGCCAGAATTATAGAGCAATTTCTGCATACGACATAATGTGCCAAAATGACATGTGCAGAATTACAATATACAAAGCACTGTGCACATCGCTTCATTGGCTACATGACCAAAACAATAGCAAATAGTAATAAACCTGGCAGCATACCTCAAGCGTTTGCATGAGATTAGGCCTGATAGCATCTTTCATGAGGACAGTCAATGCACCACTGATTCCAAGATCGTCAGCTGTGATTGGTACCCCACTTCTGCTGGAAGCGACAACCATCTTCCCAAGTCGTTCCCTCATATCAGCCATACTGGTTGTTAAGGCAAGGACAGCCATGATCTCGCTAGCAACCGTTATGTCAAAGTTACACTAAAACAAAAGACAAACAACCGATACTAAATTGTCAATTTCCTAACAACAAATTAAGATTACATTCTGACAGTGTTGTGCTGAGCAATTGCTCATTAAGCCTTAGAACCAAAAAGGACAGAAGACCTAGCTGTCACAAAAGAGTATACTCTGAAAGGCCAGTAAACCAGCCTGACTATTCTACCATGAATTCTACCTTGGGGACCAATATATCAGCCATTGCTGCGATGTTCCAGCAACACACACCTCTGATTCTGCAGGGACTCACCATCATTCATATTACTATGGTTAATTTTCAATCTGTAAGCTTTCACTTGACTGAGACAAAATAGCAACCAAAACTCCAAAACAATTGAATGAAAGCACAACATAGTCATTGCAGAAAATACACACACTGGAAGATTGAGGCAAATCATTAGCTTCCACATGAGCTGATGGTGACTCTGTCTTTAGTGACTCAATTATGCAAATATTTCGAAGGGCAAATCATTGCACTTTCACAGATCGCCTTTAGACATTAGTATTTTGACGGAAGTAAATATTTATTGAATAAACAACAGAAGTGTAATTGTCTAGTCAGCAAAGTACAAGCAGGCATCGAAAGTGAACCTTGAAGCCAAACAAGTAGCTTCCAAAGCAAGCAAAACCTATACACCAGGGCAAATATTGTTCAGTTTCTTGAATATCTGCACTGATAAAAAAATATTTTGAAGCAGATCATTTTAGAGATACTTTGTAGATCAGTGATGTTTAGATCTTTAAAAGATTAAATAAATAAAAAATGAAAAAAATAATCATATTACCTGTCTTTCATGGCCTTTTTCAGTTGGAGACAGGCCAATGGTAATCTTACGCAGAAATCGGTCATTCGTGTCGAGAACTATAATGACATGCAAGTTAAGCAGACCAGCAAAAATGTATACAAGATCCTTCAACATCCTATGCTTAACATACACGCATACTAGTACATTTACCCGAACTGCCATCGTCCACGGTTGTTAATTGGGGTATTGCGTAAATTAGGAGAAGAACTTAAAGACTAGAGGTGTCATTCCATTCATCTGTCACTGATACCACTTGGTGAAAAATTAGCCATTTGAGGGATTTCTATGGACTATTTTACTCAACTTTTCAACTAAACAAAGAAAATAGCTTACCTCTCTGCCAGGTGATTGTATCAGGATCTATGTCAAGTCTAACAAATCTGGTAACTTCCTCATCAGTCAATTCGTCTGGATTTGTTTTCGTTATTCCCAATTTCTAGGAACAGAATTTCATCCTGAAAAGTGTACTTGTAAAGGCTTTCTCAGCCAAGCCTTCACACTAGTAAGCAGTTTCAACTACTTTAACTGAAGTAGAATTCCTAATTTAAATAGGTCATATAACATGACTATTTAGACAAATGCCTAAGTTTATGGATCAGGTTCAGGGGAGCAGCAAATGTGACTAGCATGGATAAAATCTGTCAACCTCCATCTGTGTGATGAGGCAGAAATGTACAACATTTGACCAAGTAAGACAACATTAGACAATGTTGGGAAGTGGGATTCTAGGATAATGGCAACACGTTAGCATGAAGAGCAGAATATCAGAACAGAAGCAGGATAGATTCCAGCTACACACCTAAAGGTTGACTCATCCATTCATTTGCCAGAGGGCATTATTAAATTGAGCAGTAGACCAGATGGAGGCCTTGGCTGTATGGCTGCTACGTATAGTTAAATTCAACTCATGTAATAACTTATGATCATCTGGTCACACTATCACTTGCAATCATACTGTGTCCACGTCAGTTTGAATTCATATAAGACTATTATGAAAACGCTACTTAATGAAATAACACAGTCATATGGCACAAGCAAGAAAACATACTTGAGAGATACATAAAACAAAAAGTGTTATCTAATTATTGTATTGTATCTAATCATTTGAATCCCTCCCAGTGAGAAATGGAAGGCATATAGTGTCGATTCTGAACCAATTACCTGAAGCCTGGTCAGCTGGATGTTGGCAAATTCTCGGTGCCCTTTCTTGGCAGGTACAAGACGACTATAAAGTGCTTTATCCGTCTGTGTGGCCTCATGAAAGCGCCTGGCATCGATCTGAGCGGCCAAGAGATTGTTGGCAGCTGTTATGGCATGAATGTCACCTGTGAGATGGAGGTTAAACTCATCCATTGGAATCACCTGGGCATATCCACCTCCAGCAGCACCACCTGGCAAGCAAAATAAATTAAAATCATTTATTCATCCAAGCAATACAGTCCTTAAAACCTCATACCTTTGTTTAAACCAAGGACTGTTGATTAATAAGAGTGTACACATGCAAATAACAGATACAATTTTTGGGACATCTCATGCGATTTTTATAAATATTTAATTGCAGCAAGCACAGTTTTCGATGGGAATTTCTCAAACACTGCAATGCGTGAGATACTGCCAAATCTACTTTTCCTTCCAGCTAACATCTGTGACAAACTCATTGTTGTGCAATTTAAATCTATCCAACACTAAGCAAACATAAGCTTTGACAAAGAAACCATTGAAGGTCAGAAGTAAAAGCAAATAATTACAGAAACCAGAACCTGAAGCACAGGTTACAGATCATGCAAACCAAAGAGTTGTATTGCCATAGCTGAATTTGCCAAACCAAAATCAGTAGTGATGTGACAAATTATTTTCAGAACTATATTTATTTAAATTCTTGTGGTGCTCAAGTTGATATGAATGCAAGTAAAACTAAAACAAACAGCAAATCAATTATTTAAATTGCCACCCATTTAGAATTAGAACGAGCAACTCAAATTTGCTAATTGATAAGAATTAGTGAGCCACGATTAGTTACTCATCTCTGACATACAATTCTCATTGCAACATACTATCCTTTGCCTTCATTGTGTAATATTTGTGTCATGTGAGTACAAACGACCTCAGTGGCATATATGTGCCACTTTGGATTTGAGAGAAAAATTTCTAAATAAATGAGTATATCAAGAATGTTTGCCTGAAGGAAGCGAGAGAGCTCGGATTGGGATTTTTCCCATTTTGATGAAGGTAGATCTCCATGCCACGTACAAAGTGGGAAATATGGTTGAAGTAAACCAAGGAGTCTCACAAGCACAATCCTTTGTGGAAATAATATTTGTATATGGGTGTCTTGAATTATGCACAAAGAAATAACATAAAAAAGCTCTGGAATATAGTGTAATTGAAATTGAACAAAGAAAGTAATGCTAAAATACTGTTTACAGCACTGAAAAAAAATTATTGTTTGGAAAACTATAACAAGAAGTAAAATTACTTGAGAACGAAAATAAAACGATAAACAAATTATTTGTGAATTAAAATTACAATTAAGTAAAATTAAGTACACAGAACTCAATTAAAATTGAATCAGGAATTATATTGAGAAGTAAAATATCACTGAACCCGATCTCAACATTCGGCTGAAGGAATTGGTTGATAAGTAGCTATTACAGTGCATCTCTTGTGAAATTTTCCAGCTAACCAAGAATAAGTCCAGAATTGACCTGGATAATATCAACAACTACTGAACAATCTTGAGCCTCATGCTTCCATCTCAGGCAATCGAGACAGCGGCTGTTGACCAGCTGTTGTGATATTTGGAATCCTGCAACTTTATGCACCCAGCTTTTGAAAAGGCCTATCAACAGAAGTCTCCTCTGCAGTTTGTGATCCATCAACATTGGACATGTTATGCTACTCAGCATCCTGGACACGACAGCAACATTTTATACAGCGGATCATGATACACTGTTGACCAGATTGAGCACCCCAAGTCAAGTCGTGAATCTGATTTTCTTGTTATGTGGTCTTTGTTTCAATGTTCTGCCTTGCAATGCTACAAGTTAACTGATTAATAATAGTAACAACAACAATAGTATATTCACCCTTAATTCCGAAAGTGGGTCCCTGCGATGGTTGACGAACACAAGCAAAGGTGTTTCTCTTCAGTTGAGAACTGAGTGCTTGAGCCAGACCAACTGTCGTCGTACTTTTACCTTCACCAAGGGGTGTTGGAGTAATACTGAAATATAAATACAAGCACAGTTCATGATGCATACAAATATGGCAATGGGCAAATTTCTACACCATAAATCCCGTAATATGATCATTTTCTAAGAATAATCCATAAAATAGCTGTTTTATTTATTTCAACAGATAACTATAATATCACTCCATTAGAGAATAAGCCCTAAATTGGTTGCCACACCTAAGAAAAAATGAAGTAGTCAAGATTTTACTTGGAAATGTCACAACATAGGAAAGTCTTTCTTTAAATGGTGCAAATAGATTGTCACAAGTATGACTAAAATTCCTTTATTAACATACCCCGTAACCACTATGTATTTGCCATTTGGTCTGTTTTCCAGACGGTCTAAGACATGCAGTGAAACCTTTGCCTTCTTTTTGCCATAAGGGTCAACTTCCTCAGCAAGAAGTCCGACTTCAGAAGCTAAATCGAGGATGTCTTTCGGTGTCTGTGCCTTTGCGACATCTATGTCACTGGAAATAAAAAGCAAAAACTAAGAATAAACAATTTGATGTAAAGAAAAATCACATAAAATATTTATTATCTTTCACTGATTTGCCTCAATGCTTAGAGGGACAGCAACAGCTTGTTAAAAGGCATCAACTAATATCATTAGTGCAACTTAGAGTTTAAAAAAAATTATGTTAGAAATATCATTAGTGTTACTGAGTTTTTTCAAATTATGTTAGAAATGTGAAAAAATAATGCCTCTTCTCTTCATAAATAAACAATTATAGTAACCTAGGAACAGGTGTCTCTCGTTTCAGAGGAAGATAACTGATATTCCAGTTAGCATTCTGTAATACAAAAATAAAGTCACAAATTATGAATCTCTTCATTTGAATAGACACTTTCATATCTTTTGTAGTTATTCTCGTAGTCCAACGTAACAGATTCTGACAATACATAAATAGCTAGTATGCTACTGAGGAATCTACAATTAAACAACCCTTGAAAGTACAATAAACTCCTGTGGCAGTCTTGAGAGTAGATCAGATAAGAAAATGAAAGACAAATACAATAATACAAAACAATAAACTCAATTGAATACAATAACTTCTCATGAACTTTCTCAATTGTTTAACAGTCCATACAAACAGTAGTAGAACTAAAATGTAAGAAATGAATAAAAAGCCAATACAATTATTTTATTTTTTAGTTTTTATTCTGAAATTTGATATTGTCCTTCTTCCAACATCTTTTGGTTAGAAGTGCAAACGCCTCGACGGTGTAATTGCACTTGTACTGCAGAGTAATTGTGTGCAAAGGACATGCTCAAGGTCCCTACATAGTGACAGATGCTGAAACCGCTCACTCAGCACACACTGAGTGTTATGGGCCGACCGTTCTAACCAATCAGCCACCATGCCACCGTTAATAGGAATCAAACAAACATAAATTTATTTAAAAGATCAAACTTATAAACAAAACTGAATTAAACAAATTCAAAACCTGTAGTTCAAGATCCCTTTTTGCACTTTTGAGTGTGTTACTAAGCAACATTGCAACAGTCATTGGACCAACTCCACCAGGAACTGGAGTGATCCAGGAAGCCACAGCACGTGCCTTCTCAAACTCCACATCACCAACCAACCGATAACCAGACTTCTTAGTATTATCTAAAAATGACATAAAAACACACTTCAATTACATCCAGTCAAATGTATACTAATAAAGGACAGTTTGAAAAGTAAAGTAACATAGATGTAGCTATAAAAACTTAGGTCATAAAATCACCAGAGAAACTCGTAATTTGACAATGATATTAATGATGACAGTCACAGAGAACTAACTAATTACTGATACTGCAAATGTACTGCCAATAAAACCGTATACCTGGGACAGAGTTAATGCCGCAGTCGATGACAACAGCTCCTGGCTTAACCCAATCACCCTTGACAAACTCTGGTTGTCCGATTGCCACCACTAGGATGTCACCCTCTCGAACCTAAACACCGAAACCATCACATCACATAAACTAACACAAAAAATACCACAATTTCATTAAAATCACAATTCTTTTGCAAAGCCGAATAGATTTCAAATATTCAATTAATTTAATAATCATGCTAATTCATTTGTTCCAAGAATTTATATAGCACCTCTTTCAGTAAAACTACTCAGAGGTTCTCCCAGTCCAGCTATGGCCAAAAAGAAATGATTTTAACGTTATATTAAAAGTTATGAGATTATTATTATGGAAAGGCTGATAGTGAACGGGAGTCCATTCCAGGAGGACGAACTAACCACCGATCAGCGACGAGCGCACCTTAGCAACCAAAAGTTTACCCCTAGCTGAGAAGTGCAAGACTCTAAATGAGGGCAGGTCAGACACCAAATGGCATAGCTCAGTTGTAGGAGGGTGCAGATATACAAACAGCATCACAATACGAAAATGATGCAATCCTGAGCCGAGCTCAAGTGAAGGACTTCACGCATATAAGTCGAACGCAAGTGACCAACAGGCAGACACAATCTAAATGCAATGCCAAAACAAATGGAAGACCAACCATGATGGTGCAGCAGTCATCAATTCTGCTAGTGACCATAAGGCATCATGTTCAGCTTTACTCAGCATGTCCAATAGCCGAATCCCGTCAAATGCAGCGATTATGTAATTGTATAAATATTGAAATTATATGATGCACCCTCATTGAATCTTGAGTCCATAATTAACCATAACTACTGGTATCATAAAAAATCCTTGGTCAAAAGAACATTCACTCATCAAGAATTTCATAATTCACGATCTTGCTCCATGTAACTTCAAAAGCCAAATAGGGCAAGATGGCCATCATTTCAGGCACTACGCTAACTTTCGTCATTTCCAGAAAAGTAAAAAATGGTTTCCTATGGAATTCTCAGTACACGAATATACTTACTTTGAAAAGGTGCTACAAAATTCTCTATACATGAACATATTTACCTTGAAAAGGTGTTACACAAATTCTCAGTATATGAATGTACTTACCTTGAAAAGGTGCCTCAAAATTCTCTACCAAATTACATTTCATCAAGTTCTTACAGGTATTTAACATAAATCGTCCATTTTACATAAATTTTGCTTAACTTTAAGTGCACATATTGATAAATTAAAGGGTTTGATTTTATAACTGATCCTGGCTAATGAAGTTAGTCACCAAACACTAAGAACTACTCACAACATCAGGGAGGTTAACTGTTCGTGAGTGGCAGACAGTAACAGTAGCATGATTCCACATCAGAAGGCTGGCCACAGGAGCACCAACAATCTTACTTCTACCAACCACAACTGCTCTTTTCCCTTTGATCTCTATTCCTATAAACAACATTTAAATCAACTTTCAAGTCACGATAAAGGTTATGTAATGTAATAAAACAGTTATATAAGCCCCTACAAGATATCAACTCAGAGATGATCTTTTTGTTACTTCAAATGATGTTATTTATCTGCTTCTTTTTGTGTTATACGATTTATTTGTTGTTTGATTGATAGATTGATTGCGTTCTGATCAACAAAAAATCCTTCATACACCTTAATCAACTGAGCTAAAGGTAAGCACAACCAGAATTTCATGTATTTCCATAACTAAACAACTTCCTCAAGCCAACTCAACTCAATTAATGAACATTATCGACCAACTATAACATTAAGAAAATCTTTGAACAAAACACATCTAACACAAAAGTCCCTCAAACATAAATAGAAGCTTGTTCTAAAAACAGAACAATTTCCTAAAGTAGCAAATGTTTTTAAAAACAAAAAGAAATTCCAAAATCAAAGGACGAAACCTGAGCGCTTGATCAACTCCAGGCAGCCCTGTGGAGTGCATGGAATCACACAATCTTCCAGCTCACCATGAGCAAGCTTGCCAGCATTCAATGCATGCAATCTAGAGATAATAACAGTGACGAATTTTAAAATTGCAGATGCTCTATTCTAACAATATAAGATGAATATAATGTAGATATTGATAATGAGTCGTTAAGGATGCCGAATCTTAACGAGATGTGCTGCATGTTAACTTGTTTTGTAAAATGTACAAATATTCACAGCACTGATTTTCAAAGAATTATTTGCCAGGAGTTATTATATGGCTTTTACATTTTGTCAGTGAAATATCTGATTAAAGATGTTTTTTTTATCAAGCTTATATAAACTCATACATGATGATATCTATTAAGCTCTAAACTTGAGATTCACTTCTTTCACCTTGCTTCTCACTGGTCTATTTCTAGCTTCTCTGATATATTGGGATTCAAATAAGCCTTACCAATCAGAATTTATGCATCAAACGTAAACAAGTCTGATAGAAATGCTCAATCAACCATCATTTATATATTTATACCCCCTGAGCATTTTGTGAGCATATCCCTATATAAATAAAAAATGCTAAGTATTATATATAAAACTGAACTGTATAGAATCTCACCCATCAACATCTTTAGATGACAAGATGAAGTTAAGGACTTTATCTGTGTTGATAGCCTGCGCTGTGTCTAGCGGAAGCTGATCAAACAATCACGCAGATAGCTCATTACACAAAATCCTGTCACTTCCTTAATGCCTTAACCAAACATTCTTAAATATAAATTACTCCATCCGTCATTTCTCCATTCAGGACGTGTAGTGTTGATCTGTCATGTCACACCAACAGCGGCTTCAGTAAGTTATTCCATTATTTGTCTGATTTGGTGCAATTTAAATAGTTGCCCGAAATGGGCCATTAGCCAGAGAAAAAGAGAACGGCTTCCAAAAGCATTCGAACATATGACCTCCCTACATCGTGAGCATATGAAGTCTTAAAGGACTGAAGCCATGATCGTTTGAATCAGATGGCAATGCACCTACCATATACTAAATGGCTTGTGAGTTCTGATCACATTTAAAACAGTTTGTTATACATACAATAATACAAATAATGAACCCGATGATGGATGGGAGGATGGATTAAATGAGTGGCGGCTAAGTCTCTGATTTAGAATGTGCAGCTGGTCAAACTCCATGTTCCAGAACTTCCAATTGAAAGCGTCAGGAAGAAATTAACGAATTGCCTGTTGATGTCAAATGATTCAGAAGCGCTATCACAAACACATTTGCAATGCATTTAGTTATGTTAATTGGCAGAACAACAAATAAGGCTCATAAACAATGTTGCTGATGTTGGTCAGTCAACACAGTTTAGTTATCAATCACCAAATCCAACAAAAATCCAGCATAATATATTCAATAAATCTGATCAGAGCTAATTACAAAAGCAAATTACCTGAACGATCATTCCATGAATACCAGAATCTTCATTCAACTTCTTAATTGCATTAATCAGCTAAAATGACAAATAGTTCTTTTAAAACAATTCAATGAGCAATTAGTAATACATCTTCAAAGACAAATTCTTAACATGCAATATAAAATTAACTTTTTTAACTGAAACAGATTTCCATTTATTTATATTCACAAAAGATTTTGCATTCTTAACTGTAACATCACTTAGCCCTTTCCCACCCTAATTGTTTTTCAGAAACACAGGAAATTGATGGTAGCTATGCTAAAACATTAAAACAACAACACCACAAGAGGACACTTAAGCAAAATAAAGTATATATTTTTTGAATCAATTCATATTTAATTTTGAACAGTTGATTTATATAGCAGCCCTAGTTTAGCAAAGGGCAAAACAGTCACCAATAAACAAGTCAACAGAATTTGAAGGAAAACAGTCAACAACAGTCACAAGTCAGCATAATAAGCCATATTTCATTGTGAACAAACGTTCTGCAAAAACAAACGACATAAACAGTCCAAATTTTAATTATAAGGTGAGTGGTCTATAAGTTGTTTTTATGATTTATATAATAAAAGTTTATGATTATATCACAGATTAAACCTTTTTACAGTTTAGAATATAATTTGATGTGTTCATAGTTACCTGAGATTACGGCTCAAATTACTTGAGTAATTGGAGCAGTACGCAATCTGCCCAAATAGACGGACATCAAAGAAAGGACCATCAAGGTCAAATTTAGAATAACGTTGTGTGGTCTAAAAATGGTTCTAACTCGATAGCGAAACCATTCAAAACGCACATTTTGTTAATTGGCTTGTTAGACATACCGGATAACAATAGTTCAGCTATTCAAAAAATATGCAAAATCGGTTTACGAATCCATATTTCGGTTAACCCTCAATGGAACTGCATCTTCATTTGGTACCACAATTATTCATAAGCAAATGCCCAAAATGGAAGCCAGAAGTTTGATATCGATATCTCAATGATAAATGTAACATATAACTGCAAATATTTGCAGCTCTTGCTACACAACTGATAGCCCTATCCCTGCAAATGTTTTTTTTAGCAGTCTCAACACGCTGACCGCTAGGGACGTGTATACACGTCCCACAAGCAACTGTCGCTCAGAGGTTATTCAGCGTGGCAGAAATATTTCCTACCACGTATAAGCAATAGTGGACATGTGCTGCTACCTACAGAATGCATGTAAGATTATTTTAGACTATTATGGGCACTGTCAGAGTGACAAACAGAATGAATGATGTGTCTTTTTTGACGTCGGCCTTTTTTTGCCTTGCGGCACAATGTAAGAATTATTTCTTACATCATGTCTTGCGGCAAACATAAAAAATAAAACATATAATATGTGAAAAAGAATGGGTAATTGTCAGGATTTTAGGATATTGTCATAATAGTTAGAAGGATAATGTAGAATTTATTTTTAGACAACGCCTGTAGAAATGCTAGATTGAGTGGAATGCTAACAAGAGTTTGCGGTGGATGTGGCTTAGTCTTTCCTTCACACAGTTTCACACACAGCATCAATGATTCTAAAGGAAGTTATTTTTTCATTGTTCAACCCCAAAAAATGCAGAAAAACATGAAATACAAAATTTCTAAAGTTTAGTCTTAGGCATAGGCCCATATTTGCTAATAAATGCGTCAGCAGTTAAAGTGTTAAGAAGTGATTATTAATTAAAAGCTATAAGTACTTCAAACACAGATAATGCTCTATAAAATTACACTGAATGTCTGAAGAGGTTTTGCAATAGTGCATTGCTTATTAAATAAATGAAATTTCACCTATTTGGTTACCTCATGTTCTGTGATTGTATTTGGGAGACGAATATTGATTGCACGAATTCCAACTTCTTCAGCAGCCTTGACCTTAGCTCGAATGTAAACATTGGAATCCTCTCTGTTGCCAACCTGTAAACAATCATTATTTCTATGTAAAGTAACTGCAATTTCACCAATCAACTTTAATAGGTTTAAACTGTAAATACAAAGTAAATTTCATTTGATGGAATGAATATTGTTAAAAAGGAGAGATAATAACTAAAATGTTTTTGACCATAAATAATTTTAAATCTGGAATTTGTAGAGAACTCCAATGAAAAGAAATCTATTTCTGCTTCAACAGATAATGTAATCATTAAAAACATTTTACTTTAACTTTCATTAAAATGTAAATGTAACATTGATTTCATTTTAAAAGTTCATCCCACATCTTAGAGAAAAGCTGCTCACTAGGCAACAACGGATTGTGTTTGGAAAGCTTTCTTTGCATCACTATGACTCAGTAGCTTATAATTATAGGCTTGAGATGAATCAGTTTCAAATTGATCACAAAATAACATCCATCTTATTGCTACATTTATTCACATCTGCAAATCTGCATGTAGATGCTACGGAGCCCCTAAAGGGACATGAAAGAAGAATATTTTAACTCGTGTGCATGAGATACAAACTCGTTCCCACGACTTACTAAGTTGATAACTCATGCGCACGACTTAATATCTCGTGCGTACGACTTATTAACTCGTTCCCTCAACTTAATAAGTCGTGTGCACGACTTATTTGACCAAGCAGACCGACTTTCTGTGACGTAAGCAAACTTCTATTTTGGGGATATAATGGCGTCGCTGCAACAATTGGTAACGAAGTAGTTTGAAATGGGACAATGGCGATTTGTCATTTTAGCTTCTTAATTTCCAACAACTCATCCGATAACTTGCGGGGATAACTTTATCTGAAATTGTCAGAATTTTAGCTCTGTCAATCTGAACATCATTTTCATTTTCATATTCGCCTGCAGAGTGATATCCCCAGTCTGCCACACGCTCAGCGTACAAACGGCATAACAAATAACATTGTAGCTTTAAATGATTTCCTTATAGGCCAAAGCCTTTCACACCACACATTATGCACTTTAGTAGTAGTAATCGTAATCGCCAGACTTCTAAAGTGCCACTTGAAAGCTATGCGCAGGGCACCAGCTTATTCACGAGCGCTACGTCAAATCGAAAGGGTTGTCAAAATGACAGTCCATGGGAGGTCAGAGTTTGGTTTCCAGAAGGTCAGCAGGGAGGCAGAGTAGCTGTTAAGGAGAGTATCGCCTTCGTCAAGGAGTCACAGATGGCATGTCAAGTAATGAGTTTGGGTAAGAGTTCTTGAAAAGGTGGGATTTAAGTTTAAAATGGGATGCCTGAATCACTCTATCTTAGACATTGTTTCGTTTACAGACCTTTGTGTTTCCCCATAAATACCAAAATAGAAGTTTGTTTACGTCACAGAAATGTCGGCCTGCTATTGGTCAAATAAGTAGTGCACACGACTTATTAAGTCGAGGGAACGGGTTGTTATCTCGTGCGCATGACTTATTAAGTCGAGGGAACGAGTTCATAACTCGTGCGCACGACTTAGTAAGTCGTGGGAACGAGTTATTATCTTGTGCGCACGAGTTTATATCTCGTGTGCACGAGATAAAATATTCTTCTTTCATGTCCCTTTAGGGGCTCCGTAAGATGCAGTCAAGAAGTTAAAAATTGAACTGATTTTACCTGAACAATTGCAAGTCCAGGAGAGAAGTTAGGGAACTTTTCTTTGATCTGTGCTATTTCATTCTTAAGTCGCTGGTGGACCTCACTAAAAACAAAACAAATCTCACAAAATAAATTCGCAGATGCACAAGACAAAATCAATCATACCTTGGCACCACAACTAATAATAAAATATTATGAATTAAACTCAAAGTATTCACACTTCTGAAAACTGATATAATCGATAGATCAAAGCTAGTAATTAAGTTAGTGTAACTGTTGTACATACTTACTGTTTTTAGGTATTCAAGTGGGTCCATATTAAACATATGATACATACAAACATTTACAATCCATAGGCAAGGACTGAGATTGGATGGAACAAAAACTATGTATCTATTCAAGACTGCAAAGTTGATTTAATCATCATCTATTAATTAAATCAAACTATGATTGACAACTGCCACTTGTACATCCAAAACTTGCAATATAGCCACATCATTAAAGCTCATGCAAGGCTGGTATAAATCAGAACACAGTTCATATTTAACCAACTTCCTCTGGTATGTCATACTTAATCATTGTTCATTCACTCATATCCAGTTCACCATCCATCTCTTCCACTGTGTTTACTTCACTCAACTGCTAATTTCATTACCACTAACAAACAGCAAGTTTATTGATAACAGCTGAATTTCCATTATTTACAGAACCTTTTGACCCATAACCTCACAAACCAATAATACAATAGGATGGTCTTCAGTGGATCGTCATCCATTACAGCAGAAATTCAACCATTGCCTCCTCCTTTTAAATTAAATGGCCTCCAGCCGGCTTACTTGTCCACTGTCGGTGCTTCTGCTTCGAGTAAACTAAAGCTTTCCTGCCAGAATTCAGCCTCTGATGACTCAGCGATGGAGTGACTGAGTCGGACCCAGTTCATCAACTGGTTCTTCACTTGTGTTGGACCAGTCACAGAAGGTAAGCAGACTCTCCTTCTAAGCGCAACACCTATTCTCAGAGTCTTCACAAAGAGTCTAAAAAGATGTCTTACAGACTTTTACAACCTTCACCCTCCTTCGATGTCAAACATTATACATCTGTAAAAGAGAAGGCTAAAAACAGTCATAGCTGAGAAATACAGAAAAACGTACAGCTTGAAGCACACAAGGAAATAGCAAAAAAAGCATTAATCTGGTTTTGATTACCATTATTACTATTGCACTGTTAGTATTAATAATAACAGCAATAATGAACAATCAAACAACTTCAGCAATAACCTACAGCACCTTTTCAGCTCCAAATGTATTTTTAATGTATGCCTTGTATTTTGTTAAAATCTAAAAGTAATAAAAAGCCTCAAATCGTGAATCATAATTACATGTGACACGAACTTCTGAGCCCCTTTCTGCTTCTTCTCCAGTGGCAATTGACCTCACTCTTTTCAATCATGGTTTTTTTGTGTTATGCTGGGACTACCCCTGATGAATGGCTCCTGAGGTGGTGCTATAGAAGATCTCAATCATAACTATACAATTAAATCCAGCTATAAGGCACACAGCAGCATTTTCAGGCACTTGGTTTTCATTTACAGAATATTTTGAGGATCTGGCAGAAATACCCACATGCAGATTTTGGTTAAGGGTATGCGACACACATCACATTTTCGGGGTCATAATGTTTGCTCTACAAAGTAGTTTTGGGATCCAGTGGCAATGACTGTTTGCTGGTTTGAGTCTCTATGCATTCAAATAAACATGCATATCTCATAAGTGCATAATTAGGTTAAGTGAATAGCCGACTACAGGCCCATTATGCATTGCTCTATTGTGTGTAAACACCACTTGACTTCATGGTATGAAACAGCCTCACACATTTTCTATGGCCAAACATCCCGTTTTCAGCACTATTCGACTCGGCAAATACTAATCAATTAATCACTCAATCAATGAAACTTGATATAGTGCCTTTTCAAGAAATCTACTAATAAGTGCTCTCGGTCCAACCTTGATCGTATAAGACAGTTTTCGGAGTGGAATAAAAATAGGGGCATTGAGTTCTTAAGTAAGAGTCGAAGATCTAATTGGAAGCTATTTCAAGCAGTTGGGCCCTCAACCAAAAAGCATGATACTGCATCGTAGAGGTCCTAGAGAAAGGGACATGAAGAAGAATCTGTGAGGCAGAGTGCAGCATCCTGCCAGCAATTCGGCTTACTAATAGTAGTTAGGACTCAAACTTACGCATAATATTTTTGATCTTTTGGTCCGCTGCCAATGGTGAGAACTAAAAACTTCCGGCGCGTGATTGACAAGAGGAGTAAGTAATATGAATCTTCGTATATGTCTAAAACTACACTAATCCTAACCGACACTCACGATTCTTAACCTGACCCTAAACGACCGTCACGATGCTTAAGCTGATGCTAACCGACCCTCACGAAGCATAATTATAACAAATTTAATTGCTTGCATTCTCATTAATGAGTCATTATTATATGTAATCTGTGTCCACATACAAGCCACGCCCAAAATATTATGCGTAAGTTTGAGTCCTAACTAAGTAAGCCAGCATTTCTACTACCGCAACAGGACAGCAAAGCTCCCTAAGTAGGTGCTCCACCACAAAGGCAGTGCCAGACAAGGGAAGAAATCCGAAATGTTATGCGCTGGGGAATGGGTAACCAATGTAAAATATCTCGCATATAATACACACAAACAGCTGCAATAAATATTAATTATATTTATTTCATAGTGAGGGAGTTAAGGAATAATGCATAGGTTCAGGGCAGTACCAACACTAAGCACTTAAGCGGCGTCGACTTTACATGGAATTTATCTTTTAAAATTGGCGCACCGAGAAAAATGTACCTTGCAAGTTCTTTTCCGCTAAGAAGTTGAGCCATGTTCAATCAGACAACCGTTGAGGACTCGATCAGAACTTCTCCGCAAAAATCTCAGACCAAGTAGAAGCCGAATCACAGGTGTTTATTTCTAGTAAGTCAAAGTACACCACATATGATAAACCACGTTCTATATCGACCTACGGAAGCTCAAAGAGCAAAGCTGATGCCCTTGATCGTTAGAAAAGTATTAACTTTCCGGTCGTCATTATGTAGACCCATTCTTAAGTGTAAGTGAGTGGGCTAAGAAGTAACTATGAAAAATTTAAAATATGGTGTAATGTAACTAGCCACGATTCCTCAGGACACATAAAAGCCCCGTTGTAGCAACGAGTGATACGCAGTATGCGTTAAGTAGCAGCTACTTTTCAGATGTTCCATTTCTTTACTGAAAGTGTAAGCTGGTACATTTAAAAAGTTATTATTTTTACAGATTACGCAGCTTGATCTGAGTTCCAGGGTTGTTTTAGTTCCAGGGCTGACTACCTAAGATTGTCCAGCTTCGCTCATGTTAGCATTTCTGCGGTTCTGTCAGATTGGTGTTCTCAATAAAGCGAATACGAGCGTTAATTAATGACAAAACCATCTTTGGTTACACTTTGCTCATCTCTCCAATCGAGACGCCTCCCTCCTTGGCCCACTGGAGACCGGACTCGGCCCTTCCTCGGACTACCCCTTTGACAACCCATTTGATTTGACGCAGCGCTAGTGAATAAGCTTATGCCCTGCGCGTGGCTTTCGAATGGCGCGTTAGAAGCTTGGAGATTACGATCGTTCTTAGATTACGATTATGACGAGTAGGGTAGGCTTAGCGGAGCAGTTCACAAAAATGAAGCTTATGCTATAGCCTTCAGCGCTCATCGTCTATTTTAATTTACGTCACTTCCTGTTATTTAACCGCAGCTGTAGTATGGATTCAGAAGGGGTAAATTTTTAACTTTATCCAAATATCTCTTATAGTTTCTATAAGTTTGTTGCAGTTTTCTGTTTTCGAATAAGAATTTAGTTCCGTTTGTCTGATTCAAATATTGACGCTGCTTTGTTTTAGACACTTTACACTTTCCCGGATAACTTCCGGGCATACAAGGTTCTCATTGCAGCCCAGTACAGTGGACTGAGCGTTAAAGTTGCCTGCCAGCCGCCGGATTTTGTCTTTTCAGAAACAAATAGATCCGAGGAATTTTTGAGGAAGTTTCCATTAGGAAAGGTGAGGTATCCTAAGTGAAAAGATTATTTGGCAAACTATTACATTTGTTTTTCTTCTTTTTTAATTTCTTGCACTGTGTTCGTCCCGGTGATTGGTTGCCCTGATTACATATGCCTGGAGGTTACTGTGTGCTATGACGTACTGTGTCATTTAATAATGCGAATAATTAAAATAATGCTAATAATAATCAAGTAAGCTCAGGTTACGATCAGGTTAGGTATTGTAAGGGCAGTGGCGTAACCAGCGTCAAAATGAAACCCGGGCAGCTGCCCATCTCAAAATTAATTACAATAATCATAATCCAAAATAGGAATTGGTAGATGTCATATTTATTATTTCTAAAGTAGCAAGTTAGCAACTATATTATACTAAATCATTGCTTTAGCTGTCAAAATTTTGCTACCGCATTAAAAATATTCACATTGCTGCATCATAAACTTAACAATAGGGCCTACGCAGTGTTGTATGCAAGACTTGAAACTTCAAGACGAGACCGAGACAGTGAGGTGCCGAGTATGAGACAGTGAGGTACCGAGACCGAGACACTAGGCTCAAGACAGTACGAGGCAGTAAAAGACAAGGGATCCTATATAAAATGATGTAAAATACTAAATGTATCAGTTTTCGGGAATAAGGTTCATTTATAATTTTCATTTAAAACATGTAATGCATATAGTACCAATTCCTGAGAATAGTTTTCATATTGCCTCAAGATTTTAAGACAGTTAACGCGAGACTTATCGAGATCGCTTGTTCGAGACAGAAGAAGACTTTCACTTCAAGACAGTTTCTAAAAACTCGAGACCGAGACAGCAGGCTTCCGAGACCGAGACACTGAGAAACTGTCTCGAGACCGAGACACTTTCTCGAGACCATACAACTCTGGCCTACGCAAACTGTAGTCAATCTACAGCCAGTTAAGATGGTTGTAACACATAGCCCATAGTCTAAAGACCACCAGAGTTAAGGGGCAACATCCGGCAACTAACAAAATAAATTAAGAAAAATTGCAATTTTGGAGAGAGCAGTGGCAGCTGCAGCCTGCAACTAATTATCTATTCTTATTCTTAATGCCGCTGCTCGTCTGATAGGTGGCATTCCAAAGTTTCGTGCTTCATTCGAGACACACTTCATTGGCTCCCTGTTCAACAGCTATACACAGTTTTAAACCATTTCTCTTATGCGCAATTGCCTACTTGGGGTGGCTCCGACATACCTAAGATCTTTCTGCACCTGTCCTCGGTGTCTTCTTTACCTGCAAGTGCTTCCTTGCGATCTTCAACTCGCGGCCTTTGTTGTTCCACGCATGGTGTCTGCCACGGCCCAGTCACAAAGTTTTGCCTATGTTGGACACTCAGCTTGGAACTGTCTTCCACAGTGAGATTCAGTTAGGGTCAGATTAGGCATCATAAGGGTTGGTTAGGGTCAAGGCTAGGGTTAGTGTGGGTGTTGTTTTTTAAAAATAGTCTGCCTAGGTTGAAGCTGAATTGATGAAAATAATTGTTTAATTGGAAACTGGATTGATGAATAGAATCATGCCTAAGTGGAAGCTGGATTGGTGAAATAATTTTATTTAATTAGAAGCTGAATTGATGTATATCTCCCTAATGGAAGTTGGATTAATGAAAGAATGCTGTTTAAATGGATGAAAGATCGACACAAAGTGTTATGCTTAAATTGAAACTGGATTGATGAATACAATCTAGCATTAAACAGAATTCTGCATATGAGACAATTGCAACAGACAATTATTAGAGAACAAGTATGCTCAGAACTGTCATCTTAGCTGCAGTTTTTCAATGTATTGTTTGTCTGAATTGGGTTTGATTTTACTTGCCTTCATCTTTACTTAAGCACCACAAGAATTTGAATGATATTAGTTCTGAAAATAATTCCTAATTTTGTTCATAATTTCAGTTCTGGAAATTATTCATCATTTAATTCCTAGTTTCGTTTTTGAAGCAAAAATAAATCATGCTTCTAGTATCTAACAACAACCACTCCTAAGAGACTCATATTGCTCATCCTTAACCAAGACTTGTCCAGCTGCAGATATACTTGGTCATATATCAGGAAGCCATCCTTGAGTCCTGTTAGGATTATGTGTGAAGAAAATAACCTACAAAATCTGACAAATAGATGAAGGTTGAGTCTGATGAACAAACTTAACAAGAGTAGACCTAAATGCCAACATGCTAGAAAGCAGCTAGATACTACTGAGCAAATTTTGCATTCAAACAAAATAATATGCCAAAGCGACACAAAAGACTGACAACAACCAATTGGTGACTTATAGAGTACCAAGTCAGATTCTCACAGATATAATTAGATCAAAGACACAATTGTCTCTATTTCATATGTGAATCTCTGATTGTTCAGAGGATTTGTTTAGGTGTTGTATACATGTGCTTAGGTTCCAGCCTTTGAGAACAATCAAGGAGTTCAATTGTTTGAATCTAATGCCATTGCCTCCTATGTTGCAAATGATGCCCTTCGTGGAATTTCCAGACAAGATGCAGCATATGTTCTTCAGTGGATGGAATTTGCAGATGAAGACATTATTCCTGCTGCCTTTACTTGGGTTTTTCCCTGCATGGGATTAGTCCATTATAATAAGCAGGTGAGTTTTAACATGTGCTTTGATTACAGTTGGAAAACTTTATCATGGGTTTTCCCTGAGAAGGACAATCTGGTGTGATAGTATAAAAATCCGACACACTTTTATCATTCCATAGCTGAATAAACTGATGAAAAACTAGTTCCAAGGCTATACACTTTTATCATTCTGCTTTCAACAAAATAATAACATGCTGGTTTCTGTTTAACAAGTTCTCTGTGGCACAATCTGCTAGAAAATGAGCGCTGGTACAAGCGTCAACTGTAATCTATCACTGTTTGAAAATGTGATGAAAGTGGCAAATTATGTCACAATGTGTTGATGATAATAAAACCTGAATAAAACCAAAAAAAATAGCTGATTCAACATCTTCAGGAAAGTTTTGCTACATTGGCAAAGCTGTGAATGACATCACCATTAATCATATGGCGTTATTTGCTTGCTTGTCAATGCAAGCAAAGCAACTTGATCCTGCTCTTAAATGTAATTAGCTTTAGCTGAGCCCACAGACATGATATATAACTGTTGGAATAAAAGATCAGTATGCTAACAGGCATTCATGGCTAATGTAGACATTACTGATCGTTTCTTCACAATGAAGATGTTTGCGTGGCTTCTTGGATGAGAAGGAGAAGTGTTAATGCTTTACTTTTGAATGTTGACACAAAACGGGTTGTAGGTGTACTTGGTGCACTAACCTTTCTACAGAAGATGTTGACTGGAAAGGATAGATCTTTGTAGTGATGTTGGAGACCAGGTTATTGAATATCATGAAAAGGGGGTCAATTTGAAATGGGTATTCTTTACAAGTTTTACCATAGTATTGGTCCAAACATATATAGTATTGCATGCAATACATAGTTTTGTTGCTTTTATATTCAAGATAAGACATGACTGCCATTTATTTCATCTGTTATATCCATTTATTTTGTATTTGTTTTCCATCTTTGCTAAATATAATTGCTTCAGTTAAAAAAATTAATTTGCATACATGAGTCTCACTAATCGGTTATTTGCATTCTTTGAAAGTCATGTAGGAACCGTGACTTAAGTCGGTGGAATATGATGAAATTGGTGAGAAATGAGGAAATGAAGTCAGTAGATTGGCAACTATAGTTGCATTTCAAGGTTACTTAAATGACCAATCTTCATGGTTTCACAAGGTTGTGAACTGCACTGAAGATCAGCTGCCTGATCATTGATCCATCCTGCGGGAGAAAGATTTGCAGTGTCCATGGAAGCCTTTTGCGATCTGGTCTGAATCTTTGGAATTCAATCCCATCAGCTTTCTTGTACGCTTCCATTTTTGTTTATCCATTTTACAAGCAATTGAAGGCCTAATTTTTCCTGATACATTATCAGGTCATGGTAGCTGCATTTATACCTTAGTACAATATAGATATCTGAATAATAGTAACAGTAATCACTTGCAGTGTAGAATGTCAAGAGTGTCTGTAGTATTTATGTTTTTGTTTTATGTATGTTAAGAATACTGACAAAGCCAAAGAAGAAGTCAAAGTGGCACTTGATGTTCTGAATCAACATCTTTTGATGCGTACTTACCTTGTTGGAGAGAAAATATCATTGGCCGACATTTGTGTCTCATGTAGCCTTTTGCTGCTCTATCAGTGGGTAGTTATCAAAAGCATCTATATAGGTTTCTGATTATCTTGTAAGTCAAGCCATCTAATATTCTTCATCTACGTTAATCTAGTTGCAATTTTACTGTAATCTTGCTATATTACACTATTTCTCAGGATCCATGAAGTCATTGTGAGAGCCTCTAAAAACTCTGCGTTGGTTGTTTTGACTGCGTATTGGTTCTCATACTCTGTGTTTAAGCAGCCGTTTTGGTCAGTAAGTAAGGACCAGAATGCTTTCTTATTAACATGCCATACATCTATTGACTGCATGAGAAAATGAGGAACAGGAAGGTCTTTCCAATTACACATAAATGTCTGGCTGTTGGCTATTGGGTTAGGTCTTTAGGCATTCTAGTCACTTATTGAGTATTTTTTAGCAGCTCAATGTTTAGCTATGCTACTTGAGCCAATAGGTTCTTCGTCAAGAGATGTGTGTGGTGTAGCAAGGAAAGATATCTGCCAAACTAAATATTCAGTTACATACATAAGCGATGAGCTTCTTTTACCTTGAGCTTTGGAGTGATTAGCTTTAGAAGTGCTTTAGTTGATAAAAAGACATGTGTGTCTGGTGTTAGGTCTTGGATCCTGAATTTCGTAAGCCATATCAGAATGTCAACCGGTGGTTCACAACACTCATTCATCAACCAGAGTTTAAAAATGTTATTGGCGAATTCAAGTTGTGTGAAAAGATGGCACAGTTTGATGGTGTGTATATTTGCTTACAACATGTCTGTTGGTGATTCAATAATAAAAGTGCAGTAGTTAATCGTATTTATTATGAGACATGAAAAAGTCGCATATTACAATATATTTACATGGTGCTGTAACTCGTAAGATCTTGCATACTATATGTGAGTCTTTTTACATTATACTGTAGGATTGAACAGCTTGTATTTTTTACTCGAAATGTTTTGTACATTTTACTGTAATATTGGACTTTTAATTGCATAGCAGTAATTGTTCAAAATACTCTTGAGATACTCTTATGAGCTGTATAAAATGTTGACTACCATGTATTGCATTTGTGTTACATCAAAATATTACTACCATACAATGAGTCAATTTGATATGACCACTATCCATCTTTGATCTAACTTAAACATTGTTTTGTTCTAAGTCTGAGGTTCATTTTTATGAGGCTGGCTGAACTTCCTACCCACGATTACAGAACTGGTAGTGAATCACATTTTCAATATTTTCTGTTTGTAGTATTTAATAGTAAAGGGGTTTAATGAGTTATGTAGTACAGAAGAACTGGAGATTCGAATCTGTACATGGTTGTATGGTATTATGTGCTGTTGTATTGTATATATCACTATTCTCAAAAATATTGAACCAATAGCTGTAAGCATTTCTATGTACCAATTGTCTCAATATAAAAATAAATTGGCATGTCATAAAAATGTTGTGCTAGATAGTAGTAGATACAACAGGATTTGACCTTTAGATGCAATAATTAAATTATTGATTCTTTTACACAAGACAGCATGAATCGTAATGTGATTTTTGTTTATATTAAAAAGCTGTTATTGATTTATTTGTTGTTGTCACAGCCAAAAAGTTTGATGAGCTGCAACGTATGAAGTTGAAGACGGTAAAGACTGAAAAGCACAATGCACCAAGCAAGAAAGAGGAGAAAAAGGACAAGAAAGAGAAAAAGGAAGAGAGAAAGGATGCCAAAAAAGACAGAAAAGCAGGACAACAGTCTAAGGTTATTATCACTATTTATAATAATTTTGTTCTGCAGTGAAAAGTAGAATGGAAGCACACTTATGTGTGTATCAAGTGTATTTGTCTCTGAACTAATAAAGTCAACCTATGCTCCTTGTTTTGGTTCTTTAGGAGAGATTGCTGAGGCTCGGTTTTGTTAACTTCATATCATTCCTTGCACTCTGCTTATCATCTTGATGTCTTTGTGACTAGGACTACCTTGGCCCAACACCCGGCATTTGCTGTTGTGTGTCAATACACCTGGAATGGCATTCTTCCTTCACTTAGGATTAATCTAATGATTGGCTTCTCTCCATTGGTGACCTCTCAGTTTTTAAAGGCATTTCTTTTTCCCTGGAGTTTCTGTTCCTCTGAATAGTTTTTGTAAAAGATATGATACAATCTAAAGATATGATATTGCAACTTTTGAAGGACATATACTGGATGCTCATAAAATTCTGTTTTCTGCCTTGGTCTAAAGAAGCAAGAAGTTGCGCTGGCAACTGTTATATCTCCTCCTTTGGCTGGAAATAATGACAACGAATAAGAAGCTGAACAGTCATCTAATGATCCTTTTTGCCCATCTGCCCAAAGGGTGAGTGATGTTGCTTTAGCTTACAATGGAAACGTCTTCATTTGAGAATAGACTCATTTTGTTCAGCTGATCGTTATTATGCTTGTAATATTCAGTCTTTATTGTGTCAGTTTTTTGTATCTGATTAATCTGATCTGAAGACAGAACTCCTGCTGTAGTCTGTAGCATAAGTTTATCAATCAATCAATCAATGCAATTTATATAGCGCCTCTTCAAGATAACTATTCAGAGGTGCTCCCGACCCAGACCCGGTCAAAAAGGAAAGTCTTGAGAAGTTTATAGAAAGAGCCAGACATGTCGTGCGGGAGAGAGCGCATGTCAGATGGGAGGTTGTTCCACACACAAGGACCCACAGTTGCAAAAGCTCTATTTTGCCTGGTTGCAGTATGAGCATGTGGAACCACAAAGTCGCCTCTAGAGGTCGAGCGAAGAGATAGGCGACCAGAAGAAGCCGAAGTTAAGGTGAACAGATCCCTAAGATAGACAGGCGCATTGCCCACAACACAGTGCCAGACAATAGAGGAGATCCTATATTGAATGCGCTGCCTAACCGGAAGCCAGTGAAGGACGTCCCGCATGTATGTAGAGATGTGACCAAAGTTAGGAACACAACAAATCAAACGAGCTGCAGCCCTTTGAACCCCCTCCAAGGGTTGCATTCGGACCTGAGGGAGCCCACAGAAGAGAGAGGAACAGTAATCTAATCGATTAACGATAAAGGCATGAACCAAAGTGGCAGCAGAAGATGAGGAGAGAGAGCAGGAAACGACCCGCAACTGGCGCAAGAAATAATAGCAGGAACGATTCAATGCAGAAATGTGCTTCACAAAAGACAGTTCTTGATCCAGAACTACTGGCGGGTACCAAGCCAAATATATTGAGTTTTCTGCGGATTAAGTCGCATTTGATTTGATGACATCCAGGCAGTTAGGGTATCTGTAGCTTGAGACATTCTTTGGACTGTAGAAGAAGCCTGGGATGATGAGCAATGCACATACGATTGAACATCTGCGTAAGAATGGCTTGTAAGAGAACAAGATGTGAGTAGTGACTCGATATCTGCAGTGAAAAGAATGTAGAGAAGAGGTCCAAGGACCGATCCCTGGGGGACACCAAAGGGGGCAGGGCGCCAAGGCGAACGAGATGAGTGAAAGACAACAGATGTAGAACGCTCAGAGAGATAAGACTTGATCCAGATAAGTGGAAGGGCTCTTATCTCAAAAGTTAAGGAGAGGCGACTCAAGAGGATATCATGATCTACTGAATCGAATGCAGCGCTTACATCATATAAGGCCAGAAGGGTTACTTGGGACCTGTCCATGGCACTGTATATGTGGGAGAGGAGATGAAGTAGGAGGGACTCAGTTGAGTGACCCTTACGAAACCCAGATTGACATGAAATAGATTGTTCGTATCCAAATAGCTAAATAACTGACTGGCAACAAGTTTTTCAATTATCTTAGAGATAAAAGCAACGTTAGCTATTGGCCTATAGCTAGACGGAACAGACGGGTCAAGCCCCGACTGCTTTGTTATTGGCGTGATGATCGAGCGCTTCTGTTTATACTTGTAATACTAAATTTTTATTGTACTGCTTGAAGAGAAATTGATCAGAGGCAGAAGTTCATCAATAAGTTAACAATGCAGTATTGCTAGAGAACTACTTTAGGCAGTTAAGGATAGTGTTTGAAGTGGAGCCTTGGACACTGTGACTGATCTTTTTAGGCATTTTAGTCTTTGCAGCCTGGGCTGTATGGCAAGAACTGTACAAGTGTACATGTATTGCATGTACCATTGTATAGTTGTATATGTCATAATACATGTTCTTGTTGAAACAATAATTTGGCTTACAAAGAGTAGAAGCATCAGTTGTCAGTTACCAAGTGTCTTTGTGCTAATAATTATAATATATTCTGGCAAGTGCTTTGCCACTCCAAGAGTATTTGGCATTGCTTAGGTATTCGTATTGTGGTGCGTACCAAATTAGTGCTTTGGCTACCTAGGGTTTCATTCTAATTTGCTTTATGCACTATAGGAATGCAAATCTATTATGAATCATATGACGGGAGGAAGTTAGATCTGGACAACAATGAAGCAACGAAACTGGTTGCAGAGTATTTCTCATGTGACGGTGCTTTTAATGGGAAGAAGTTCAACCCAGGGAAGATTTCAAGTAGCAGATGCCAATATCCATCATCTAGGCAGCAGTAGAATCAATGTGTGAAATAATTTTATTGTTGTGCTTAAATGATATAGGGTGAGTATGGCTGCTATTGGCAGTGCAATTACACATAACAAGGGTTTAAAGTGGTTCAGAAGACGTTTAGTCTGTGTTAAAACCATTGTTAACATACAGGATATGTACATGAACTTTGTATGAAAGTGGGTATTATGTGGGCAAGTAAATGGTGTATTTCATACAAGTTCAGCAATGTTTATGTTTTTGAATGCTAGCTAATGTTGAGGGGGTGGGAGTATATTGTAGAAGTATTCATCTATTCATGGTGATATTCCTCACTCTCATTTATTCATGGTGATATTCCTCAAACTTAGCACAATGTTTCAAAGCATATTCAGTGGCCGGTTTTGCCAGGCATTTACTGGATACTACCATTTTAATTTTTATCTAATCATTCACTTGATATGATGCCATTGAAATGCCAGGGAAATGCATTGTTTCCTGGCTGAAATCTGGGTGCAACTGTGCTCTGTAGACAGGCAAAGTGGCAAAGGCAAAAGTGCACAACATTTCTTATAGTAACTGTACCAATGGCTTTAGAGTACATCGCTGGTGGTACTTTTTGTGAAATTGTGTGTTTGTTCATTGGGTTTGCTAGTATAGACATTTGCCAGTTGCGGTACATAGCTTTCGTTGTGTGCTTGTGCTTCTTCGTCTTTCAGTGCAATATAGTCTGATGTTAAATGTGTACAATTTCTTGTTCCTGTAGTACTTCAGCTGTGTTAATTGCAACTTAAAACTCCTTTTAATTATACATTTTTTATTTAAATTTCATCTGTTGGTCATTGCAGAATCTTGGAGTGTTATGGAATTTCATTTTGGAAAAATAACAAAAGTTGTACGTATTAGTTATTGTGATTGTGTTATGCGTGAAAATCAGACTGATGAATTGCATCCACTGAGAGTGGTTGCTACTCGAGGAACAATTCACAAACACAATTCGGAAATGTTGCCATTCTCCTATATTCAGACTTGGGACTGGCACTGTCAGAGTGCAAACTGTGGCAGAGGGTGGCTCAGTAAGTTTTCACTATTATTTTATATTTCCGACCACCTGCTTCATATTTGACCTATCGGACCCTGGCTACAAGTTATTCTATCAATCAACCCAGATATTTTATTGCCTCGACCATTGTGAATTTTCAATAAATTGATGGAATGACCTTTGAACACCGCCGCCGTCCGTCTGAATGTGTACAATGCCCTCAAGTCTCCCTGTATGGTCCGTGCTGCTAAAAGGTAATTGACGACCTGATATGAAGGAGATGGCAATTTTGCTTGGTTTATTTTGAGACACGGTTTAGATAACGGTGTATGCATAGAAACATTAGCTATTTGCCTGAGCAATACACAATTTCCTGTAAAAATGAGGCCTGCCTTGCCAGGGCAGTTAAAACTGAAAAGACTATTACACTGGCTGGCATAAAGCCATCTCCATCGTATCAGGACGCCAATTACCTGCTGTACTAGCATTAATAAACTCCATAGTGAACCCTCTACTCTGCCAAAGTTGAGGTTGACCATGGAATTTATAAATATAGCTTGAGCAGTGAGTACTGGGTACTTTTATTTTAGGTGCTGGTTACATACACTGGTAGGCATATACATACACTGGTAGGCATAAACACAGGATTCAGATTATCGCGGTTACGTGGCGCTAATGAAATTTTTTTTTTTCAGTGTGGGTTCAGAACTACTATGTTGCAATATTGCCTGTATTGCCACCATGTTGTGATGGTTTGCCAAGTGTTTCTCATTGTAAGAAGCCAGTAATGTTTTAAAGCCTTTAACAAGTTTATTTATAGTACTAGCGGTTGTTACGTGAAAGAGATCCGATTGGATTTGGTCTACTTCTACATTTACTTGTTTTTTATAACCTATCAAAGTTTGACCTCTGTATTTCAATCTTTACTGATTTATTTTTGTTATTGCATACACTGCAGAGAATTAAATCTCCAATTGAAGTGGTAATTAGTGTTGTTTGGTTCTACATAAATGCTTTCATACTATGCATATAAGACAGAAACAAGCTGTAAGAATGGAAAGGTTTGATGCATGTAGTGTTTGAAATTGGTCACTGTTGCTGAGAACATTAACATGTCGGTTCACCTTTCATTTATTGGCAAGTCACCCATGGTATGCGTGTTAACACCATGCATGTAGACGTACACTGTTGTACTTGTATGTGTGGAAAATAGAGTAAAACTGACAACAGACAGTAAACCAGAGACAACAATAGTTCTGTACAACAGCCTCCACTACATAAGAATTCCAGTTCGACTAATCAATTCCCAAATTAGGCAACAATTAAATTTAGTTCTGCTGCCATTGTTGCAGTCAATCTGTTGGATGCAGTTCTGCACAGACCTCTTATATTCTTAAATTCTGCAATAATAAAATCTTCAAATAACACTGCTAGTCTGAAGCAGTCTTGGTCCTCTGTCTCCTGTGGTTAGATTAGCTTCAGTCTTTCTTACCTACAGTCCATTACCTACCACCCTTATCTCCTTTTGTACAAGAGGCTCTTCAACACTGCTCCAGGAAGGCCTCTTCTTTGCAAAAGCAACTTGACTACACTCATCAACTAGATGACTGGCGAGAAAGGCCACTCCTCAAGAGCATGCAATTGTCTCATTCGGTGGACTACACTTACAGACGGATGACTCATCCCAGTCTTCTTGAGGAGGTTCGTCTGTTGCTGATTTTAATCAAGAACGACCACACCATCCGCCTCTTTTTCTTTTGTGATGGACGAAGTTTTTGATGGCAGCTGAATCTTTCGCCACGGAATGCGAGCCGTTCGCTTTAGCAAAGATGTGGCGGCTATCTTTCGTAGTTTCCTGCAAATCCACACACCCGTACCCGCTATCAAATTCAGGATGCATTACATAAATGTAAAAATAAAACTTCATCTAAAAGTTCTTACATTAACAGCTGTTCAAGTGCTTGCAAACTACACTTTCAATTTGCCTAGATATCATACATCACTGCATAAAGCAATGTGGTAAACAATAGTGATCGTTATGCAAGTGTCTAATGTAAGTATACAAAATTTTAACTGGGTATGTGTACCTTGTACTCAATCAACAAGTAGACTACAAAGTAGGAATTCACGAAGTCTGTAGGAATTCATGAAAAGTAGGATTCATGAAGCCTACACCATACCATAGGTGATCCTGTTTCATCTTTGATCTCAACATTTCATATATGATTAGGTACCTGAAGATTTGGTGCTGGCCCCAAGCCTCTTTGGATATGGTTGAAAGCAACTAGGACATAACAAAGCGGCCAAGCTGTGCGAGCATATGCCTCATAACGATGAGTGGAATCAAGCCTCTGCCAAAAGGTTACCATGCAACGACACTGGGCAGGTGATTCATGCACACGCACCACTGTCACCAATTACCATTTCAGCTAGTTATCTGTGCTTATTTCAACCGTTTCTTAGTATTTCCTGATAATGTGCTTAGAAATTTCATAACTATAAAACCATACCTGATGCTTTCTGTTGCCACAAAGTAGAGATCGTCAGGCGTGTCAGTTAGACCTGGGTTGTGCTTTCGGTTACGAACACTGACATTCTTCGTTCCCTGACTGTTGAGTCGATTCACAGCCGAACTTCTCATCTGCCAATTGTAGGAATACGTTAGGAATCTTATTTTATTGCACCCAAAGCAGCTTATCAATACAACGTACAAAAATCAGATAGATTCACAGCAAGGACACTGTAATATGTGAATGTGAAATATCCATATTGAAATCTTTCAGCCAATGAATAAAGCCCACAAGTTCTGTCATGGATTGATGTCGTCACACATCCGGTTCTATTCATGGATGATAGGCCAAGACTTCTGCGCATTAACTCAGTGTCATTTTAGAGGACTACACTATCTTAATTCATTTTCACAACACACAACAGCCAGCCTACATAACACTGGCAGGAGCCAGCTGTTGTCTTGTCAATACAACAACAGTTGTATGCCTATATGCTTGGCATTACAATGCACACTTTAAAATAATGTCTAGAAGCAGTTGATGTTATTACAGTCAGAAATGTAACAGTCTGGTATTAAACAAAATGACTTTTGCTTTTAGCACGCTATAGTGTCTACTTCACGCCTTCATATCAGTCAGCCTACGTCTTTACTAAGACTGTCAAAAAGTGTTAAATTCACGACCCGCGCAGTCGGGTACCTGACCGCTCGGATATTTTGTTAGGAAATGTAGGGAATTTATGGAATGTCGTTAACCGAGAACCGATTTAATTGCTTGGGCAGTCAGCCAATATGACCAACGAAATATTTCTGGCATATGTTCAGGCAAAATCGTGCATTTTAACGGAATTTCGGGTACCCAAAAACCGATTTCATTACCCGGGTAGTCAACCTTGGGCGGGTCCTCGGGTACCCGTTGACGGCCTTAGTCTTTACGTAATCTTGTTACACCAAGACATGCATATCCATACACTTCTGTATTTCATTATAGCCTCCAAACTGCCATCCATTAATGTGCAGTAATGACAACTGGCTTTCAATGACTGCAAGTCAACAGATCTGCACTGTAAAAACTACTCAATTCAGTGTATTTACCTTTGGTTCTTTTTGTTTAACTGTAACAACTTGACGTATAACACCAGTGGCCATGTACTTCATTGGTGGACTTCCTCCTCATAAGAAAAACATAGGGCATTACAAGTTAACCATTTTTATCATTTATTTGAGTAAATTAATATAAAAAATTACTGTAAAATGTGTGTCTGTTGTTCAGTGTTCATTACAATACATTACAATTGTAGTTTGATATCGCCCTTCTTAGAATCAGTTCAGAAGTGCACACACACGCCTCAACGGCACAACTGCAGTTGTAATGCAGAGCAACTGAGCACAAAAGACTTCCTTAAGGTCCCTATACAGTAACTCCTCTCCACGTTACAGGCCAACCACTCTAACCAATCGGCCATCATGCCACACCAGTCAGTGATTCCTTGTGTTTCACTAGGGTTATTGATACTGACCTTACCTCTGCTGTGCAGCTTTGAAAACTTTTTTATGAATTATTGTTATTGTTAAATAATTGCTAGTTTGCTGCACCTGTTTTTTGCTGGTATCATTTAATACTAGCCAAGTTTAACAGATAGCTAAATGTACAGCATAATTTTCCTGTCTCTGCAGACTGCCATTTTAGGTTTAAACAAGACTCACACATAAGTTTTTGCCAGTATATTTTATCCAAGCAGCACAATTTTGTGTAAAGCTTGGCTCTGCCGAGAATTTACTCAGATGCGTTTTATAGCAGCCTTAAGACCAATCTTTTTAGCCGGGTTTGGTTATGTTGGCAGCGCTCCTGGGTAGTAACCTTGAAGGGAGCTATATAAATCTTCATAATGAATGAATGCATACAGGATCTTGGAATTTGTCTATTGCTGTCACAAGGACCAAAGAACAGAAAATTATTGCCTGCCCTATATTAGCATTGCTTTTTCTTACAAAGCTGCCTGTTGCTCTGTTTTTAGAGGATTGCTAGTTGGTAGCATTATTATTTTGAACATGACTGTATGTTGCTCCACTTACCATCAGTGCCGTTGATGTGCTCATAGCCTCTCTTCCGACTGGACGATGATGGGCCAGACTGGACAACATTCCCGGAATGGTCATTAGGTGATGACTTTGTCCCTAGAAACAATTCCATCACATAAAACTGTCATGCAAATAAGTAAGTATATTTATTTAACTGACTGCATATTCACACTCTGGAGAACAGTACATTTAAAAGTACAACATTCTAATTAAAAACGATTATAACACTTGTTACACTCGATTGTCTGCCTGTGGAATAACACAGTCATACGTGTAGGGATTAGGAGGTCGTGTTTAAAATAGCAAAAATACAAACCTAATTTCTGTAGAATGACTTATCGTAAGAAAGAAACAAATACCTGACAATGAGAATGTAGAGAGAAATCCATGGACAGCTAATCCATAGACCTCGACAGAAACTTACCAATATGAAACTGGCAAGGGGCAAAACTGCAGCAAAGGTTAAGAGATATTAAAACTAAAAAATAAGGAAATATGTTTGAAGACTAGATAAACAAGGCTTTCTTGGAAGATTGAGTTCTTGATTATTATTTTATTAGTGCAAAATGTTTTATAAATGCAAGGCTACAGGCTCTACAACCGATTGTCCAGTTTAGTACTAAAGTTGATAATAAAGATCATGTATGATCTTGGTTATGTTTTTTACTACATCACTTCACAAAACTAATGCCCAGAAAGTGTGGTGTTGGCTATAAATCAGTGAACAACTAAACTGGAAAACCTACTTGAGTTATAGATAACTAAACACAAATTGTCATTTAATATTAAAAGGGAACCAACTATTAAGAAAATTAAGTCTAGCATTGAATGGATGACTTACGTGGAGATGGTGCTGGATCTGTCCTTCTGGGAAAGGCATATCTTTGTGACTCTTTCCTTTCAGCTGTATGTTGGAGTAAAGATGGTTTATCCATCTTCACGTCTATTCCGAGCCTTTCAGAGACGTTTTCCATCTGGACGCGTTTCTTGGCTTTCAGAAGTCGTAGCTTCTTGACAAGCTCTGGCAGGCGTTGCTGGCCTACAATGAAGGACGATTACATGCAGCTAGAGACACAGACATGGCAAGATGATGGGAGAGGCAAGGCAAGAGAGAGGGACAAAGAGGAAGAAGCCCTTTGAGGACCTAGTTTTTGAGATACTCTAAAGCAGCGATTCCCAACCTGTGGCCCACGGGCCAAAAGTGGCCCGCCAGGTCTCAAAAAGTGGTCCTCGATCTATCAAAGACATAAAAATATACATGCAAAAAATGAATATTTGACAGTACAATTATTTTCTATGATAAATTATTATATTTATATGATATTTTTACTAATCTAAAATGATTAAACCGGAATTTATCCATGTGTAATTTGATTCTATTCGAAAATAAAATTTAAAGTGATAATCTTTAACCTTGTGGCCCATCATGTCCTCCAACTAAATAAAAGTGACCCTAAGTCAAAAAAAGTTGGGAACCACTGCTCTTTTAAGTGAGGATGCATCAAACAAAATGTAAATTTACAAGTCAAGATGTACAGGATTATTCACAGCAATTCACCCATGCATCGGACATGCATTATAAATGCACAGGCTCAGATGTATACTTTACCATACAATTTAAAATATGTATTCAAAGTTCAGCATTGTAATATAAGCATTGCACATAAGTAATGCAACATTGTGTCTTTCACTTGCTCAGGCATCTATCGAGAATAGCCAATTATAGACCTGCTTATAGATCTTCTGGCCAACATGTACCTTTCAACTCTTGAAAGCCGTTCCATTTTGACGGCTTGGAAGGGAGCGCCTGTGAAAAGTTAAATTGAAGGTTTATTACACAGATGTTTTGAATGGATGAATGCATAAATTAGCTCCAACTTACATTCTTGTTTGATAAGCGCTATGTTGATGGGATGGAAAGGCCGACGAGCGGAGCGACAAATGTCCAGAATTCCTTTGCAGACCTGTCGTGATATTCTTGTCAGTGGTGTCGTGACAAGACAAAAGGCTGACTTGGTCTTCATGACAAGGAAAGGACTATCGGACAGAGCGACTTGAGCAAGACCATGAGCACCAAGAATGTGCTGCTCCAGTTGGGACTTTCCACTGAACTCCTGGAAATGCAACATGGATTCCACACTTTAACCAACAAGTTTATCATAGCAAAGATGCATAATGCTCTATGCCTGAGTTAGTGTGGTTCCGACAAACCCAGCTACACAAAATGGAATATCAGATACAAATGCACACACGTCGGATAGCAGAGTAAATACAACAGACATCATAAGCATACTGGTGAAACCTCAAAGGGCTGAGTCATATCAGTCAGTTATATAGAGTCTAAATTGTTTCAATCATTTAAATTAAAGAGCCACATAACTCCGCACTGTGGGACACCAATGAAATCAACACACAAGCCGAGTGTCCACAGATTCTCCTCTACGCTCTATTTGTCATGCAACTTATAACGCAAGAGACAGAAACAGTCCTAAAAGCGGAACAACTTATTCCATACGGAAAGCCGAGGCACATAAGTGGACCATTGAGGCACAAGTACACACTTCTAAGCAGTGAGAAATCTGTTGAGGCACAAATTCCTCAATAAACTTCACTAGGAGATAGGTTAGATCTGGATTTAGATCTGGCTGCTGTAACAGATTATGACTTTAACTGAACGATAATCAATTGATGCTTTACTACATCATAATTTTGGTGCCATATAAGTAGGCCCCCGTGGATTATGCTAAATGTTTTCGTAAAAATCGCATAAACCAAGGGTCCTAGTCATCAATGATTACGTCTTCTGATCCTGTAAACTATAGCCCCTATAGGCTAATAATAGCCTGGACAAGCCAATTATAATTGACACTTACCAAAATTTCCAAACTACATGCAATAATGTTCCATTTAGGAATTTATGGGAATACCGTCAATTTATGCAAAAAAATGCAAAATCGCATAAACCACGGGCCCTACATATAAGTCATTATTAATGATTAAGTCAGATATAAGTCATTTTACAGTCATACGCTTATAGTGAACGAGCAATCCTGCCAATTCAGCGTACATTAACTCTACAATAACCTGATCAATCCTAGTCTGCCTCTGAACATGGCAAAGCCATTCTCGCAGTAACCGTTTATCAACCCTGAACCTATTCCAGTGTAAACATACAACAATTTAAGAGCACGTTCTGGTAATGAGAACATGGCGAATCAAAGAGTAAAAAAGCAAAAGACAAACCTTGTCACAGCCTTTCACATGACACTTGTGAGCATGAACATTCGTCATCTGTACAAGACGTTCAGCAACTGTACTGCCATCTAAAAGACATTATAAAAAACTGTTGATGGCATACTCTGCACATCCAAGCAAACATTAAGATAATATAGCAATTTGATATTAAATTTTAAGATGCAAATATATATACATATATATATAAATGTATGGCAAGAGTAAATTCCATAAATCCCAAATAAGAAGTGTATGAGGCATTCACTACTAGGCTACTGGTATACAGAATATTTACACTGGCCTCCTGTGCCTCTGTACTTCTAGTACAAAATTTTAACTTTAATGTGCAACTGCTTGGTCAGAGGGGGGGGGTAACTCCTTCATATCTCAAGACCTTCTGTACCCCCGTCTTCACTTTCTTGCCATGTCAATCTGAGGTCTTCTGATTGTTATCTGCATGTGCGTGGCTACAGCTCAATCCAGAAGTTTTGCAAGTGTATGCCATTCTTAATTTTAATCATCATCCCCACAAGACTTGTGTCTTGAGCACCTCAGTCCTTCTGTTCCAGAAATGCCATAAGTCAATTTCATTTTTTAGTGATAACACCGACTTGATTCGGGAGTGTCTCTGAATTCCTGTTTAATGGCGCTTTATAAATGTCTAATTACGATTAACTCCTTGCGTTGCTACAAAATGTCTTATTACATTACGATATGTAATCTACATGCCGCTACAAGTGCCCTTGTAGCGGTATGGCTGCATTACGGCGCTTTAGAAATCTTCCGTTTAATAATAATCTAAATACCTAAACTGGTGCTAAATGATAAATGGGATGATTTCTTTAGTTTGATAATTATACAAAAATATTGGGATGGGGAGCAAAGCAATTCACCAAGTTTTGTTGGCATCTTTAAGCCTCCGTACTTCTTCCAGTAGATCCAGCAGCTAGCACATAGGCGACATTGCATGTGCACAGGGCCCCAGCTGTACCACTGACTCGAGTGATAAGCTAACAGGTAACAGAACACGTTCAAATCATGGCATTAGCATTCAGCAAAGCATGTTTGTTATCATAATCTCGCTCGTTTCTTACTTTACAAATGCTTTCATTAATTAAATTAATTCGTCCAGAGCATTTATACATTGACCCTTCAAGATTCAAGAGTGCCAAAAGCACCAAAGCAGATTTCAGTCTTCTCCACCTGTGTGCTCCATCATATCTATATTTCTTCCTTTTCATCTGCAGTGTACTTTTCCTCTTTCGATACCGTTCTCCCTGACTTCATAAATACTCTTTCCCACATACAGTTTCTCCTCATCTCCCACATCTCCTTGTACAAATTCTGTTTTTTTCTCCCCCACTGAAAAGTTTCTTCTCTTAGCATAGTAATTCTATTCTTGTTCCAGTGCCATTTCACTGTCATGTTTCCTCTTTTCTGCTTCCCCCTCCCTATTACTCTTTGCTGACACTCTTTGGCACTATCATTTACACACGATGTTGTTTTGTTTTCCCCCAAACCTCCCAACACTATCCGTTGTTCATTTTGTGATGCCATTACAATGTTCACTCACTTCTGAGTCTCCCTGGCTGTGCCATAATCAACCAGATAAACAAAACACCAGCAGCCACATTTCAGAAGAACTTCTATCAGGTCCAACCTCAGCAAACAAACAAACCCGTTATTTGGCTAACAAGTATGAGAAACTTAACTTAAAATAAAACATTACATTTGAAATATAAAGAACTGAATGAGAAGTAAAGCAATACTCACTGTAGCAGCTCTCACACGACCTGGCAGACATTCCATCAGCACCATTCAGTTTCTCCACAATCTGGGCTGGATTGGGCTTGTTACTAAAGAACCATAATAATTGGCAATCTGTACTATTGTAATGCTACACAGTCAGAGATGGCAAGCAAAGTAGCTCTGTCTGTGTCAGCCAATGGCATATCATATTACATAGCGCAGTGAAAAAGGAGCTACAGGAGGAGGAACGGGAATGGTGAGGAAGGAGAAGGGGATTGGAAGATGAAGGGAATTTGAGAGGGGAGGAAAATGGATAGCATGAGAAGGAGAGGATGACAAGATGAAGGTGAGTAGTATGGGAGAGGGACAGAGAAGGAAGGGAATAGGAAATGACAAAAGGAGGGAAAAAGAGTCAGGGATGGGAACTAGACAGCATAACTTGTTCTGTATCGTGGCTCAGATCCATACATGATCATCGCAGGCAACAAGGAGGGATGTAAGGAGTTAGTAGTCATTAAAGGCAGCCTAGGTAGTTAGGTGTGTGCTGGGGCTGAAGGCTTTTTCTGTCAATGTCTGATTGGAGTGTGTGGTCAGTGGATGCATTCGATAACGGACTTTGTAAGAGTGCAATTGAAGCAGAAATCTCAAAAAGAACTCTGTTCTCTGGTAAGTACACGAACAATGACCTGTGTGTTGACGATCCGACATGCTAAACCCTAGTAGACTATCCCAATAATAAGGCAAGACAACATATATGTCCGCAGTTGATGTAATAAGCTATTAAAAATATTCCACACGAATGCTTAGCTCTAAGCAGCAAGAAACTATGTTATTCCCAAACATAATCCGCATTTTGAAGGCCAATCACAACAAGGCAACAGTTATATAATCCAATTTGTGTAGAACTGATGGGCTATGATTAAAGAAATGTTACCAGTCCAGAAGAAGTAACAGAAGCTTTGACACAAGAACACTTTCATGTCAAAAAGCAGTAAAGAGAAATACAAAAACAGAAACGTTGAGCCTTACTAGTTGGGAATGTAGACCTGCTTCAGTTTGCTCTCCCCTTCGGCAGCCTTGATTCTTTTCTTAAATCAAACGTTAAATAAGAATCATATATACACACAGTGTCACACACACATTTATACACACACACATAAATATTCCAGATCTATGAAACTAATTACCAACGATAGCAATTATCTTGCATACTCCCCTTATTGCACGTACGAGTCTATTGCATAAAGAACAACTGCAACAAAAGTTTTACATCTTTCAGCACACTAGGGTTCTGTTTATCTCTGATACCGTGGCAGCGAAAGGCCTAAAAGATGCCAGATACGCACATGCAATGCAAAGTTGAGTATCTTGTGCGATAACATGAAAAATTGGTTGAAACAAAAGTGTCTGCATTTGAGTTCTTCTAACAGTCAGTTTGTGTGGGCCATTATTCAAACCTTGGGCATATAACAGTTACCACACATTATATGACATTCTATAAAAATTTCTTATACAAGACATGTATGTCATCTCAAGAAAAACCTTTTAACTTAATCCTGTAAAATGAAATCTGACAATTATCTTACCTGTTGTACATATCTGTCTGTTGTCTTCCACATGTAGTAATATTCCACGATACTTTTTAAACTTTTCCATGGCAGCTACAAAGAAAACCAGTCACTCTGCTCAATTACACTGTCATTCACTACTTCTACCACTTGAGAAAATGTACAGTTTACCACTTTGCTCAGTTTGCAGTTATATGTACTAAAGTAGCTTACAGAGTCTTGTATAATATCTCCAAAGTATTTGCCATCATATGTAATAAAGTAGCTTACAAAGTCTTGTCTAATATCTCGGAAGTCTTTGCCATATTTGTCCAGGGCTTCTTCAAACAAGTTTGCTTCGGAGGCAGACCATTCCTCCATCTCATCCCGACAGAGAACTGGACCACTGTGTGGAACGAGTCGCTGAGTTGCTTTGGTGATGTCATAGCTTTCGTTGTGAAGAACATCCATCGCATGGAACTGAAAAAAATCAACAAAAGTTCTTTACCAGTATCTCACTATTTCATATTAAAATTAAAAATTTACGTTTAATTTAAAACTGACAACCACAGTATGATCAAAAGTACAGTATGAACAAGCGATGACAAGTTATTATGTGAGTAGAATTTAACTGTCGGTAGCCATGCAAGGACTAGTCAGCCTTCTGGGTATAGAACTCTGTTCCTCAACTCTGTGCCCCAGTGTGTTATTCAATACAATATTCAATGTTATTCAATACTGCACAGCCCACATATTATAATTGGTAGCTTGCCATACTATAAAGACAATTTAGCATGTCTGCAACACAAACTTTATGAAAAATTTCATTCAAACAGCTTCCTGAATATATATATTTCTAACAACAATGACACCAAGAATACTTTCATCTCTAACCTTTTTACACAAACACCCACGATGCACATACAGGCATTGTAAACTTGTATTACATAACAAAAGGATCCACATTTTACAATTTAATGTCTCAATTTCCTAATATACTTGGTTCTACTAAAAGTCCACCATAAAAGACATCTAGCTTCACACAACACCCCTGCTCAAAACGGATATCTTGCATATGACAACAGTAGCCACAGTCGTAGTACAGTGCTGTTAATTTCAAAAAGAAAGTAGTCAATGGAAGAATGTTTGTTTTCACTTACTAAGGTGATATCCCTCGAAGCAGCAGCTGCACTCATGTGTAGACTTGGTTGTCGGACTGTGCTCGTACAGTCAAGCGAACGAGCGAACGTACCAATGGACCTGAAGAAACAATTCATCCACTTTTCAAATAAATATATACACAACGCACATACTCACACATATAACGCAGCGGCTTCTTGCTACAACACTATCGAGAGACACTCAAAATTGCTCTGTCTAGTGTCAAGACATATATATAAATATATATATATATATATATATATACATATATAAAGTTGTACTTGCTTAATTACATCCATGTCTGAAATTCATACTGAGGTGCATAAACTGAAACTGATATATTGAATAACAAGAGAAAAGTCATCTCTTGAATTAAGCCAAAAGGCAACCATCAACAGTGCTCTTAGTATTGGCACGAAGGTGGGCAAACTTCATAATACTATGCTAACACCATAATCCATGCACTGGCAAATCATTCACTTGTTGGTGATTGTAAATGCATGCATTCATTTTTCAATTTTCTGACTTGGCACTGATGAATAAGAATCATTCAACAGCTACACAACTCTGCTTTTAAGGCTGACCACAAATTGTCGGTTTAACATGACACATCAGGGAAAATGCTTACCCTCAGTAAACAATTCAGTCATCATGCAAACTACCAAGCAGGCAATAACGGTAACTGACCTAGAAATTATTAAAAATTGGTCAATCTGTTGGTCAGTGCAAGGTTTGGACGACTGCCAAATCAATTCTTCCAACTGTGAAAGATCCCGGTCATCTGATTCACCACCTGGAAAATTAAGAAATAAGTGAGCTGTGCCACCAGTGCAACAGAGCATTACATAAAAACCCAAGTACAAGACTTTTTCTAAGTCTGAAATTGAAAACTTGTTCTCTCTAAAACTGAGAAGAGTAAATTAAAATCATTACACTGATAAATCTAAAATGATAGTACGACAGTCAAGTACCATGTGAATTTTGAATTATTTCACTCTGATACACGTACTTACAGATTGAAATTTCTCATCTACTTATCGTTTACACACGGCTTACTTTCCAACACTGATGGAATGGGTTCTGCCTGATACTGAGATCCAATTCTGATCTCTCCTTTGTCAGCAAGCAGGGTCTTCTCTTGTGGATCATAGACCAAAGAATAGAAGAAGAAGTCCTGAACAACAAAACATGAAAATCTAAATGAATGTCAAGTGCACCAATTTGTTCTGCAGTGTATTCAGTTAACGTTCCAGTCAAGGTAATAAATAACACGTCAGGATTAAGCCTACAAGACACCTTCTCATAAACACTTCAAAGGAACCCTGTCAAAGTTTGTAAGTACTAAAGACTGACTTCTCAAATTAATAAAATAAGTGAGAAAGAGATGGCTGAGGATGGGTCACAGACAAAATTGAGACAAGAAAAGAACAAGAAATGAAAAACAACTCATCAGAAGAACAAAGAAGTTACAAAATCATGTTGAAATTCGATAGATCTCTTGTGCATATTGAGAACAATCAGCCTTTGTCATCACTGCCTTTCCCCATTAATTTATATAAGAAATTCACATGAGTAAAAACTGGTTACAGAAATCTTAAGCAATACCTCAATTACAAATCATGAACATATATTATGTACACAACCTTGGTACGTGACGTTTTGGCGAAGCCGTTTTGGTGCAGATCTCTGATACAATAATACTGTATATTATATATTAAATAAATATATAATATGACAATATACCACTTTAGTGTCATAAATTATTCACCATGGCAAATCATGTTAAGACTCGGGAGCATCAGTAGTAGAAGATGGATCGGTGAAAAGAGTCTTGTTTAACTAGAAGCTTGATCAATGAAATCAATACTGTTAAACTGGGAACTGGATTGACGAATAGAATCACGCTTAATGGAAGCTGGATTGATGAAAATAATCATACTCAAATGGACGCTGGACTGACGAGAAGAGAATTATGCTTAAATAGAAGCTGGATTGATGAAAAATAATGATTGTAACTAAAACGGTTCTACGAACAGTGTAATTCTCATGTCTGTCCCACTTCTGTTTATGCATGATTCTGTTCATCATTCCAGTTCCCAGTTTAGCAAAATTATTTTCATCGATTATGCTTCATATTACATTATATATTGCAGCGTTTCCCAAACTGTGTTCCGCGGAACCCAAGGGTTCCGTAAGGCGAAGACAGGGGTTCCGCGGAAAGCATTCAACAAGCTTGAAACAATTTCAAATAAATTATACCAATTTTTCAGGCGGACTTGCAGTATATTTGACGTTTCCCAAACTGTGTTCCGCGGAACCCAAGGGTTCCGTAAGGCGAAGACAGGGGTTCCGCGGAAAGCATTCAACAAGCTTGAAACAATTTCAAATAAATTATACCAATTTTTCAGGCGGACTTGCAGTATATTTGATGCATTTTCGCCTTACTGGATTGCATGATTCTTTTCATAATCTCCACTTCAAGTTTAAAAAAAATCTTTTCACGATTCCCGCTTCTACTTATGCAAAACTCCACCTTCCAGTTAAAATCTCATCATCATTTCCGCTTCCAATTAAATGGCATTTTTTCATCAATTCTTTTCATTAATTAACCTTCTAGTTAACATCATTTCATCAATCAAGCTTGTACTGTAGTTAAAACATATATATTATATATATATATATATTATATATATATATTAATCAACCTGCCTTCTAATTAAGATAGAGCTTAAATTACGGAAATTATATCGTACGTATTAGGCCGATACGGACGAGAGTGAGTCACCTAAACTGCAAATTTCACATTATGCGTAGGCCTATAGGATGCTTTTTCATAACATCTGTGAAGGCCTATAAGTTTATATGAAGAGAATTTATGTGTCTTTGTCATCGTTTTTTTGTGTTGTTATTAATCTAATCTAGGCCTAAATCTATATTGTCTGCATTCTAAAACATTTGCAAAACCGGAACAGTGTTTAGTTTTGGACCGGGGTTCCGCCAAAAAAATTGGAGGTCAAAAGGGTTCCGCGGTCAAAAGAGAATGGGAAACGCTTATATATTGTATCAGATATCTGGACCAAAACGTCCTGCGCCAAAACGGACAAAACGTACTGTGCCAAAACGTCCTGCTTCAACACAACATGTAGCAATCATTTATATATTGAACATAAATGAAAAACAATCTCAATCCCACCTCTTTGTTGAGGTATGACAGAAATGATTCTGTTTCATTCAAGAGCGTTATTGCGCATTTTCCACGGATGTGTGTCGCTGGAAGCGTCTCCACTTGACGTGACAGAAACAGCTCTCTGTGTTTTAGCTGGTGACGCTGCTTCTCCGTCAGTTCCTCCTTTTCCACAGCAGGTGTCATCCTCTCACCTTCATGATCCTCCTCTAAGACTCCATCTGCAATTAAGCAAATACTTCCCTTCTAGGCAGAGCATATTTCTTAGAAGTCTCATGCCTCTGCATTTGAAGCTTCAATTTGTGGCAAGGACATAGATTGAAGCAGTTAGTATTACCTAAGAAAAGGATTCTGCACAGTATACTCATTGTCTATCATGATAGTATTCTGCATGCAATGCCAATAAAATGATGGGATGGAATCTTGGGCATTAGCCAGAAAAATTAAAATTATTATGTGTGTTGACTGCTTAGACAGATAACTCTTTTTAGCTCAAGACCTTTCTTTTATCTGTAACAATCATCTATATTTAACATGGTTGAAATACCAAATTTAAAATACTACACAGTACACCATTTACTACGACACCGCACCACCACCATTGCCACACCATTTTCATCGGGGTCCCACTCTCATCTCTTTGTTGTCTAAAGACTTTATTTATTATTTCCTCATGGTTTTCATGCTAAGACTGCTTCTAATCCTAATCAATCAGCTGTTGCCTGATCTGAAAACTAATTTATTAGTAACTTTTAGCTAATTCTTGTCGTAAAATTCATTAGCTGTTTGACTAGATCATCTTTTCTTTATATGCTTCTGACAATGGGTGTTCAGACAACTGGTGATAACAATATTATTTAATTTGTAGGAACATTCTTCAATATTATTGAAGCGCTTAATAGTTATATTTATAGTTCTAATTAAACAGATCAATACAACATAACATCAGAGATGAGCATGATTACTGAAATTGCCAATAGATTAGAACTAGTACAATCTTGTAGCCAATCGATTTTAATTGATTATCACCTTATCAACTAACAATAGGTGCTTCAATAGTATTGAACAGCTAAATGATTAGACGTTCGATTAGGTCAACTTTTTCCTTTATTCCTCTCAGAATGGCTGTGCAGACAACTTATCTTCAATTTGCTAGGATACTTTTAAATAATATTGAGATAAAACAATGTTCCCTCTAATTTTTCCAGACAGCAGTTAAAAAAAATTTTGTTGCAACATTTTACAAATGGTTCACAATTGTGCACAGTTTCGAGCTGAATGTTATGTTAGTTAAATTAAGATCATAAGACTAAGATCTAAAAGTCTATGGTAATAAATTCTGTTAACCTAAGTAAAGTTCCTTGTCTAAGGATAAATAAGGGGACGAATCACCCAAGGAATCAAAGTTTCTGGACTAAGGTGGTTCGCAGCCGGCTACGAGACTCAATGCATAAATTTTCCCCAAAATCCTGTATGCATAGGCTTCACGGCCTGTGGTCCAAGCCCATATGCACAGCTTAGACGGAACATTAATCAGAAGAAAAATCTAAATTGTAAGAGCAAACGATGCAGTAAGACTGTCAATGCTAAATGGAAGCTAGGGCACAAATTGTCATACATTGTCAGTCATGTTACAAAGAGGTCAAATTCGATTTAAAAAATTAGGGACCAACTGCATGGCACTACATCTAATTCAAATTAATAAGCGGCTAATAAATTCTAATCGATTGGCTTCAAGATTGTGTGCTGGTTCTAATCGAAAGCAATTTAACTCGTTGTATCAGTCTCTGATGTTATCTTGTATAGGTCTGTCTACACCTCTCAAACACACATGTTTCAGTGCTCCTGAGCCGTCAAAAAAAGAAATGTATACATATTCATGTATATACATCCACATATACAAACTTATATGCATACCAATACAAGCACTCCTCCACAGCCATAAACAATGCATTTCTGACAGCCATTGTTCTTAGAAACAAAGCTAACAAGTCAAACTGAATCAACAGTTTTTAACAAGATTCTTGGTAGCAGAAACACTAGATCTTCACAGCAATAACTTATAGTTAATAAATAAACTCTGAAACTAGACACAAACTTTTGCACACAGTGTACAAATACATGCATAGACCAAGTCCACCATAGACCAAGTGAAATACTCATAAATATTCAGGACTACTTTCAGCCCAATTCTACTGACATGTTGTACAGCCGACAGATATTTTAATAACAAATGACTTTAAACTGGCGGAAATATTCTCAGAGCTGCTGATGAATCGCATTCTAGGTGACAGTGGACCCGCTGCCATTCTCAGATGCACCCCTGGATTAACAAGTACAAGTGACGACTTACACTGATGTTTGTCGGCGAGAACTACTAAAGCACTGGAGATGTCCCTGCGACGGTAGAAACACATCACCTTTGCTTCCACGTTTCCGTTCGGAGTCTGGAAAGGATGGAAACCAAGCGTTAATACCAGAAGTCAACTCGCCCACGACTACGGAATGCCAATCAATAAAATGAATGAAGGAACAACGGAGGAATGAATGACAAATGAAAGCGAAAGATATCGATACATTTTACAAACAACAAATTTGCTAACCTTGCATAACTCTTCTATCCGCCGAATCTGATACGGAGTGGTCGAAGAGGTCTCGAAATAGACGCAATCTACAGAAACGATATCGAACGGTTAAGAAAATCGACGACAACAGGTCAGCCATCTTTGTCATTAGAGGCCAAGTCGCCACTAGACGCGGATCACTGCGCGCACAAACATAATTCCCACTCTATTTTTATTTCGTACGAATGGATTTACGATAATCAGTAAAAACTTTTGCGAAAATCAGCAAATAATTATAAATTCGTTCAGAAATTGATAAAAGCTAAGCGAAACTTATGCGCTAACGGCTGCAACTTTGGGGCCTAACCAACGGATCTACCGATGCTCTCGAATGGTTACTTGACTCAGACAACTGAAAGGTACTTAAAAGCAAGAATGCTTTAAAGGGAGCGATATTCGAGGAGATCTGCGCGAAAAGTGGTCAGTATTCATCACGATCGTCCCTTGGGTGGAATTAGAGAGGGATTTGCGAATATGAGTGACAAAATCAATAGACGGGGTCGGTGCGCGTATCAATGCGCGCGGCCTGCATAGGCAATGCTTTTTTTTACCGAGCACATAACTCCATTTCCTTGACCATAAAGGCACACTTACCTCCCACCCGATACATGTTCGACGCCATGGTTTCCTACTTTCTGAGCTGTTTAGACAGAGCGTGAATTCCCCACGACGACGTACGACCGAAGGCGGGGTACCGTTCGAGGGCGAGGAAGTTTCGCAGGGGGTCAGATAACGTTCGGCATTTCTCCTCCGCCGATCTGTCTTCACAGGTTGAGTGACGTCAGGCTTTCTCCGACCGACCGTCCGTCCGTCTGTCTATCAAGGGTCTACTTTCTCTCTCTCGCTCTCACTGTGCGTGTGCTACAGAACGGTGCTGATGATGATGGTGATCGACTGACGGTCGAAGGGATGACAGGCTTGCGACGTGTCTAACAACAGGTCTCGGTGTCTACGGGCGGCCTGTGCTATCCTCAGTAATCGTCGCTCAATCGGATTAGAAATATTTCGTATTAGACGCAGCTGGCTCGTGGTCCCTGACCACTGGGACATCAGTGAAGGAAGGGTGCACTGATGGGCATGGGTCTCCGCGCACAGATAATCTCCGACAACTTACAATGTTACATGGTCGTTGCCGTGGAGTTAGTGGATCCTCTACGCCACCCACTTGAGCGTGAACGTCGATATTAGTTTAATTAAAATTAATTACTGGTGATCAAGATGTATTAATTAATATTTTGTGTGCAGTTGCTTTTGATGCAGGCAATACTGTTGAAACAAAGGTCGGCTACTCCTCTGGTAGGCCTGCTATCATTGTTCTTAATACATTGATAATAAATTTATTATTATTATTATTATTGATGTATGGAATCTGTAGTCAACCAACACAAAGGTGTGTGGTATAATCAAGTATTGAGCGTTGCCATGCATTGAAATTGTGGGTAACAAAACATTGGTATGAGTCATGACACATTGGTTTAAAACTAATATAAATTTAGCCCCAAGATTTCTCAGCAACAGTCATAAGAGAAACGAGCTTCATGAAGTCCACATCTGCATGATCAGCCATGTTAACTCACCCCATCAGATCAATTCTGCTTCCCCAATCCTAGTAGGCCTACCAGAGTGAGGATTATTTTATAACCCTACAGACTCCTATAGATCTGGTTGAGCAGTGATTGTGTTGGTTAATTTCTGATATATGAGACTATATCATACAATAGAAGCTACTTGAAATGGCCTGGGAAACACAATGATGGCTCAGATAGGCAGGAGGCATGTGCAGTAAGCAGGAAGGAATAGATGTCAGTGTCCATGAAAATACACAACAGTAAAACCTGTAATAGTTTTATATTGCAAAATATTCCTTGCACCCTAGAGGCATAGCTATGGGGGAGGGGGCATACAGGGACATGTGTCCCCAGACACCAATTTAGAAGGTGACACCAAAATGAGGATTAAAACTATTAATTTATTTAATTCAAACTAATTTATCCCAACTAAGTTAGTAAGATTTAATTTTGCCACCCCAAAATATTCTCATTACAAACAGGTTGTCAAGCATGATTTTGACACCCCTGGGCACAACTGATCTGTGATCACTATGGGCTCATTAGGGGCGACATAATACTCATGACAAAATGACATCTATAATGTTAGATGTCGTTTTCTTATAATATCATATAGATTGGTTCCAGTTCATGTGTAATATTTATCTTCAAGTACTAAAAGTGGCATGTGTTTCAATATATAGTTTGGAAAACTCGATGGCCGAAATAGAGGGCTGCATTCTGCTTGATAGTAACAAAATATTATAGATGTCATGGGCGATTGGCAGACTGTATGATGCTGAAGCTGATAGCCGATAGGTAGAGTCTCAGAGATCTGTTCACACTATTTAGATGTATTAGGCCAAATGTAGGCTACATTGTACAAGCACCTTTCAATAAGAGGCAGTGTAGTAGTTCAGTGATCTTAGATTGTAAAATTTTCTGAAACAGTATTATTACTTATTAGCATCCATTTTTGTAAACTCTCTATAACAGTCATGCATAAATAGTCTTTAGATATATTTGAAAATGTGAGATAAATTAGAAAAGAGGGTGCCAATTCTGTAGTTTGTCCCTGAGTGTAAATACCCTAGCTATGCCTCTACTTGCACCTACTCCAAAACAGAGAAGTGGTTCCCAGACTTCAAGCCAAGCAGAAATACTTTATACAATGCATAAGATTAGCCTGTTATTTAACATTGCTAAAGAAACAAAATATTATAAATAAATTTTAATGTTATGTATGGAATCTTGGTTTTGCAGACCAGTCTCCTTGCCCAAACTTACTAAACAGAAGCGATCCAGGAATTGCACCATTACCCACACATTCTATTTCACCCCAATTTTTGATGTACAGTTAATGTTACCAATGTTCAACTACCATGCTGGCTATTACCTGAATACAGGTAGTCTACAATTCTCCAGATTGTTTCTAGTGTCTACTTTTAGAGTTTAGACATTACTTTTAAAACTTTACATGCCAAACAGGTTTAGGTTCTCTGATAAATTATGAAAAATAATGAAAGAAATTCATTAAGTAATAAAATTAATTTACATAATCCAAATTGGTTAACTGGAAATGATCACCTTAGAAAGTTGAAGAGCAAACACTACTGCATCAGTTAAGTTCGACTCCTGTTGTAACTAGTCATCATCCGTTCCTACTATACACTGTACTTGTAATCATACTGCAGTTTATGAGAACCTTTGAAATTAAACAAAAATCATTATTGTTATCATACAGAACAGTGTGGCATGGTGGCCGATTGGTTAGAGTGTGCGCCGTGTGGGTTCAACCCTTGTCCAAGGAGTCACTGTGTCAGGACCTTGAGCAAGTCCTTTGCACACAATTGCTCTGCAGTCGAACTGCAGTTGCGTTGTTGAGGCGTGTGTGCATTTTTGAGCTGATTGTAAGAAGGGCAAATATAAAGGTTTCAGGCAGATTGAGTTAAGACTAGGGTATCACGGCCAAATATTGTACCCTGTGCCCCTAATGGCTAACCCTTCCAAGAACTTTAAACGTTTCTATGACAATCAATGTTCAGCACAAAATGAAAGCAGCAAACTGCTTACTACAATTATAGATCATTCAAGTATAGTTTAATAGTGTATTGGTTAGCATTCTGGACTGTTAGTCAAGAGGTTGTGGTTCAAATCCATACTGGGGCTGAAATTTGGTTTGAGAATTCTGTCCATCTGGATTACACACTGACCCTGGGAAGAAGTTGAAACAGAGAGGACAGGTCACATGACCCTCAAATGCTGAGGTTAACTTGCTAAGAAAATGAAAGTCGCTAACACTTCATAGTCATGGCTTTTAAGGGACTTCTCTTCTTCAAGTAGAATTATACATGTATTTGAGTGTATCTGCATGAGGTTCACGTCCACTATTCATGTGCAAAGCACTTGCAAATCATTTGCCATTCATGGTCACACCCTGTAACTCTCTGCAAAGGCTGATCCTATCATCAAGCAGGATCTGCTGGAAAGTATGCTGTATGTGGTCATTGTGTCATGACTGTGTTCATTTGCGGATGCTGGTTCCCTGCTTCGACTCTCCTATCTTTTGCTATACAGTCACCTCCAGTCTATTTACAACTCTCATGTTTCCTCTTGTAATGTAACATAATGTAAACCTTCGAATATTTCTCAGCACCCACGTCAGGGAGACCAGCTTATTCACCGGTGCCAAAGTGTGCACTTCTGAACTTTGTAACGAGGGCATCATAAAATTTCAGTTGTGTTGCATTCCATTGCTTCATAAACTGAGAAGAACCCTCGACGTTGCTTAGAGTTAGACAAAACACATCTTAACAATCGACTTACTGGATGCAGTAAAATTAGGTGATGGAGGCCTGCAAGGAAGTATGGACAACTGTAACAAATCTGTGCTGGAGCTAACAAAACTTTACAAAGCTGATTCTTTTTCAGTTTTTTTAGAGAAAACTATTGCTCAGCATAGCCATTATGAAAGATGCAAATAATCGATATTGTAGATGAAAGATGCAAATAATCGATATTGTTGCTACTGTTTTAACTCATTCTGCCGAATGCCCACTTGGCTAATCCCACATCATGACACAGTATTCTTTTGGTTAAATGTTTGCTAACAGTATGGCATGCATCTATATAGGTTTCTTCGGCCACTCTGCTGCAACTTTATCATGTCCTCAATTTGATTGCTAATTTTCTTTTTGAAGCTAAAATATTTCCCATTTTTAATTGTACTTTTCAGTAGCAAAACCAGCAATTTCCAATTCTAATTTTAGTCTTTTGCCAATTAAAAATCACTCTTTATCCTTAAGCACAGTTGCTTACCACTAGCAGCTGATAGTTGCGCTCAACCAATTTCATACCCGTTTGTTATTGTGTCATGCTGAACAGCTGAAGTACCAGAATAATAGGGTTTTGACTAGGAACAGAGTTTTAAGTGGCTCAACATAATCATATGTATCACAACCAACCTCTCACATTAAGCATTTATATGAATTGTATTCTGCTCATTCGAAAGATGTCCTTGAACTCTTTTCATTAATGTGTTTCTGAACCTGTGTCCATTTAATATGCAAAGCAAAAAGTGAAGACTCATGGGCTGTACAAAATGTTAGTACTTAAAAGCGACATAGCTTATTTTGGACAGATTTTACATAATTTGACAAATGTGATGTGCTTTGAGAAAAAGGATCACAGGTCTCTTCACAGTAACCGAAATAAATGGCTTTAAAGCAAGCATAAGTCAGTTTGGGTAAAAATTACACGAGCTATTTCGTAATGTTGCAGGTAAACACAGATGCAGGAAATAAAAATCCAAAATTGTATTCTTTAGATGGTGACTTTTGTGTAAGCTTTAAATGAGAAAATTATTCTTGTGGCACCCGTTCTGATTTTTAGAATAGTCTTAAGCAGATAATTTCTTTAATGTTGAACTTTGTACACAAGAATAATGCAAATATTCAAAACTGTCATTTGCACATGTTCTGTTCTCAATAAGTTAAAAAATACTTTGGATGAAACTATCAAGTTCGTTTCTTCTACATTTTAATCAAGCATAACCCAGAATTTCAAATCAATACTTAACTCCATTTGAGACTTGTCCCTTATCTCAATTTGAGACTTACTTTTTCTCAAACTGCACCAAAAATATGTTAGTGGTACAACATCAAATTAATATTTGGGTACTCATAATTTGCCAAAAAAATCACTAACTGTTCAGACTTCAAAGGACTAAAAATTCTTTAATGATTCCAGCGCCCTTGTAGCGGCATGGCTGTGTAACAGCGTTTTAGAAATCGTCCGTTTGATAATAATACAAATTATTGAGTTCCACGTAAAAGATTATTGGCATCAAATGTTTTCTGACTCAGTTCAAATACCTGGGAGAGAGTTACCTATTATTATTGCACTTAAAACTAAATGCATCGACAGTAAGTCTACACTGCTGATGGAGAGGAACTGTCATGTGAATAGATGAAGAAAACAAAGTTGCTTACACCAACATCAGCCTTTTGGGATTGACGACATGTTAATAGCACCACATGGACAATCATCACATCAATGTCATTCAATGACAATCATTAAATGCACCTATTTCACAAATAATAACTGTGACCAAAGTATTGTCAAAAGAAATGTCACTTAAATTAGCTACGATACCAAATAAAATAAATTTTATAGGACACAATGATCACAATCTATATACACTTGCTTATAATGTAACAAATTGAATTGTTAAGTTTTATATCAAACTCCATATTTTTGCACAACTAATATTTTTATTTTTACTTATCAAAAAAAAGATGCTGGAATGCCGTTCCGGCTGAAAAGAATCACTGTTATTATTGTGTAAACCAATGAGGAGTAACTGATCGAAAAAACATTCAAAACTTAATGTGAAGAAACCGTCTTTATTTATAACCTCTAGAATAAAGCTATTCAAAGATCGTATTAAAGTAGTCTGAATTACAGCTTACGAATGTTCAATGCTACACAGAACTGATTAACTGTTTGGATTTGGCTAACATTAAGAACACTGCTGACGTTATGAATGTTTCTCTTCCGATTCACGAATAACTGAAGTAAAAAAACCTCATTCAATCAATCAAAAATACTTGATATAGCATTCCTTCAAGATATCTACTCAGAGGCGTTCAAAGTCTAACCACGACTGAAAAGAACAGTTTCAGAGAGGTGTAAAATGGAGAGGAGTTCCTAGGTAGGAGCAGGGCTTAAAGTGTGCCTGGACTGTCATGGACGGCATCCAGGCACTTATTTTTGAGGCTGGACGCCGTCATGCCACTTATTTGGCCAGCAGAGCCTGGACGCCATCCATGAGCGTCCATGTAATAGTGCAATTCCTCTACATGCGTATGTTATTATCAACAGGAATTGCAAACTTTATTTGCTTGACTTTCAAAACGATGCCGGCGCCACTGGCCCCTTGTCAAAAATTTCACAAAGGAAAGCAGTTCTCTGCAGGCCTATGCTTTAGATTACAACAAATATTTCATCAACAAATAATTGACGACTAAATAATGGTTGATGGACAAAAGTTCTAACGAATGATAAAAATTATATTTTTCGCCCATTGTATTTCGTTAAATAGAAGTTGGATTGATAATAATAATGTCTGCAAATCCAGCTTCTGGTTCAGCAAGAACCATTTTTGTCACTTCAACTTCTATTTAGGCATATATTCTTTTTAATGATCCAACTTTTATTTCAGTAGGCATTATATTAATCTAAATAGCATCTGTTTTTGAAGAATTTCGTTCACCAATCTGACTTCTATTCCAGCATCATTAGACCTAAAATCACCAATCCAACCTCTATTTTAACGAACACAGTGGACCATAGTGCACGAACCATTTGTCGTTGACCTAATATATTGGTTCTCTGCCTTTGCAATCTTTAGTTCTTAACTTTTTGACACTAGGGTCCGTCCATAAATGATGTCACACGCCTAAGGGGAGGGGTCACAAATTTGTGACGATGTGTGACAAGGGGGAGAGGGGGTCAACGAAATGTGACGTCACATCATAACATCAAAATACGTAATTTTATTAAAAACTTACACTCATTTAAACAAGTTCCACTTATTTAGCAGTAGTTGTTAGCACAATTAAACAACACTAATTATGATTGTCTTTCATCCTGAGGAATGCATAAGATTGTAATCATCATAGGCTACTTAATTTCTCCATTTTTCTTCGTTCTACTATTATAATTTGAAATATTTTATAGTTAAAATTAAATTTTTGATAATTAATAGAAAATTTGCATTACATTCTGGACATTTGGTTTGATTTTTGGGGGGTCAGGGCCCTGTGACATGACATCATATTTGACGGGGATCGTGGCATTTGTGATGATGTGTAACGAAGGGGGTGGGGTCAAAAATGGTCCAAAACTGCGTGACATCATTTATGAACGCCTCCCCTAGCGTCCAGGCACTTCTTTTCTTACACTTTCAGCACTGGGTAGGGGAGGCCATTTCAGATGGTCAGTCCCAAGACTGAGAAAGCCTGATGCTACATCATAGAAGTGCGTGCAAAAGGGACAATAAGGTCACAGTGGATTGCAGTGGTCGGCGACCACAACTGGCGGAGATAGGGTGGAATAACTTCTGCAAATAAGCAGGTGCAGTACCACCGAGGCAGCGCCAAACAAAGGTGAATATTCTCAATACGATGCGCTGAGGTAGACGCAACCAGTGCATGACAGAGTATAGATGTTAGCTGAGCATAAAATTTTAATACAAAGTAGATTTGACCATTAAATGAACTTATCTCTATTTTAAATTTTCGCAATGGAAGGACTATCCTTAAACTTTGCCTAGCAATTTTTTTAGTTAAACACCTAACATACATCATTTCAAACATTTCTTAACCAATCAAATCTTTAGAGGACCAGCCAACTGACTTTTCCAAATGACTGATATAGCCTCTACTGGAAAATGACCAAAGTAACAGTTGGTTAATTGCTCTACCATCTCCAAAGAAGTGACACAGAGTGTTCATGTTGAACAAAGACTGTTAATTGTATCAGCACAGCATTTGATCAAGTTACAGAGGCGCATTGAAGTGTCGAGATCTTGGGTCTGACGCAAAAGTCCAGTGGCCCACTCCAGCTTTTCTGCAACAGCAATGGTAGCATCTTCAAGGAGTCGCTCTTCCAAACATTGAACTCGACGAAACGCTCGCGCTTCCGGTTTCTTGGAGTCTGAGAAAACCTGCTTCTCTGAACTTCCACTCTCCAAAGCAATGGTTGTCATTTTAGGCTGAACAGTTGAAGAAGTAGTTGGACTGGACGTTAAAACCCGACCAGACGCATCTGTAGGCTTATCGTCTAGACAACAATCTCCAGCCACTGTAACAGTAACCTGTTTCAAATACGACTCCTGAACCTGACGCTGAGCAGCAATGTCACTTAGTGCTGAGCAATAAAAACAAAGAGATTTCAATTAAACATTGATCTTTGAATTTAGTAATAATAAATATAATTGAACAGTGTCACAATGTAAGTGCAATATAACTAGCTCCTTATCTAAAGCCAAATAAAAATAGGAGACCATGATTCCTGACCACAATAGTTCATTAGGAAAACGTGCTAAGCAACAGCCATGAGCTTTTGGTAAATCAGGGTGAACCGTTTACTAGCGCTCCCAGTGTGCAAGACCATGAGAGAAGAAGCAGATATTAAGAAAAGAGAAAGAAGAGAGAGCCAGACAGAATTTTAGAGTAAATAGAAGGAGAAAGTGAGTTCCAAAGAGAGGGACTGATTGAAGCAAAGGATCAAGACTGAGCCATAGAAGTTCTAGAATGGGGAACCAAGAGGTCAAATCAAAGTGGATAGTGGGAAGAAGTTGAATGAGGCCAGAGTATTCGTCAATCAGATAGTTTGGGCAAAAACCCCACTGAACCTTGAAGATTAGAATGTGGATTTCAAATTATATGAGAGCATGGATAGGGAGCCAATGAAGTTCAACAAACATAAAGGCAGAGATATGAGGCTATCAGTGAAAACAGGCAATCAGCCTAGCAGCTGTGTTGAGCACTGACTAAAGAGGAGAGAGACGGATGACTTTAGGAACACCAATGAGAAGGGAATTGCACCAGTCAATTCGAGAATATCATAAAAGCATGAACTAAAGTAGTGAAAATGGAAGATACAAAGAGATGAATGACCCAGAGATTAAGGTTGTCAAGAAAAGTTGTAATCATGGTCCGGGCACCCGTCGACCGGGTACCCGACCACACAGATATTTTGTTATTAAATGTAGGGAATTGCGTATTTTTATGGAATGTTGGGCAAACGAGAACCGATTACATTGCCCGGGCAGTCAGCTAATATGATCAACGGAACATTGTATGGTATATATGTTCAGGTAAAATTGCGCATTTTTACGGAATGTCGGGCACCCGAGAACCGATTTCATTGCTTAGGCATTCAGCCAATATGACCAATAAAAATTTTTGCTGGCATATGTTCGGGTAAAATTGCGCATTTTTAGCGAAATGTTGCTACCTGAGAACCAATTTCATTGCCAACATTTCATTGGCAGTTAGCCAATATGAGCAACGGAATATTTCTGACATATGTTAAGGTAAAATCGCGCTTGTTTACAGAATTTCGTGGTCCCGACAACCGATTTCATTACACGGGTAGTCAGCCTCAGGCAGGTACCTGTTGACAGCCTTAATCATAGCACATGCGGCTGTGTTCTTTACAAATAGCCATTTTATGTTTTATTTATGTGTAAGCTCGAGCTGATATAGGGTGTTTTCAAAATGCAGTAATAATTAACTAATAAACACAATGCACAAATAAATAACTGCTAAACTCGGTGTTCAGCTTTTGGATTGCTGTAAAATGCAAGAGTGCATCATAACACATGCAGCTGTGTTCTGTACAAATAGTCTCTCAATATCTTGAAAAACTAACAATGTTATTGAATATACATCTATTCCTTTGTTATTACACAGACTCCTTGACACAAATGCAACAAGGTTGATATAGAACAATAATAATAACCATACTGACTAAACAGGTTCTATAAAACTTCCAGATATACAATTTTCATAAAAAGCCATAAAATAGTAATTACAATTTTAACTAATTGGATCAAAAGTAAATAAGATAACAATCTTATTTTACAATTAATATTCTGCTGATGTAAATTTTATTCCTGAAAAGTCACTTCTATAGAAACAGAAACCACAAGTCAAGACCAAAAACTATCCAGTAAATAAAGGTACAAAAGCTTTGAGGCTTACACATGGTGGGCATACACCAACTTACCAGGATCATCTTTAGTGGAATCCGAGTCAAGTTCACTACAGGCAACACAGTAGTCAACTCCTTGCTTAGTTCGTAACAGAATTGTCTACAAAATCAATGACTATTGTAACATAAGTTTAGAAAGACATCAACTGGATAAATGAGTGCTAATGGCATACATCCTCACACTTACATAATTCCAGTTTGTATTAAACCACACAATATAATATTGTTTGGTTTTAAGGCAGCGTAATACTGCTGTTTGGCTTAAAATTTTAACAACGAGAATATACTAAAAGCAACGTGGAAACCAATGCCAGTCATCCCTAAAGTATTGTTCAAGATGTCTAGTAAAAATTTTGGATAGAGGCAGCATTGGGCAAAAAGGCAACGATTTGATACTTCTGACAGCATAATGATAGTATCTGAAAATTATTACTATCATTAATGTTATTTTATTATTAAATAATGTACGGAGACAATGAATTCACTCCAGGAACAGCAACAACTTATCAAGTTCCGTCTGAGCTAAATTGCTACGAAAGGCGATGGTATCGAAGCACTGAACATTATTCTCATTTTCATTATTATATATGTTGTTAATGAAGTTATGTTATGAACAATGGCTCGACTAAACAGAATTCTAGTCAATGCACATCCTAAGAATATTCACAAACTTCAGTGAATGACTGCAATTGTTGGAACTGTCCTGTGGCACGGTTGACATAGTGGACCTTCAAGCTTCATGCAAAAATTTGTCAACTGGAAATTTTTTTTAATTAGTAGGGATGAACTGAAACTTGGCTCAGATACTCGACTTGTATCTTCCACATTGCTTTTTCGTCATCTCTATCCATGCACATCACATCCTTTCTATCTATACCTCAGAGCCACAACAAGAACAAATTCATCCGGCTTGAACAGGCTATATGGAAAGACACAAGACAATCTCCTCAGTGACAGGTAGCAATGCTAAACAGCATTACTACCTGTTGTAGCAGTATTAATTAATATAAGTCGATTTGCCAAGTTGATGTAATTGAATGCACCACAAATGATATCTTGAAGGGGTACTATATTGAGTTCACAATGACTGAAATACGCTTAAGCAGAGCTCTGCTAATAAGATGACACAAATAAACGAGTGTTTCAACATCCTTTGGAAGCCCTTCAATGATATTTGTCAGATTTAGACAGTTATGATGATATCAAACTATGATAACAGTAGGGTTTTTCCAAATATTCGCTTCATATTCATTTTGGAGCCGAAAAGTGGACCAAATAAGAATTCGGTATTTGGACGAATAGTAACGGTCAGATCGAATGTGAATAGAGGTCATGTGACATCCGTTTCTGCACAAGCGGCTGCTATAGTGAATGGACTGAAGTCACTCTCTCATTAACAAACTATATGCAGTGACTGCAGCCAAGCATTGCCTACTGTCAGGAATGCTGCATCGCAGAGTCTGCTGTCTCGTTTATTAGTTTAAATAGTTAAACTAGTACCATTCCAAATTTACACAGACTGGCAGAAGGATGCAAAAAATTACAGCCCCAGATGACAGTAAAGATTGCCATTGACCCCGTGCCATTTGTGCGGCCAAGACATGGATCACAGGTGTGGCTTATGTTAGACGAAATACATCGTTTCTTGATTGAAAATTATAATAAAATTCACCAATAGGGATATATTTTACTATGTATGTTGACTTTTATGCTTCTCAGAGCAAAGATAGGCTACGGGATTTACAAAATACAAATATCAGTCCTTTAGTCACTATTATTTTTGAAGAATACCTCAAAATAATTAAACGATACGTAGAAACAAATTAAAAAATTATTCCACGGTAAAATGGTTAATGTCCATCAACTTACTAAGCATGCGGGACATGTTGAACCAAGCATTTTGTAGCCCTTGAGCAAGTATTCACCCATCAACTTGCTGATTTTGTCCTGTCGTTCTCTTTTCGCTTCAATTACTTTCAGTTCTGCTTCAGTTGGTGGATGCCAATCTTCATACTCTATAATTGAAGTAAAATAAAACATGTTGTTGCTATACAAGTACATGGATAATGACAGGTTTTGGATAATTAATGATGTTGAAAAACATACATGTTGAGTAACACCATTTAACACTTGCTAATTAATCGACAAGTTTGCATGAAGGCAATAAAATATTAGTAAAACATGGCTCTCGTGCTTATGGCTGAGCTATGCTGGACATTGGCTCTTTAATCACTAGCGATATTGGGGCTTTTTATACTAGATTTGGACATTGTCATTTGGGCTATATAAAAACTAATGTCTTACTACAATTTTAACAAATTACTGCAACTCCTTAACTTAATGGTATAATGGGATGAACTTGCAATTTCATATTTATAAAGCACTTTTGTATTGAAGGCTTAAACCTAGTAATTTTTCTACATTTTTACAATGGAACCATAACTTCCCAACAACCATAACGAACAGACTTGGCTAGAGGTTAGTGTCCATGATTAAACATCTTCCACAACCTTCCTCTTCCTCTCTCTAAGAAACACCTGAAGACCATCTGATTTGTTAGTAACAGCACTGACTTTGGTCACAAACACCTCTGCATCTCTACATAGTGTCACCAATAAGGCGGGCAACAGCATTAGGTATTGACTGAAGCTTGGAAATGTGTAGTGAAGCCAACAGCCAACATAGATGACAGTTCAAGACTGAGGTACTAGTAGTCATGAAAGTCTAAAGAGTGGACAGGACGTCCAGAGGTAGCTGAGATAAGTTGCCTGATAAGATCACAGTATATACACGATGCTCGGTATATGGTATGTCGGTATGTCCCGAGGGTCAGGTAAGGGTAAGGATAAAGATTAGTCATCATTTTAAAATATGATACCTTCTGCAGCATGCCAAAAGCTACCGTATGATGCCTGCCTATCTACACAGACCGATACAGCACTTTTGTTGATTTGCGAAGAGTCTGTCAGCTTATTCCATTCAGCAAGTGCAAATGCATGGTTTCTAATTTGCTAAGTGATCGCGTGACAACAAAGTTCGCTTGAGATGAAGATCGTAATCCTCATCTGGATTGGAGAGGTGTGACAGGAGAGGAGAGGCACAAGGAGATGAATTTGTGTGGACTCAGTACATTAGAAGACAGATTTTGAAATTCATATGGGCTTGTACGCAGGACTGGATTTACAATTGGGCACCTTATGCGCGTCCATATATTTAGGGGGCCCATTGAATATGTAAACAATAATAAAATTTGTAAGCTTATATGCTTAAGGAGTTATCTGGTGGGCTAATTGTAGCATTATCATAAAATGCCACATCATCCTCTGAACGGGTATGGAATTTCGACTGTTCACCTCTTTCGCTACTTCGTAGGGCCCCTACATACTAGTGAAGGCAATATACGGCCCTCATGTCTGCTTGTATGAGAAGCTAGTGTAGTTCTACGGAATAAAGGCAATCAATTTTGAAAACGTCATGATAAAATACACTTATATTAGTATTTCATGTTCTTGAAGTGGTAAAATTCCTAACTCTTCATACCAACGTCGCCGTTCTCCATTGCGTCCACGCCGTTTACCAGATCATCCATTTTCTTATAAGGCAATACTACTACCACTGATCCATAAACAGCACATTGCGCGGATATTATTATCGCGTGCAAAGGACTTCCACCACATACATATACGAGCATCCGATAAAGGAAAGACAAAAGAAAGCAAGACAGGAGAAAGAAAGACAAAAGAAAGCAAGACAAGAGAAGGAAAGACAAAAGAAAGAAAACGGATGAAAACTATGTATGACATTGAACTGATACGTAAAAAACTTTGAAGACGTCAACAGCCTGTGATGCTATAGGATGTCGTTAAACTCTGGTATACTAATAATCTGAACCCTTCCGGCTTTTGTAAACTTAAAATTTCACAGTTCACAAACAAGGAATCTATAGTTAGGCCTACCTAAGGCTCAATAAAGCCAAGTACACTGGCCCTAGATAAATAAATATATATATATATATTTCAAACTGACGAATTGCAGTTTGATTACAAGTAGGCCTATACAACATGAACGGATGATGATAAGTTAATACGTACTGGAGTCGAATATAACTGTTGGCAGCCAAGCAATTAAGACGCCATCATGTCATACATCTAATTAACCGAGCCACCGCCAACAGCGAATGGAGGACTATTTGACTTAAGGAGATACGGGAAGCGAATTCACTTCCTCAGCTCTACACGCCGGTGCGTTATTCATTTCTCTAGAGTCCCCCATGCAGTACGTGGCAATGGCAGTGGCTGCGTCCAAATTTCAGGTTTGGAGAGATGCAGACTGCATTCTTAGCCCTTCCCTTTCTTCTTTTCGTCATTCATTCCAATTCCTTTTGTACATAGGCCTGCGTCCCTTCCCTCACCATCTTCTATATACATCCCTCCTCTTTTCCTCCTCCCTCTACTTCTCTAAATCTTTTCGAGCCACTTTCCGAGTCTCTGGCTGATTAGTTAGAGCGGACAGCTTGTTAAGCGGAGATCGAGTGCTGGTTCGATCCTCGTCAGAGAATTTACTTCGTATGAAACTTGAGCAAGTCCTTAATTCGTGCACAATTGCACTACAGTGCAACTGCAGTTGTGCCGTCGAGGCGTAGGCCTATATGTGCAATTCTTAACATGTTAGAAGCAGTGTTGGGCACGAGACCAAACCTCGAGACCGAGACCAAGACCGAGAGGTACAAGACCGAGTGGTTCGAGACCAAGACCACGACCAGGTGGTCCGAGACGTAGGCGCCGACTACACAGGGGCAACAGGGCCATTAGTCCCAGTACTCGTCAAGGTCCTGGGGCGAGGGCAATAGTTTCGCCCCAGCACTTTTTGGGACATTTGAATTTTCCAATTATAAAATGCCTGGGAGAGACGTGGAAGAATTCCTCGCCACAATCTGTGCTCACTCGGGCCATATTCTTGAAACCAAACACACAGACGTTAATGCAGTTGGAGGAAGGGAGTGAGGGAAAGACTGAGACAGGAACAGTCCTGTTGAAATGTTGCAAAACTTTGATGTGATATGCAGGACCGTACCAAGCTATAATTGCGCCCTGTGCCTAGCATTAGGGCCTAATCTGGCGCTCCCACATTTCTCAAGAAAGTGAATTTATGGAATGATTAAAGTTATTCCATCCTGAAATTTGCGACCCTTCTATATTTGCGCACTGTGCCACGGCACCACTGGATCCGCCCTGCGTAGCGGGCCATTTAAAATCCACCGAAGGTGAATAAGCTGGTCTCCCTGACGTGGCTTTTGTGGGCGCTGAGAAATTTTCGAGGATTTACATTGCATTACATTACACCCACTAATCTGACCTAGAGGCTAATCCTTGATGGATGCTCTATTTGAGCATTAGACATTACGGTCTAACGCTACCTGTCAAGCTTCTGCTTTGTAATAACATGTGTTTTTTTAGCTGATCGGAGGTTTTCGTTCAACTTCTAGCCGTTGTCCCTTTGAGCACCCTAGCAAACAGCCGAATACCCACTCTGCAGAGATTCACCAGAAGGGAATGTTACGAACCAGCACGCCCGGAGCGTAGTAGGTCTAGTCTGTTTTACTTTGTTTTGAATTCCTCCCTCACTGGGGACCACTGAGGATAATGAGAACCCGGGATACCGTAGCTTCTCCCCATCATCTCAACGCCAACAACGTGCCAAACCAGGGAGAGCGGATCAGAGATTATCTGATCACCAGCCTAGCCCGAGAGCCAGAAACATCGGCGTCACGCAACCGTGGTATCAGGTTTTAAGCTGACAAGTAAACGCTTTGATCTTAGCCAATCAATGGACCCACAAGCGACAACGCGTGCGATTCCTTAAATGGCCTTTATATTCCGGGGTTCTCGGATAACGTCTTGTTCTCGCCAAGCCTTAAAATGGTAATTTGAGAGCTCAAAAGAGGTAGCACAACGAGGCTAATCTAACTGCGGTTAACAACTGTTAAAATTCAGTCTTATACGGAAGAGTTACAAAATACGAAAGCAGTTAAATTAATACAATTAATAGTGAAGATAAATATCATATTAAATGCACATTAGCGCAGATTGACTTGATTTCCTTTTGCGCTAATGTAATCAATGGTAACACAACCGCCACCTATCGACGCTGTGGTTAGACAGACGACGATGATGGCGTTTCATCAATGATAATTATTGATCCCGAAATGTGTACGTACACAACAATATAACTGTTTAAAATTTTGACGTACACAATTTCGTTTATTATTCAAACTGACAACAACGCAGTATAATTACAGAGACAGAATGGTGCTGGCAGCCACGCAGGGCGGCCGATACGCTATGCGTGTAAATTTAATTTAACCAACACCGCCGGAACGGGTTTCGAACCCGGTTCCTCAGCTCCGCGCCTCAGTGTGTCATCCATTACTCTACGGTAAACGCCATTATATTTGTTTTAGCTATTTTTTTTAGCTCAGGCTTCTAAAAACGCTATGCCACTTTAGCACGGAACTAACAGCAATTGTACCAACAGTTATTTTGCTTAAATGATGTATATTATATAATATAAATGATCTAATTCATTTTATTACCCGCATCCCCATGCCGTGTTAAAGTGGACAGACGACGGCCGACGAGCTGGCATTTTAAAAAGCGTGATCGGTTGAGTTAAAAATAGATTTACTAATGAAATGGCTTTTACCGGCAAGTGACTCACTACAGCAGATGCCTTCGCCACGAGAAGTGCTAGGCGAGTGATGAAATAGTGAAGCAAATAATTGTAAAATGAAATGCATGGAGTTTGAAAGTTATCGATATTGGTCCTCATTCATTCAGTGTGTTTAGATATGATTTGGTACTTTAAAGAATAATTATATTGTTCTAACTGAAAACACTTAAAGAAGAAAATTGGACTTTTGAGGTTTCAAAAAAAAAACAATTTAATAACACAGTGTTTTTAAACTGAACTCTAGGGGGGCCTAGTCATGCCAGTCATCGTAAAAACAACCATCAATCCATCTCAGTGCAGAACTCGACTTACAATGTTGAACGAAGCACTTCAGTAGATTGTAGTCGTCACTTAGGCCTACAATGTAAATTCCAAACTGCTTCTTTATGTTGAATTTATGTAACTCAGTTTCGTTAGATTCTTGGATCTGCCGATAACGAATCTCGTTGGCTCTATATAGCATGCGACTATAGCAGTATCATCATCATCATCAGCAGCAGCAGCAGCATCGTCGTCGTCAACAGTTTCTGACCACTGCCATTTGGCGGCAATGGTTACAAACAAATGATCTCCATTGCCTTAAGTAATTTGTCAAATCCATTGTTCTTCTCTATAATTGATTAATTCTGTCTTTTAATCGTCTCGTGTATAACATGGTATGTGACCGGCGACATAATATTACTACGTACGCAGCGAGGAGGAGGAGGGGGTTTCGAAATTCGGCATTTGTGTACAGGTGCGTATGGCGGGGCTAGGGGTCCCGAAAATGTGTACGTGCACAACAATATAACTGTCTAATTTGACGTACACAATTACGGAATATTAAAATCAGAACCGTAAATCCAATGTTGGATTCAGAGGCGGTGATGTCGTTTGACAGGTAGAAGACACCCAATGAGAGGGGTAGAAAATGTGTGGGGAGGGGGGAAACATATAACGTATCCCTCTCTGTAAGAGATGGGGGACTTGTTCCCCTAGACCCTCGGGATCGCCGCCTCTGCACGGACTATATTCCTGCTCGATCAATTGTATGTAGCATAACTGAGGATAGGAGAGGCCTGGCAGAGGAGAATGATCGGGGAGCAGGACACCTGGGCTTAGATAATACATTTCCACATTATGCAATGTAATTTGAACCTACGTACACGAACAAGGTACATAAAAGGAGAAGAATTATGCAGTGTCGACGTCCAGCCAGAGTGGGAGGGGAAAGACTGAAAGTCTATGCGACCCTGAGAATGAGCCAGTTCATCGCGAGACATACTATTATATGCCGTCTCTGTATTACGAATCTCAGTGTACAGAGGATACTCTTAAATAAATGGCATGATAAATAATGTGCTGTATTGTCTGGCTGTTCGGATCGCCTTTAAAATCAATAAACAGTGTTATCTCTCGCTCTGGAAGGTGTCATGGTAAATATTCCTATAAAACTAAACATGACAGCAGATATCATGGAGTATAGTATAGATATTGGTTCATAATAATTACAGTGTTTAAAACCAAACGATCGAGAGAGAGGAGACAGACAGACAGACAGACAGATAATTTTTTGGTAATTGTAATGGTAATTATGAATTTACATAGCATAATGCAGCAGGGTCTAATGTGGTTCAAGAGACGTTTAGTCTGTGTTGCAATCATTACAAGTTAGCCTGGAACACTTAACAGTTCACTTTCCCTAGCTTCATCTTAGAAGCTGCGAGAGTGTCCAATAGGAGTAGGCCTAGGCCTACTGTCCAAATCTCCAAATCATTCCATAAGGCTGGAACTCTTGCACTGTAGAATGTATGCCCTAGGCCTAATAAAATTATTCATTTCGGCTTCTTAATTATAATTTATGTCCTCGTCCTCGATTTGCTTAGGGTTAAGATCATGCTTTTGAACTTCTGCAGAGAATGGTTCGATTTGAATGAGGCTCACTAGGCAACAATAACTTTAATTGTTTGGCATACTGACAACTTGTATTAATCCCAGAAGGACAGTTCATATGCAACTTATAATATCATGAAGTGTAGTTAAATGCATTGTCTAGGAAGTAGGAGAGAACCAATAAGGACACAAGCCTCGCTTAATTAACTATGGGGTCGCCTATTATCTAAATTCCATGGTCACTGATTTGTCCGCTGAAAATAAAAGAAGCTAACCATCATACTTACTAACTAATAACATTTGCATTTTCAAAACAGCTTACATGTTAGTAAATCATTGAGGCACTACTATAATTAATAAGCGTAACTGGTCTTTCAACAGTCCTTCAAGTAACCAATACTCCACAGGGTCTTAAATAGGAAGAATGTGGGTGCATTTCGAATACTAATTGGTACTGCATTGAATGCATTCCATTTTTTAAAGTATGTTACTGAACCAGTAAAGGCCTAGTTCGAAGGCTTGGTGTTTGTAATTCTGAAACAAAAAGTTGAAGTAAGATTTGTAACTAAAATTGCCATAATGACAACTTTGCATGCGTTGTGTGTATCTCTAAATGATAATGGCATCAGATTTTTTAGTGAAATTTAGTAATAGTCAGTGGCTACATACAATTTTTAAATTGTTTTATATAGTAATATATTCGTGGTTGTCGTGTGAATATCTGGAATAAATGAAACAGGAAGACCACTTAGGGAATAAACAGATGGCATTGAAGAATGACATTGAAGAATGGGGTGGAATAAATTACGACTGGCTTGGTGACAGTTGAAATGGCTTGAGGAAAGGGGGCTGGGGGAGAGGGATGACAGGGCAGGATAGGCGGTCAGATCATAGGATCGTTGGAATTGAATTCTTGCCTCAGTACCTTTTACTGAAAGTCGGTGCCTATGGTCCGAGACCAAGACCGAGGGTCCGATCGAGGCCAAGACTAAGACCGATGCTCTTTTTTATAAACAATTCAATTTATTAAGACGCTAAGACGGAGTACCACGCTTAAAACATTAATTTTATTGTTTAAGACTACTAATCTTAATAATGGTCCAGAAACAGTCTTACGGGCCACTCTGAACTTTTGCGGGTTCAGCCCTTGGTTTCGGCCTCAGAATATCACACTATAAATTACTTACAGTATATATATATATAGGCCTACGTTAGGTAAATACTTTAAGACAAGTAGATTAAATTAACGTTCCGTTCGAATGATGTAGGCCTACTTGTACTCGGAAATGTAGATTAATGGTGACAACATAATTAGTCTATTACATTGTTCAAAAACCTTGAAATTTGTGAAAGCAAATTTTGAAATGGCTGGTTCCGTTGCAAATGCATTTTTGCCCACAGTAGGCCTAACATGTATATATAGATGGTCAACACGCCATAAATCGATACCAATCACGTAGGGCCTAAACACCGGTGTCTCTAATTGAATATAACCGATAAATACCAAAACATCTCTGATACGGCAGAAGACCAAGAACGCTAACCTAAGACGGAGACCAATCCCAAGACCGTTCCTTTAAGACCAAGACCAAGACCGACGCATTCGAGACCAAGACCAAGACCGATGGTCCGAGACCAAGATTGATGCATTCGAGACCAAGACCAATTAAGACCGCAGTTTTTCGGTCTCGAGACCGCAGTCTAGGTCTCGAGACCACATTCCTGGTTAGAAGGGCAATATCAAGTTACAGTGTTAGGGGTGAACTTGATCCCAATGCCCCCCTAATTGGTTCTTTACCGTTTTCAATAACATCACTTACTTAGGATCTATGGTGCGTACGTATTTCTTCTGCAACCCCACACCTGCCGCAGAGCGGTAATTCTTTGAAATTACAGTTGTAGGGTAGAACTTGCACCCTCAATTTGATCCAGATGAACCCTTGATCCTTCGCCGTTTTCTATAACATTACTTACTTAGGTCCTATGGTGCGTATTCCGTCTGCAACCCCACACCAGCCGCAAAGCGGCAGTTCTTTGAGCAACTTAATTTTTTTAGCCTATATAGACTTGCCTGCGATTGGTCATGGCATAACGCAGAGGCAGTCGTTTGTCATCCTCGCTGAATTGTCGACTACCCTTTCCCAGTCCTACAGCTGATACCTTCTTATTAATTAATTAAACAATTCATTCATTCATTTATTCGTTCATTCATTCGTTCGTTAATTCATTCATTTATTCATTCATTCATTCCGAGAATTTACGTAGCGCCACATCAAGGAACCTACCCAAGACCCGAGAAGGTTCGGCACTGCCTGTCAGATTAAGAGGCTGGAGGTACAAGAAGCTAGGTTTCACTTGATGAAGGAGCGCAGACCCTTACGGAGACAGAACGACACATATCCGAAAGGTAGGACGGGTATAATAGGCCTACCGTATACCGCCAAACTGCCGCCGCTCTCTCAAAAGAGATGCGCATCGAGACAAGAAGCCAATGTAAAACATCGTCCATGTAGGCCCTAAGCAGATGCGAATATATAGGCGTATTTAATTTTAAAAACGATCAGGTCGGGCAGCTGAACGGAAGACCCGATCAAGAAGTCGACGTGCCTCATCAAGCCATAACGACAGCTAGGTTGGAGTGCTGACAGATCCTTTGGAGGTCGGCTTTGACGTACGATAGAAATCCGCAACAGTATGACTCCACACTTCTCCTCCAGCTGTGATTGGTTCACCTAAATGTTGGCGGTAGGCGCGATGGGAAGCGCTACTGGTTGAGCTAATAGGTTGGAGCAGATGATTGGTAGGTGACTCCTCCAGATGTCTGTTAATACAGACATACATTCAGACAGGCAGACACATACAGGCACACTACAAGGTACACGCATGGACGCGCACAAATGCACACGGTCATAAAAATAGACCAACGCGCGCAGACATTTGCACCTAATATATGCTATACAAATGAATTTATTCTTATTGCTTACCTTACTTTCTATTGACTCTCTTACCACTCCGAGTACGTCTGCTCTGCAATTGCATGTTATGCTTGTTTTGTGAATGCGTGTTATTTGATTGTTCATATCTGCTGTACCCGTATGGCGTTTGCAGGTGGTTCAATTAATTAAGTACACACTTACTTACCTAATTAGTGTCTATTCAAGTTCACTCCAATTGTTACCTCTATACACCGCGCAGAGTGCAATTGCTGTAAGAGATTGAGGTACTGATTAAACGATTGGAGTGAGTAGCCGATTAGTCGGTCAAGATGAGGTCCGCTTCTCCGTCGAGTTTGGTATTCTGCATTCAACTCTCAATTCGTTGCTGGCATGAATATAACAACAGTCACTGATAGTCATCACGATACCAAGAGAACTGAGTTCAGTTTCTAAGATGAGCCTTTCTTTTTGAGCAAGAACACGCTTAACTGGGAAAGTTCAATGCTTTACAACTATAATTATATAATTATAACTGTCATTTGTTGTGTTAAAGATTGTCGTTCGTTGTAATATGCGGAAGTAATCGACACTGGCCTAAATACGATGTTGCGTTCTTAGCAGAACACTGCTTTCGACCAACCTCATTGCTTTCGACCGACCCAGTCATCGATGACATTTTTTCGACGATTGCAAGAAGGCCCTGATCGCTGCCTCGTTCTCATTGGCCTCTTTTCGGGCAGGGCAGATGGTAGGATTCGGCGGGCAGTTGTATCGACACGTGACCTCCGATGGCGCTACGTCACTATCGGCGTAACCGTATATACAGAGCATCTGATCAACTCTTCCATCTGGCAGGATGCGCCAAACGAAGGTTCCTTGGCGCTATAAAATATCAATTCAAGCGATCGTACTACAATCTAAAACGCTTTACTAAAAACCTTTAAGAGATTTACAGGACATCAGAACAGTCCAGATACAAACAATGTAATATCCACTCGATATTTAACCTTTTGAGGATTCATGTAAGCAATTAATCTAGATACAAACAGATATAATTTTTACATATATAGAAACCATTCAAAATTCGACCACGCTGTATGAATGAGAAATTACAATATGGTACACCAATTTATAGAAATTTAGGGTGTGGTGTAGCACAGGCTGGGCAATTATTTTAAAAAAATCACATGGTTTCACTGATCAGTCATTAATATTCACCTAACCCTCACTTGTCTTTACCTTGTAATCAATTGTGCCCTGCCAAATGGATGGGGCAAGAGGGAAGAAATGCCTATAGGCCCGACGGTTTTTAGGGGCCTGGGCCTAGCCCGCATTCAACTTATCAAATTTTGCATCAATTGAAAAAAGATAATCATTTATGCCTTGTTAAACATACACCGTATCTCAATAAAATCTGTGCATAATTGTTTCAGTCAGAATTTCGTCAAATTTCCACTAATTTTAATAACTTTTGGTAGGTAGATGGCAAAATGGCTGAAATTTTATGCTATAAAAATTTTTTCCCTTTACCTGACTCATATCACCGCACTACCTAGTTAAACATGGATGTACCAATTTATTTATATGACGCTTACATTTAATTACTTTCAACAAAGATACCTGACGACCGAATTAGCACGCAGTAAAGTAAAATATGGTTTACTTAGCTGGGTTTTTAATTCTTATGACAGATGTGCTTAAAAGTGTTAGAATTGGTGCTCGAAATGTTCCCCGATTACACGGACATAAGCGCTTAGACAGCGACGCCACTGGCTGATAGCAGCATTAACGATCGAGACTGGTCGTATCGCGCCCACTCGTCGATCAGACTCGTTTTGAGTTTGTCGACGTTGGCTATTCTGGAGCGGTTAACCTTCTTCTGCAGCACACTCCATAATGCTATATTCGACCGGATTAAGATCTTGTTAACTCGGCGGCCACAGTGTTGGAGGGATAAGTCGGACGTCTCTCTCGCTCCAGGAAACAGACGGTGTCGTTTGCTCGATGCGCCGGGGCGCCATCTTGTTGAAAGACAAACACCTCGCCCTGGGATATCCGGCGTATGTCTGGCAGTACATGTAGCTTTTGGGCAAGATGGTTGTCGGGATAATATGGCCCAGTCATTCTGACACCCGGCTCGATGAAATGGAGTTCAGTGCAGCCAAGTAATAAATTTTAAGCGTTATAAAAAAAATTGGTACATCTGTGTGCTTAACAAGGTAGTGCGGTGATATGAGTCAGGTGAAGTGCAAAATTTATATATGGCATAAAATTTAAGCCATTTTTCCATCTACCTACCAAAAGTTATTGAAATGGGTGGAAACTTGACGAAGTTTTGACATAAACAATTTTGCACAGAGTTTATTAGACACCGTGTAATATTACTGACAGTGACACTGAACTGCAACAGTTTTAACTTCATGCATCCGAATATTATGCATATGCCTACCATTCTTCGCTTTAAAAAGACTATGTTCCGTCTAAGAGGCTTGTGACTGCTCTGCCTAGGGGTCCGACATCTCTCTGCCTAACGACCCGGAATTTCTGTCGACGGGCCGGGTCTTTCGCTAAACTGGAAATGAAAAAATCGTCCATATGTTGAAGATTTTGTAGGGACCCTTGACTGCTACCGACGCCATGGAACTTATCACAGTGTATTGCATGTGGTAAGTACCTGTCCTCTGTTTGGGTAATTGGGATCGAGCCTTGAGTTATATTCATGTTCATACGAAATGTCCTCCGCAAGAAATCGTTGATAGCCTCCGTCCTTCTGTCTCAGCCAATTAGCAGGAACTGTCCATAGAAACAGAAATCTCAACGTTTTAATTATCGCGTCAGTTTCAGGGTGCAATTCGTAAAGTCGTGGGCATGCGTGACAGCAGTTTTGTGGAGTTTTTTCTGTCCCTATATTAGAAGTATCAGGATGTAAATAAACAACTGGCAAACTGGCTATAAATTCAGTGCCTTGCAAAAGTATCGTAGACTATTATCATATGGCGTTGGATATTATTCATATTAATGCATGTTTATTTAATTGAGATCCTGTAGGGCCTACTTATTCCGTGTGCAGGTCTTCGATTGCTGTTGGCCGCGAATCGAGTATTTCCGTGAATTCCGGATCCTCGATATTGGAAGTCATTTCTGGAGGTCGTATCCAAGGTGTTTGAAGGGGTCGAGGTCACGTCCGGTTGATCTGACGACCTGTGTAGCCACCATTTTCCGCCATCTGTGTCGATGCCACGGGTCAGGACGTCACAGACTGGCTGCATCATGATCTTGACATCACCACACAGGACACGAGCGCTGTGTGCGGCAACCTTGGGACAAGAAGTGCACGAGTCACGAGGCTGTATAGGTTGGCCAATCACGTTCGTTCTCGGAATCTCAGGAAGCCCACAGGGCGGTGGGTAGACCATTCTTCCAAGCTCTTGCTCATCAAGAAATATTCGAAAACTGTTCGGACTAAATAAACACAAGCATAGCCTGTTCAGATCGTATACAGTTGCGACTTTGAAGGGGCCACGGAGGAGCCTAGGTAACCTGAGAGAGGGTCAGTTGGATGTCTGGTTTCCCTAAAACTGAAAGTGGACTAACATTTTGAGGGCCTCCGAAAGATCCACAAACTCAGTTGGTGGGACGCTGTCCCCTCCATGCCGGTTGAGATGTAAGTCTATGTTACATGCATGAGGCTGGTAGCTATAATTGGTAATGCGAGGTCGAGCTGTTGGCAGGTCCTGAGGAAAGCCTCCACGTGGCATTATCTGGCCAGACTTCCTTTTGCCAATTTAACCTCTCGTCGGTCATTGATGCTTGTCTGTCTCAACAGATTTTTTTCAGCATTTGTTGAAAGGGCCGCACTCCTGTCTGCCTGAGACTCTATACATGTAGTTAGAAATGCCCTTGGCATTTGCATGAACTCGAGGACCCTAGGCTTGGGACACAGCTGTCTACTCTGCCTATAGATCCCGTATATATAGGCTTTGGCATACGCGTCATGGCTTAATGGCATGCATGTATATGGCCTGTGCCATTTTGCTGGAAGAATTATGGAGCGCCTTTTGAAAACCTTCAATTATGACAGTTCTAGATCTTCTTGCATTCCTCATTCTCATTTATATAACGTCTTAGTATGAGAAGAAGTGGCTTCTCTAGGCTATAGCCTAGGAGGGCAAATAGGCTATTTGTAAACCAGCTGGAACAGGTGACGATATATATATATAGAGGACGGGCTGTAGAATGTAGATACCTATGTCTGAAACGCCCCTTATGGGTTGAGTTTGTGCTTGAGTCTCGGACAGATGTGTTGCCACGTCAGGCTCTCACAAATCTCCGTTTGTATTATGTAAGGCCGATTTAACAGTTTTCGGAGGGTATTTGCTATTATGCTCATAAGTTGAGAGAGTCATTGACGTTGCTGGCGTTCGCCGTCTGTTTGAGAGTGCGTTGATGTTTCGTGTTTTGGACTTTGAAGGACACTGGAAAGTTTAAGTATTTCTGTTTATTTTGTCTTATTGTTTTGTTGCGGCTTTCAATACAAGAATGAACCTTTGGACAACGAGCTTGTTTAGAAGGTCGTAACAATATATATATATATATACATATATATATATATAGTGTTCACAGATCCAAGCTCTACGCCAATTTTACATTCTATCATCAGACTATGTATATTTCTATATATGTCGAGAAATTCAACGTAGGCCTATAATGTAAATTTATACAGACATGTTGGTGCTTGGTTCTTTCTTGTTGCAACCATTTGGTGTTGAAGAAAGGTCCGTAGCCACGATCAAAAAATTATAGTGATTTTAGTTTTATGAGGCTGAATTAAAGTCGTTCGCAATGTTTAAATTATCAAGGAACAACTGTTTTAGCTATAATGTCGAAAAGTTAAGTCGAAGACTTCAAAACCCGTTTAGCATCGAGTTAATCTCATGTACTAACTTCCAATCACATGACGTCATATCATTTTACATCATAAACTGTTTGTCATGATGATCCGTGGCTGTTAACAGAATACACTCGTCGCTCATTATTTTGGGTTGCCATGCACTGCTAGCCAGCATGAATATTATTCTCACGTCTAGCACAATTTGGCTACCTAAATGGTGAAAGGTTGATACACGCAGCGTCACAAAATAAACTGTGCAAAATTGTTTCTGTCAGAACTTCATTAAATTTCCACCTATTTGACAAACTTTTGGTAGGTAGATGGCAAAATAGCTGAAATTTTATGGCTATATATAAATTTTCCACCTCACCTGACTCGTATCACTGCACTACCTTGTCAAACACAGATGTACCAATTATATATATATGGCTTACATTTTATTACTTGCAACATGACGACCGAATTAGAACGCAGTAAAGTAAAATATGATTCACTTAGCAGAGTTTTTAATTGTTATGACAGATCGGCTTAAAAGTCTTAGAATTGGTGCTCGAAATGTTCCCCACTTACACGGACACAAGCGTATAGACGGCGAAGCCACTGGCCGATAGCAGAGTAAACGATCAACTGGTCAAAGCGCGCTGACTCGTCAATCAGACGCGTTTTGAGACTTCGTCGACGTTGGCTATTCTAGAGCGGTAAACCTTCTCCTTCAGCACACTCCATACGCTATATTCGACCGGGTTAAGATCCAGTTAATTCGGCGGCCACTGTGTTGGAGGGATAAGTCGGACGTCTCGATTGATCTCGCTCCAGGAAAGAGACGGTGTCGCTTGCTCGATGCGCCGGTGCACCATCCTGTTTCAAAGACAAAAATCTCGCCCTGGGATATCCGGCGTATGTCTGGCCGTAGCTTCTGGGCATTCACTCTGGCACTCGGCTCGATGAAATGGAGTTCAGTGCAGTCATTGCAAGTAATAAAACTTTAAAAAAAATTGTTACAAGTTACAACTACATGTCTTTAGCAAGATAGTGCGGCGATATGAGTCAAGTGAAGTTGAAAATTTATATATGGCATAAATTTCAGCCATTTTGCCATCTGTTTGCCAACATTTATTAAAATTGAAGAAAATTTGACGAAGTTCTGAAAGAAAAAACTGTGCACAGTTTATTTTGACACGGTGTATAAGCATATGAGTCCACTATTACATTGCAGCCTGCAAACGGCTATACCTACGTGTACATGCATGCATAGGCCTACCTAATTAAGGGGGGGGTATTTTGTCTTTAAATCATATATCCTTGAAGCGATTGACTTTATTCCATTCGCCGATTATGCTGTGGAGATTTGCACTCAGACATGTAGCCTAGTTCTTATGTAGTATGTAAGCATTAGAGAAGTAAATTGTATATCGCCCTTTCAGTAACTCACAAAAGCGATTCGACACTTTAACAAATAGGACAGCCGATCATTGTGTGTTTATACACGCTGAAGTGTAGGGCGGAGACCTAGAGGTGAGGGGGCAGCCGGGGACGGTCACCTCAAAATTGTAAGTGAGGATTGGAGCTGCCTATAGGCTATACCTCCACTCACACACACACACATACACACATACATGCATGTATGTATGTACTTACGTACGTACATGTATGTACATGTATGTACATGTATGTACGTATGTATGTATGTATGTACGTATGTATGTATGTACGTATCTATGTATGTACTCATTCTGGAAACATTCAACAATTTTTAGATGCAAAGATAACAATCTTTGCAACAGCAGATGGCAACATGAACCAAAATCAAGAAATTAAATAACTTAAAGAGGATTTGTAGGCCTAACCAGTTTCCGGTTCTTTGTATAAGTACTAGACTAGGCTTACTAACTTGTTTCATAGTCTGAAACTGTGAAACCAATTAATTTATAATTTATTTATTAAGGTATAGCCTTATTTTATTATTAGCTACATTGTTACAATAACTTACAAAGTTTGTAAAAGAATTGAAGAAATTCCCCCTAAGACTCAAAATATTCCCCTAGCTGAAATTTGAGGCAATTACATACGGACCCCCCCCCCTACCTGGACGCCTCTGAGTCTATAATAGGCTTTGCCTCATTGACGGGCTCACTTCACTTCTCTAGTTTCGTTGCATTGTGCGTTTTGGATATTTGAGTAATGGGTCATGCCGCGTTGCTGTCTTTTTAGAAATAAGGTGAGTTTATAGCAGTCGACAAACGATTTCAAGTTTCTTCAAACGACCTAACATTAGTAACACTAGTAGGCCTAGGTATACGAAGTGTTTAACGCCGTAGCATAATTTAGATGTTTTACCGCTTGACGCGTGACTGCTTGTTTGTAAATTGTCTCGGTGATCTCTAATGACTCTTGAGTTGAGTTGTTATCTAGCCTACATGTTAAAAATACAGAAAGGCTATTCTACACTTATATATATGCCTAGGCCTACCCGGTCTCTTATATACTGATATACACGCATACCATTGATATCATAATTATGTTCGTTTCTAGTACAATCTGCCTATTTCCGTAGCAACCCAATGCCACCGACCTTTCTTTCACATGTACCGTACAGCGCAATATAAGCTTAAGTGTTCGTTACAATTACTTGAATTACAATTATATTGTCTGTTAAAATGAGCGATAATTGTAGGTGGGAGAGACTCTTATATAGAGTACGCTATACCTATAGGTAAGACGCTATAGGTAAGACGTATTCCACAGTACGCTGTATACCTATAGGTCTATGAAAGACGTACTCTAGCTAGAATACGCTATACCTGGAGTCATCATGTAGGCCTACTCTAGAGTGCATGTTACCTGGTCATCATTCAGGCATGACGTACTCTACCTTGGTGTCATGTACTCTATAGAGTCCGCCCTACCTAAGGCATGGCATGTGTACTCTAGCACAAACGCTGAATAGCACTTCATTGCAATGCACATTTTGGCCACTGAATGGAACTGGGTTAATAGGGAAAATCCAGCATAAGTGGAAACTGCACGGGGGCTGAAGGCATTCGAACTGCTTTAATGTAAGCGGAATTATGGCAAGATTTCTTAACTAAGTAGAAGCTGAATTTATGAAAGATTACTTTCTTAAACAGAAGCTGGATTGATTGAGAAATGCTTGTTTAAATGGAACTGGATTAATGGGAAAATCCATCTTCAGTGGAAACTGGGGTGATGAAAAGCATTCTGTTTTAATGGAAGCGGAATGATGACAAGATTTCTTATTCAAATAAAGGTTGATTTGATGAAAGAAATTTTGTTTAATTAGAAGCTGGATTTGTGAAAATAAATATGTTTTACTAGAAGCTGGATTGATGACAAGAATACTGGACTAATGGAAGTGGGAATGATGAACAGATATCTGTATAACAAGAAGCTGGATTGATGAAAATAATTATGTTTAACTAGGAGTTGGGTTGTTGAAAGGAATCATGCAGTCCAGCTTCTAGTTAAAAGGGGCTCTTAACATTAATCCAACAATTAAAAAAACCTTCATGGGAAAAAACTGAAATAAGAAAAGAACCCATACGGTAAAAAACTTGATTGGAAAAAACTGAAAAAGAAAAGAACCGATACGGTCAAAAAAGAGCCTTCATGAACAAAAAAAAGAAGCTATATACATGGCCACATGAATAAATTTTACATGTGTATATGTGTACATTGTATGTATATATATACATATATACAATATGTATGTTTAAATATGTAGGAATAAAATGTAATAATCATTTATATGTTATGAAATATCAACAACAACCATATGTCGAATATTGCTGTCTCAGCAACCTGTCGTGCAGAAATGGAATCAATAACAACACAAAAGAAAGAAAGAAAACAGAAAGACAAAAGAAAGAAAATATAGGCCTAGGCCTAGAGATAAAGGATTAAAACTATATACGAAATCGAACTGAAATGTAACAAATTCTGAAGACGTCAACAGACTGTGTTGCTATAAGATGTCGTTAAGCTGTTGTTGAATAATGAACCATCCAACCATCATTCAAGCAGAAACTTTTATCAATCCATCTTCAATTTGGGCAGCAATTTTTTCATCATTCCTGCTTCCATTAAAAGGGCAGCCTTTTCATCGATCCACTCTCAAGGTAAAACCTTTTCATCATTCCAGTTTATGTTTAAACGGAACTCCTTTCATCAATCCAGATGCTAGTTAGACGCTCATTCTAATCATTAATTCAACTTCCAGTTGAAACCGCTTTCATTTCACCATTCCACCTTCTAGTTACAATCTGTTCATCGTTCAGGCTTCCATTTAAATGACATTCTTTATATTCAATTCAGCTTCTAGTTTACCATTATAAATTCCTGTTTCCATTGAGGCTGAAATCTTTTCATCATTCCCGCTTTCATTTCTGCAGAATTCTTTTCATAATTCGTGCTTCCATTCAAGCGGAAAGCTCTTCATCAATCCAACTTCGAAATTAGGAAGAATTATTTTCATCAACACAGCTTCTGCTTCAACCAACTCTAAATCGCATGATATGTGCATGTGCATGATAAGGGCTGTGTGCATAGGCCTATGGGCCTACTTTACAGACAAACTACGGTTTCTCCAGGATTACTGCGTGGTAGGCCATTGCGCACATACGTATCGTATTTAAACAACCTATTAATAAATTCAAATAGTCGATATACATATAATGCACTAATTGCACCATCTCATTTATGCTGGGTAAGTAAGTAAATGGGGTGCTAATGTCATGAGGAAAATGTCCTGCGGGGAAATGTTCAGCTGGGAATATCCGGGGGCGTGTCCGGTGGAAATGTCCGGTTACCGCCTGAAATGATGATGATGATGGATTTAATTGCAGCCTAGCTCCAGACTCCAGGAAATCTTGCTAGAGTCCATCATACCTGACCTGATGCCCTCTTGTTTAGGCATGCCGTAGGCCTACTCTAGAGTCCAGTACGGTACCTGCAGGTATCATGGACTCTTAGAGTACAAAATCCTGCCTCCTACATCGGCTTGGTCATAGACTCATAGAAGCAAGACCCCACGAGACTGAACATAGGGCTATAGGCTACCTGTCCAGTGCACTGATTAGTCATCTTGTTTGCCCACCCATCTGTCTCCGTCTGTTTATATCTCTGTATGACTTGAGTTGTAGGCCAACACTTCGTCTATAATTGCAGGATTCACGCAGGACTTTATATAGAGGCTTAAGTTCATATGAAGTTTACCCGACAGCGATCCCATAGACCTCTAGGCTTCATATGCCTACATCTTACGTATCACGTTTCAATTGCGACGATAGTGGTGTGGGTAAGGACCTTACGTTGTAGGCGTATTTGCTGAAATACTGAAAATATTCTGTAAACAGTAACGGCGCTGTGCAGCAGTGACGTAATTTTTTCATTAGAAAATATTATGCAAACAATGCCACTGGACGAAGAACAATGTTTGGCCAATAGGTGCTGCAGACGAGCACTAGAAGACGCACAGGCTCGTTTTATTAAACGAACACATGCTTAAATAATAGCCTAGGCCCTAGCCTAGCCTAGGGCCCTGCGGGTTCTCGTGGGATAGGCCTACGTTCGGGTCGCCGGTTAGGCGTATATGACGGTCGATCGGTGGATAAAGGCACAGATTTTGGAACATACATTAATTTATTCATCATGCACATGATCGTCTCTAGCTTCCTCCCTAATTAGGTCTATTTGCCTGGTTTCTTCCCTTGTCTGGTTAATAAATCTTTCCATTCTCTCCTCTATCTATATCCTCTGTTTCTCTATTAGCTCCTCCATCAACTGCACCTGTCTATCAAATTTAAGCAGGGGTGCCAAAAACCAAGATTTAAAAAAAATCTAAAGCTGGTTTTTTGTTTTTTTATGTTTAAAATTTTTTTAAATTTCGGTTTTTGGTTTTTAGTTTTCCTTTGAATATTCTTTATTAGACTACCAGCAAACGCACAGTAGCTTACATAATGTATAAACAATAGTATCAAATTTAAACAAGGTCAAAGAACATTCTCGTATTGAAAGTACTCTTGACAAATGTACCAACGTTAGCTAGGATGGCACCAACGGAAATTGCAAATAGACAAAATGTGTCAGCAATAGGATTCTTGGAATAGGAATAGGAATGCAAGCCATAAAATGCACTTAGATCAATACAAGTCTAAAATGTGGCTTACGTTATTTAGCCAAAGGTCTGTTCGTGGAATTAAGTAATTATTTTTGGTACAGAAGCTTTTTATATCAAGATTAAGGCCTATATGCGTTAGCAATCTTATAATCCATGCATAGATGTCGCTAAAAATTAAAAATGATTGACCTGTGCGGATTCTGGAACAAGCTGTCAACGCATGTCAAATGTTGACAGTGAGTTTTAGAGATTTTTGAAAATTAACAACAAACGAACGGATCATCTTAGAATGTTGGGAATAGGCGCGTTTGAATGCATAATACTATGATTTGAGGTATGCTGTGGGAAAGTTTCGTAACGCTTGCGCGCTGCCCAAAATATTTATGTTCACCACATTTGCTATTTACATACTGCAAATGTTCTGTCATTCTGAAAATGTTTTCTCCTAAAAATGACACCTAACCAGTGGGGGCTCTTGGTTTTTCATCAGGAGGGGCCAAGGGGGGCCGAGGACCCGGGAGGGGTGACAATGGGATGCCCGAATTTGTCGAAACTGAGAGTGCTAGGTATAGCTCCACACTGAGTGACGTCGGCCAGATACATGTATATGCATTATAGAGCAACATGAATTCTTCAAATAAACAAACTAAATATTTGGAAATAGAATGAATTTATTTAAAATTAAGCATTAACTATGCACATTACATACACTTAATGAAAAGCAAGTTTACGATTGTCATGTCAAGTGTCAAACTGATCCACAAAGGTACTTATGGTAATAGACTCTGCACGAACAGATTCAATCGACAACATTGTCAGACTACGTAGACGAATATCGGACATAGTGCTTTTTAGATATGTATTAATTAATTTCAGAGCCGAACAGCTTTTCTGACAGGCTGTTGATGTTACAGGTAAAACAATGGCTATGTTCGGCATTCTGTACACTTAATGAAAAGCAAGTTGTATGGTTCCAGAAACAAGTCAGAACTATCGTTGTGGTCATATTAGTTGCACGTAAACTTGAATGCAATAGCAGTCGCCCAACGTCGGGAATTTCATGGTTGAGGTTCTTAACATTACTGTCATACAAAAGTGCAAATACACAACATTATCATTATAATTATTTCTAGAAGACATATGTTTTGGCCTAAATAGCAATAAGTGAATGGTCAGAGAATCATCTATCTAGTTCAGAAATCTGCTGCCTAAATGTGGCCTGTGTGTTCACTTGAAAACGTTGTCCCACAGTTTCATCAACTGCCAAGCTAGAAAAACGGATAGGCATTAAGCAGACACATTGCATAGTTAATACTGGGTCAATTTAACAATTCATACTTTACTCTTCTGCCTTTACAAAGATCCCGTTTCAACTTTATTTTCTTTGAAAGAGGCCGTTTTATGTCTGAGAACGTCTACAGCTGCAGAAAGTCAACACTTGAAGATTGGAGTTGAATTGATACAATATGTACATACATAGTGTCTGGTAATAATAACAGACATCTTGAGCCTTCAACTGCTCTTTCTACATATTGCCCCATCAACATTCTCACTGATCTGCAGGAATTGCCTTGCCGGATCCCTAGGATGTAACTCACTATGTGTTTCAACTCATTTCTTAGGCACAAGAGAACTTGAAGCAAAAACGTATAACCTTTCAATTATAAGTAATGCAAAAATCTCTAGCTTCTGCAATAGATTCATTAACTAAAATTATATTCAATTAAAGTGCACGGCAATGGATATAAATGGCCAGTACCCTCCAACTGCCTTTCAACTGCTGGACACTCTTATTAACACTGTTCATTACACTAGCACCATCATAACCTTGACCAACTAAACCTGAACCTATGTTTGTCCCAAAGTACTTAATAGTATCTAAAATAAGCTATCACAATTACTTTGCATCTAATCTGATTGCTGATTTGAAATCTTGAAAATATTCATTCACTCTTTTGTTGGCAAAAACTCGTATTACAAAGAATAGCTCTTCCTGTGGCTAATATCCTTTGTCCCATCTGCAAGGATTGAAAACTATATAGATTCCTTGACCTCTTCTATTGCCTGATCCCTGACCATATCTATTTCTAAGAATTCTAAGCAAGTAACTAAGTGATCCTGCGAGAATGTGCAGAAAAAGTAATTTCAGATTTCGTTATGCAATTTAGTACTTCGTGCCTTTGGAATGCCCCGATAAAAAATAATTCTGAATTTCATCATGCATTATTCCTTAGCAAGTAAATATTAAATCTAAGTGACACCATAATAATATTTCACAGCACTTTGGGAAAAAATCTGGAGGGCCACAAGCTCAGTTGGGGGGCCATAGCTCCTCTGTGGAGCCACCACCTAACTGTTTCTGTAACGCGCCTTTAAGTAATTATTAAGGCGCGATATAAGTGTTAGTTGTATTGTATTGTCATTAAGCGCCATATATTTAGTATCAAGCTTTGGTAAACCTATAGTTTAGCGTATTTATGTATTGCTCAGATCCTGTATTTTAGCATATTTAATTATTTCCTTCATTGTGTAAGTAGTAACCTTATTGATGATAATAATAATTATGCTTTACATGGAAGCTGGATCTGTAAAAGAAATTTTTAAAGCGTATTTTAGAGTATTTCATTAAACAAAATGTTGATCAGAAATTGCACTATATTTCATCACGATGCCATTTTGTCATCAATCTAACTTCTAATTATGCATGCTATTTTCACCGATCCAGCTTCCATTAATGTGTATTTCTCTTCGTCGATCCAGCTCCATTTAAGTATGTTTCTGTTCATCAATCCATCTTCCATTTAGGTATAATTCTGTTCAGCAATCGGGTTTTTGCTTCATCGTAACGACATTCTCGCATCAATCAAGCATGATATTTTCACCAATCCAGCATCCATTTGAGCATATAATTTCTTTCATCAATCCAGTTTCTACTTGCACATTATACTTTTTCATCGAACCCATCTCCATTTGAGCTATAGTGCAACATTTATTCACGCCAAATAATTAAATACGCTATTTTTTCTGATAAAACTTTTGTGGAATTAAATATGCTAAACTATAGGATTACCCGAGTTTTTTATTTAGATAAGTCTTATGGGTAAGAATGTAGATTTTTACCCCACCCCAAGTGCTACCAAACTTTTCTGCGGCCGAACAACATCTGTCTTAGGCTCCTCTATTCATCTCCCCTTGGGCTTTCCATTCTGAACTTAAGTCTCACCTTTTCAAGAACTCTTGCCCAGACCACTTGTTCGTCCACCTTCCAAATCATGACAAAAACGATACCCGCCATAACAGCTGCTCTGATCACCCTCTAGAAACCGGACTCTGACCTCCCACGAACTATCCTTTGGACAACCCCTCAAATTTGAAGACGTGCTTTAGAAGTTTGGTGATTGCGAGTCATGTTTATTTTCAGCACTATGAAGCATGGATACTGTCAAACAAATGACTCTGGAGTATTTTCTGTGTGATGAGTTGATTGTACTTGCAAATCGACGATTGACATGTGGCTGAAACGCAAAATCATTGGACGGAACAAACTACTGTGCATAGTTCTTCTGATTACAAAGGCAGTTTCTATGCTGCTGTTATGGGTCCTGGCTTCCAATCATCCTTTAGCAGCACAGATCCTTGATATTCTTAGAGTCCCTTCAACCATTTACATGGGCGATGTGTCCTGTGACCACTGCAACAACTTTGAGCCATTCTTCATCATCGAGCCACACCTTGAGCCATCTACTCTTCGACCTGTTCTTCTCTTGAACATCGTCTGTTCTCATGTGGACAACATCGAACGACGACAGGCCATCCGTGAGACGTGGGGCAGCATTATGGATTATGATGGCAACCAGATACGCACCTACTTTTTCGTGGGTAGGTCTGCTACTTTACTTAACATGCACAGAGTCGATATATATAGTGCATTGAATAGGTTTTAATGAATGAATGAATTATTTGGATGCTGGCTTAAAAAAATGCAAGTTCTGTGTGACACTGTTCATATGACTGTGGCACTGAATTCCACCTTACGTGTCAAAAGAAATAAAAGAGCGGTCATATTTAATGCATCATATTTACAGCACCATATTTAGCACCATATTTAAGACATTAAATATGCAAAGTTTAAATCACACACTGAATTGCTTTTAAACAAGCCTTGTTTTCAAGGATAATAGAATCTTAGGTTAATTGTCAACACCTCCACTCCCTCCCTCCCCATTTTCTCCTCGTGCACAGAAATACCTCATGACTTAGTGCACTGTTCTCAACTGGTGTAAGCAGTTCTTCAGAAACAAGTGTTCTATAGCAGTCACTCATCATCCTTGCTGACCATATAACATGTAAGCAATGGAGAGTAAACTTCTCACTGCTTTGTTTTTGTTGTATTTGCACTTCAGCTAGCCAAAATATCCTCCAATTACCCTGCAGCCACCTTCTGTCAAAAGGAGAAATTGTTGACATAATGCTGACTAAAGAATGACCTCCCTATGACTATGAAAATCTGGTGCCTCTGATTCACAGTGGTAATATGACTGACTCTGGGTCATATTTTCATAACAATGATAAGTGTTACCTCATTGCTTGTCTTGCATTTGCTGTCCATGACCTTCCTCATTTTCTCTTGCTTGTGCATAAATGACCTGCTCAGGCATTCGCCGGTCAACATCAAGAAGAACAACTGCGCAGGACGACACCTATGCTCAACTGCACATTGAGGCAGTGACCTATCGGGATATCGTACAGATCGATTTGGCAGATGAATATCAGGAGTTGACGAATAAGACAATGGCTGCTCTGCAGTGGGCAACATCACGATATCCTGACGCCAGATTTATACTGAAAACGGACGATGATTCGTTTAATGCGATTCAGAGATTCAGCGATTACCTTCTCAGCGCCCGTCAAACCAACTTCGTCGGAGGCAGGTGACAATAATTATATAGACTACAGGTTGACTATAATGAAGATGATGACTAACATGGTGTGCATTGAAGAGGAACAGAGCGACGTCGTAGTCTGTTATTTCGTATATGCTAATGATGATTAATAGGTGGAGTAGGGTGAGAATGAGAAGAATGACCATGAAGAAAAGAGGATGATGATGTCGATGATGAATATGAAGATGAGAATGCTGCTGATTTTATTTGATGTTGTCATGTTGTTACTTCTAGCGAAAAATTAACACTTCACTCGTCAGAGAGCTGTCAGTTCAGTTGTTAAATCCGGCATCTAAATGTGTAGACCAGTTGCCAAAAATGTATTTCTGTTCCAATAATCTAATTTATTAGATTCAATCCTTTGGCAGTACTTATGAACCTTGTTTCATGCATTTTATGCTTATTCTAATAGTAATTTGTCAATATATCAGTTATCAAACCACAGAAAAAGCTTAATTTTAAGATACCGAGTCTGGAGATATGCCACCTCTGGGTGAGCAATTTAACCACTGGCTGTAAACAATGTAGCATAATATACCATTGCTAATTGCTTTATTGCTTTGTAGCTTAATGTTCTCTATAACATTGTAATTTGTGAGCAGGGATGTGTTCCTCTGGCGAGCGGCCACATCGTAATCCAAAGCATAGGTGGTATGTGCCACAGGACGTCTATTCATCAGGCGTCTATCCAGTCCATGCCAAGGGTCGTGCCTACGTCTTGTCACTGGATGCTGCACGCAAGGTCCTCTCCGTCAGTTCTAATGTCCGGTTCAACTCGATGGAAGACCTCTATGTGACTGGGCTTTGTCGAGCAGTGGCCGGACTGGCATGTGTCCACATTCCGCAGATACCAAACAGAAACGAGGAAATAACGGACTGCGATGTCGCTCTGTTCGTCTTTAATGTACACCATGTTCAGTCGAAATTCATGATGCGACTGTGGAACATCTCTAGAAACAGAACAGCGCAACAACTCTGCTCCTCTGCACAATCAATTCTAAGGATTGCAGATACATAGACTAGGCTTGATTTATAGAGGGGAGGAAGATTTCTTCACTTGATCAGGCTCTTTCCAGTTGAAGAAACATAGCCATGCATTGTGCTAAAACACAAATTACACCAAGTGCAAGACAGCATGTAATTTTATCTTAGCTTTCAGCAATAAATGCTGAGATCAAATTACATCCTGTCTATTAAATTGTGGAACAGCTGGTTTGGGGCCTCACTCAGAAACCCAGACCACCTTAGAGTCATTGCCAGATCTGGATATGTCCTCTGACTATTATTCATCGTTGCTCATTGTTTGACAACTGCAAACTGAAGGCTTTTACACAAAGGAACAACTTAATGAAAAGTGTGATCAACCAGCATCCATATTCTACTCCCTAATTTATTAGATTTAATGCTTTTGGCCGGAGTATTCTGCGACCTAAATGTTGTTTCTCTCACATCAGGGCAATACATCACACCAAGTCGACTCTAATTACAAAGAATATGTCAGAAACCATAACATGTTCACTTCATTGTCTCCTCTCACCTTGATGATACTAATTCACATTTCGTCGGTCTCTTAGACGTTATAATGCATCCAAATCACCTTTGCTCGCAGAGTTCTACGTGTTCCACTACGAACATGCTCCTCGGTATTGTACAAGTTGCATTGGCGATGGCCCTAGACGCAAACATTTTGGGGTTTTGGTTTGAGAGAAATACACCAAAAATCTTACATCATTGACATGTGAATGACATTTATGAAAAAATCGCAGTCTTCTGGACATTTTTAACATTAGTTACGTTTATTATGATTTCTGAACAATGAAGGCCCGTGGTACATGGAATTTCCAATTGGCAGGCAAAATAGCATAAGCTGATAAGGTTTGTTATATAAGAAAACCTTTAACCTACCCCCACCCTACACAATATAACGCTAACAAAACCGGAACCCACTCACCTGCCCCTTGAGCGTTATACGATATGTGAACGGCCCCAAACCAAAAAATTATCATAAAAAATTAAAACAAAAACAGCGGAAGTAATCATAATTAACGACAAATCCATACTTTTAAAACTGCTGGATAATATACATTTTCGTCTCAATTGACGCTTCTTAGACCTGTATGTATTGCTCACAGTAATTGCAGGGCCATTATTTTCGATTTCTTTTCGGTTTCACTGTCTGAATGGTCTCGATTTTTCCCCCCCATATTTTTGATTTGTGTTCTTAAAACTGGTCATAAATGATTGAATACTTCTTTTTACTATTTATTAACATTTTAAAATTCAACAATTATCAATCTTGTAGTCCTACAGAATTTGCATTAATAATTAAAAATATTGAATCTTCTGCTACAACTCGTCATCTACTAACTTGATTTCTCGCTCATCATCCAAAGATTTGGAATTAAAATTAAACAAAGCTGAAACATCACAAATACATTTATCTGTTCACAGTAGTCACAGCAAAGATGGTAGAGTCGTACAGGCCCGGTTTAACCACTAGGCGGACGCCTAGGGCGGCAAATTTCTGGGGCGGCACTAAAAGCAACGTAAAATAGAAATATTAAAAAAAATTGCCACCTTTTAGTAATAAATGGATTGAATATTTTTGTTTTTAGTGGAGTGACGCCGACCTTTAAACATGGAATTTTTAGTTTTTAATTTTTAGTTAATTTATATTAATATTTAAAGTTTTATTGCAATATATTACATTTTATTTTTTCCCGCTAGATGAAACGAATTGCATAGTATAAATTTGATCACTAGTTTACTTACTTACGTTATAGGAAATAACGCCACATCCGGTGACGTCATTTCAAAATCAAAATCTGGCGTGTAAATATAATATAAATATTGAAAATTGAAAATAAATTAAATATTTGAAATTCGATTGTCGTCGACTGGCTACTTAAATACTTTAGGTAAGATATTTAGTTTTACTTTTGTACAACGTTATATTTAAAATCATTTGATTTAAATATTTAAATTTGTATGTGTAAATTGTAATTATTTTATTTATATTTTATTTATTTTACAAAAATGAATTAAAAATATAGAAAAATAGTAGCTAAATCATAATAAAATTTTATTTTGCAGTTTCCGTCGTTATTTCAATCCCCCATGGCAGAGAGAAAACGATTGTCTGGTGCACAGTATCGTAAACGACGGGCTGAAAATGAAAAAGACGTAACAAAACAAGGAGACTCGTTGTTAAAGTATCTATGTACACCGCACAGAGACGAAGGTAGTCCAGAGGAGTTAAACAATCAAGCCGAAGCAGACAAGGAAGCGGAGGAATCCGATGAAATGACAGTATCAGAAGAGTTTGAAACACAAAATGAAATGCACGGTACGCACCAAGAATCAAAATCTGAAGTGCATAAAATCGATAATTTCACTGGTTTATATGTTAACTATGGCGATCCTGCTACTTGGACCAAATTTGATGATCATATGCGACAAATTTTGATAGAACATGGACCAGAACAAGTCGAGCAGTTTGATTTTCCTAAAGACAGTATGCAAAGAAAATTCTCAAAAATTCATTACAACCGCAGGCTTGTCAATGGAGAAAACATTCGCAGACATTGGCTGCAGTACTCTGTAAGTAATGACTCTGTTTATTGCTTCTGCTGCAAGCTGTTTACCAGTAGCACAATAGGTGCGCCATCTCTTTCTGATAAAGGTTCACATGATTGGAAAAACATGTCCGCAATTCTATCAGGACACGAGAAAAGCAGTGAACATCTAGCGAATTTTCAGTCATGGAAAATCTTGCTTTTCGTGGAACACATGAGCAACTGAACACTTCTGGTAACGGGAACTTCCTGAAATTTGTAGAATTTCTAGCTTTGTTTGACCCACTTATGGATGAGCATCTTCGAAAGATTAAAGACAATGAGACACATGTACATTATCTAGGCAAAGACATACAAAATGAACTGATTCAGCTTTTATCCAATGCAATCCAAAAAAAATTCTAGCATCTGCTCGTGAAGCTAAGTACTTTTCAGTAATTCTAGATTGCACACCAGATGCTGGTCATGTTGAACAAATGACCATGATCATTCGCTTTGTGGATGTGATTTCAAATCCAGAAAATGAGATTGCAGCAGCAGCATCTATAAAGGAACATTTTTGGGTTTTGTGCCTCTAAAGGAGACAACTGGTGCTGGTATGACTGAAACTATTCTTCGGCAGTTAGAAGAGATGTCTTTATATATCGAAAATTTACGCGGTCAAGGATATGACAATGGCAGCAATATGAAGGGAAAAGACAATGGTGTCAAGCGAAGAATTTTAGATGTCAATCCCCGAGCATTGTTTGTTCCTTGCTGTGCGCATACCTTGAATTTGGCTGTTAATGATGCGGCAAAATATTGCTTAGAAGCAACAGCTTTCTTTGATTTAGTGCAACGTGTTTAAGTATTCTTTCTGCATCAACTCGTCGTTGGGAAGTTTTAAATCGACATGTTTCTAATCTCACTGTTAAACCACTGAGTGAAACAAGATGGGAAAGTCGAATTGATGCTTTGAAACCTCTTCGTTATCAGCTTGGTGATATCTACGATGCTCTGGCAGAGATTGCGGATGACACAAATTTAACAGGAGCATCTGGTAATACATCACGGACAGATGCACGGGCTATTGCAAAAGCCATTTCTAGTTTTAAGTTTGTCGTTTCTCTGGTTGTGTGGTATGACGTTTTGTTTGAGATCAACATGACTAGTAAACAACTTCAGGCAAAAGAATTAGATATACGTGGCGCCATGAATCATCTGGATGAAACAAAGAAGTTTCTCGTAAACCGCAGAAATGACACGGAGTTTAAGAAAACATTGGTAGATGCAGCTGAAATTGCAGTCAATTTAGAGATACCAGCACTTTTCGAACCCGAACTTACCCGTATCAGAAGAAAGAAGAAACAATTTGCATACGAAGGAGATGACGACGAACCTATTCGGGATCCAAAAGACAAATTCAAAGTAAACTTTTACTTCGCTGTTCTTGACACGGCAATACAATCGGTTGAAGAAAGATTCACTCTGATGCAAAAAATTAGTTCTGTGTTTGGTTTCCTCTATGATGTTCACAGTTTGCAGAATTAAACTAGTAAGGAAGTTATGGAACATTGCTTGAATCTTGAAAAAGCTTTGCAACATGGAGACTCCAAAGATATTGATGCAGTTGATCTAAGCAGTGAACTGAAAGCCATTTCAAGACGAGTTGCAAGGTGTACATCGCCACACGATGTACTAAACTTTATATTAAAAAATAATCTAACAGATAGTGTCCCCAACACTGTCATAGCTCTGCGAATTCTCTTGACACTTCCAGTTTCTGTGGCTAGTGGTGAGCGAAGCTTCTCTAAGCTCAAACTGATAAAAACATATTTGCGAACGTCCATGCTACAAGAAAGACTTGTTGGACTAGCTACTCTGTCAATTGAACATGACATTGCCAAAGACATTGAACTGATGGAACTCGTTTCTACATTTGCTAAAGCAAAAGCGCGAAAAATAAAGTTTTGAAATTACATTACCGGTATAAACGAATATACCATTATATAGATTATACATGTTCTATTCTATTCTTCTTTCTATTGAATGCAAATACGAATTAAAACAAAAGGCACCATAGCATTCCTTTGTGAAAGTTAATATTAATTCAATCTTAGTTGCCGTGGGCGCGGGGGGGGGGCGCAGTGCGACAGGTTCGCCTAGGGTGCCAAATACTCTGGCGCCGGCCCTGGAGTCGTAGACTCTACTACTCTACCATCTTTGGCCACAGGGCCAGACGACGCTTAAATACTTTTATGAGTTTATGTCGTACTCTCATGTTTTAGTTTTTAATTTAGATTTAGTTTCATTTGTAAAATTTAGGAAAAAATTAAATTAATGTTAAATTAGTGTAAAACCAGTGTAAAAATAATTTGTTTTACCAAACATTTTCGCGGACCACTGACCAGAGCTTAGTGGACCACCACTTTAAGAACCACTGTTATAGGCCATTGAATGATACATAGATATAAAATAATCTATATTTTATATCTGTGCTTGAATAGGTCCTTGATAATATTATGCTGTTTCTATGCTCCGGAAGTTGTTTAGTTTGACGCCTAACAAAACTTTAAAATGAGTAAAGAAAACCAGGAAAATGTTGAACCTATCGGCATCGATGTTAAAAAGAATGATATAGAAAAACCTATCGATCGAGAAAAGGTTCGTTTCTTGTGGATCATTACTTAAAGCATTGAGCGATATTGTATTGTGAGTATGCCTCGCAAGCCTTGTAATTGTGTTGCGTGGAGCTTCTGCGGCCGAATGTTCGACCTACAAATGCACAGAAAATTACAAAAGGCTATTTATGCCAGAAATATTTCCAATTGTATACTTAATCAACTTACTTCATGATCCGCAGATATAGAGTGATCGCACCCAAGAAGATATTTAACCAAATGTTCAAGTTCAGACTGCCACCCATCAACCAAGCTGAACTTTTTGATGACAAGCTGTATGGATTTCCCATACATTGTGCATGGTAGTTGTTAAAAGGATTAAAACAAGTCCCAAGTCATTAAAGATAGAAACAGACTCATGAGTGGATTGTTTTAAGCATCACATTGGTCAGATAAATTTCTTAGCTAAAAAGAGTTATACATTGTTTGTGTGGTTTGCTAAGGTATTTACATCAAAAGTTAACAGTTGAAGTCAAAAGTTAACAGTTGAACTAGTAAGGACAGGACTGCTTGCATTCATGCAGTGGAATTTAGCAATAACAAGAAAGAAGGACAATACCTTGAATATGTGTATGAAGCCACTTGGGTAATAGAATGTTTTAAATACCTGTTAAAAACACTGAAGGCATCTCAATGTGATGTCAGTTACCCTTCCCTTTAGAAAAACAACTTTACTTTTGAGTTGAATTTAGCAATTAATTTGTTTTACTGACCTTTGGCTTCTTCTTCCAACAACATTTTGAATGCAACAACAGTAAAAAACAGACTGATATAACACCGTTTTTTTACATATCACAAGACATCTGGGAACAAGAGTTCAAAATGCTAAAATTTAAAGAAATGTCATTGTTCTTCAAATTTTATTAATGTTCAGTTTTGGAAAAGTTGCTTTTGCTATGTTGTATATTATAACTGGCCCCTTCACATCAAATTCAAAGGTAAAGACATTTACGTAAATGGCTCTATTGTATTTTGAAATGCCATGTATTTCTGATTTCTCTTCAAATTTTATGTTTTAAGACTTGTCCACTATTGCTGAGAGTCTTCTGCAGCACTGGAAGACATCATCCTATGAACGAGTATGCTCGGGGCATGACACCAAACAATGAACTTCAAATATACACATGGTAAGAATCATACATGATGACACATTTTATATGCAATCCACTGAAGGTTAAGAACAGCAGTGAAACATTTACATGACTGTCCATGGTTTGCATAAATGGTGAGCACTTCTCGTAAAGTAGCTAGTTCTTGTTTGAACTTTGTACATTCCAATGTCGGTGGTTTTTAATTTAAAGTAGTTTCTTTTTCATCAAACTGATGGTGTGTACATATTTATAAAATTATTTGTATGTCACAGAGTAAGTGTGAAGAAATGGAATATAAATATTGCTAACACTTAACGTTGATTTATCTCACTAATCTAACGTGAAACAACTTTCCATCAACCACTTTACCAAGTGCACATATAATGTCACAAATCTGCATCTTTGGACGGCACAGCAATTAGGGAGGTGTCGGGCACTACTTGTGTTCGTGGCCCACAGGTTAAGAAGGCCACACTGAGATACATTAGTGTCATTGACTTCAGTATTAGCTTACCTATGACCTTGCATTAATGTGTCTGCACTGTACCAGCTTATATAGAAAATAAACAAATTTGGGTCACACGAATTGTACATGCTATTGTCCAGGATCTCATGGCAAATGATTTAAAAGATATAAGTGGTCCAAGAAGGCCCTTGAAATATTTTCATTAGATTGGAAATAAAGACTCCTATTGTTACATTTGACTATGTTAGTGGTTTTTTTAACATTTACTATTTGACTTTATTTTCAGGCTTGATGCAACACTTAAAGAACTGACAAGTCTTGTTAAAGAAGTGAATGCAGATGCACGCAGAAAGGGAACGTATTTTGACTTTGGAATTGTCTATCCAGAGGCACGTTCTCCTGTCTACAGGCTGCGTGAAATCGGTAGCACGTGTGCAGGTCGCAAAGGGGCGGATGACAATGTGACATTAGCATCCAGCAACTTTCTGATTGGGGATTACCTGGACATAGCCATTACCCCACCCCGAGGCGGAGGCATCGAGAACATACGTGGCAGACCATATTGACGATAGGTTCCTTTTTGAAAGACTAAATGACTGGCTTCTTGGATTTATCAAAGCACTTTTGTCTGAAATTTACTGTGCACAAGATTTTTTTTAAACAGTTTTTCACCAGAAAAAAACTTGGTTAAAGAATTGTAGAACTGGCAGCAGTTCATTTACAAGGTTACAATATTCTTTTCTTAAACTATAATGCCAAATGACCAAATTGATCCTTTGATCATTGGCTTTGTACTGTAATGTTCTGAAAAAAATTCCATACATCCATGGTCACTCGAGTGCCGCACATTGGAAATGTCTACACATACATTGTATGCACATTCCTCTGCCCAATCAATACTCCAATATCTTTAACTATGGGCTGTCCTGGTTTTAGCACTGACTCGTCTTGAAAGTGTTAAGACACTATGTGGCACTTTAAAGATGAATTGCAGCAATGTCAACGTACATCACGTTGGCCGACTTTCTTCCACGTAGACTTCTTTTGTGTCACAGCCAATTGGTCCCTTGAAAACTTCAAAATGGTGATTCAGGCTCTTCATGGTGTGTAGTTTGTATCGTGAACCAAGTGCTCCGTCACAATGGCTACTTCGGTAGAACACTCGCTTAACGCGGGAGTGCAGCAAAGCCATCGCACACCTGAATTAACCAACATAACTTCAGTATTGGTAATATTCTTTACTGACACCAATAAAAAGTTCCAAGTGTTATTGGTAAGTATTACAAAACCTGTATAGAAACATCATTTGCTGGATTTTTTTCACCTAGAGAACCCAAAATTTGGTATACCTACTGTTATTTATACTTGAGTGACCACTGACTGCTTCCTTGTACATTTTTGCAGACTTGAAAGCAATGCCTTATGCAATATGGAAAGCTGAAGCAATTTGCCAAACATGTGAAAACAGAAAGCAGGAAATTACTTCAGTTCATGCTTGTTTGTTTGTTTGAGTAGCTGATCTCTCTTCACAAAACATCTGGGAAATAATTATTTGTTTTAAATAAACACAAAATATCTGCTATAATTTAAATTTCATATGCATAAGTGTTTGATGCATCGGCAAGAAAACACGATTTCCTGTTAGGACCCATCCATATATTACGTGTGCAATAAAATCGGATTTTTGGAACCCCTCCCCTATTGCAATGCGTACATTCCGTGGAGCCCCTCCCCATGCGTACGTACATTTGAGCTCTACCCCGCCCCCCAATTGCACAGGTTAAATAGCTAAAGACATCTATAAGACATTGATTTTACCACAAGCTATATATTTTTGGTAGGCATCATATTTAACAGCTTAAATTTGTTAACTGTTATAAAGAAATAAAACACTAACAATGCTTGCATTTTTAAGTTTTAATGCCACATAAAATTGATTAAGCAGGAATATAGTCTGTGATTGGGTTTACAGTTCTAATTTTAATATTCCGTGTTGTGTACGTCATAATTAGAAAATAATATTTGCGTACATACATATTTTCGGGACCCCCTCCCCACAATACGCACCCATACGCAAAATCCCCGAAATTTGAAATCCCCCTCCTGCCTGCATACGCAATATGTGGATGGCCCCTTACCAACTTGTGCCAATAGATACAAATACTGAAGAGAAGGAATCCAAAGACTTACATAACACATGGCTCTCTGCTAATAAACATATCAAATCCGGTTGATAGATAAGGCCCTGTCTTTACAGTCGGTTTCATTGTCGTGGATGTCTTAACATCTGCAACCAATTTAATATACAACTAAGTTAGTTTATATTGACTTCATATCGTATTTGACTAGCAAACGATGAACTGATTTAATATACAACTAAGTTAGTTGATATTGACTTCATATCTTATTTGACTAGCAAACGATATTGACTTCATATCTTATTTGACTAGCAAACGATGAACTGACAGCTTCCACTTAACTTGTGGATGGGTCAATATATAGTAAAAGCAACAGAAAAAGTTAAACAACTTTAATTGATACTGACTCTTTTGACATATACATATGTGCAAACTATAAAACCCTCTAGTTCTCAACATTTCACTGCTAACTGACCTGAATGGATCCAAGCTCCACCTCCCTGTTGCCTGGCAACCTCATCAATGCACGCCATGACTGCATGCTGCAAAGGGTGATGATGTCGGAGGTCTGTTGCTTCAGCAATGACGCTGTTAGATGCAGGATCAACAATCAGACATCCAATTGCAAGCTGAAATATACAAGCATGCATTGATTGCAACATTCTGGACTAGTTTTACCTTGATGCAATTTGAATTCTAAATGTTAGACAGTCATTAAACCGGTTCTTACATGCCATGCTTACAAAGTTGCATGGTTAGATTGAAAAAGACTTAGGACAAAATGATCTCTCATCAAAAATTGATGTAATTACGTTAGTTTACTATATTCACAGAGCTCACCAAAATGCACACCATAATCATTATCATCAGTTCCTGATGCCAGCCATTTGGTGTCAGTCCAAGTCATGTCCTCATTAACATTATCTATCCAGCATAGTCTTGGTCTGCCCATGTTTCTTTTTCCTTTGAATCATCCATGTAGTGTGCATTGTGTGGGATTCAATCAACTGTCTTTCTCTGTACCTGTCCAAACTACCGCAGTCTTTGTTGAACGATTTTGTACAGCAGAGTTGTTTGGATACCTATATATACACCTGCAGCATCTTATGTCATCGTTTCTAATCCTCTGCAGCTGACTCATTTATTTCTGCTCTAAGAAGAATTCTTCTCTCATCTCGCTCCTGCATTGTCCATCATTCCGATCCCTATAGGAAAATTGGTCATATCAACTGATTTATTGTTGAAATATTGGTTCTTTTGAAATATGTGTGAATCAGTATGCATGTCATGGATAACACCATTGGCAAATTAGACTAATCTGGGGATATTCATAAAGTTTCCGAGTTTCAATTCTGGTTAATTACAAGTTTTTGGCAGTGTCAGAAAACACAGATAAAAGTTACTGTACATAGTCCAGCTATTGTAAGCACATTGTCTGTTGTTCAGTGCTTATACTAAGCCAAATGCATGAGACACGGAGCTTAACTTTTGAAGATGGAAAATACCTGTCAAAGAAGCCTTACCATATCCTATTACAGACCTTAAACTTGTTAGCCTCTTCCAGAATCACATTGGTAAGTTAGTTAGTGACAATACAATGGTTGAGGAAAACTGAGTGTTGCTGGAATACTTACTCCTCCTTTTGTGCTGCTTTCCATCGCTAGATCTAATGCCCTCTGCATGTGACCTTGAAGGATGGATGACTCCTCTTGCGAAAATAACTCTGCACTCATAATACGACTAATGCTAAGAAAGAATATACATCTTTAAGATCATCATACAATGGAAAATTTTTATCTTATAAAAAGATAATGCCAAGTTCACGTGTCTGTCATGGCAAGCATTTAAACCTGGTGCCCTATTTAAATCATGAGATACCGCCAGCAATTTGAATGAACATTGAATATAGGCTTAATCATGAATTTGCTTCTACCTCCAAGTTAGGGCATTAGATCTAGCAGAGGCATTGCAAAAGGCACAGTAAAGCCAAGTAAGAATATTGATAACTGTATACAGGTAAGTTTTCAGTTCATGGTAAAAGCCTGCAACTTGAGATGCAAACAAAACAGCATTTTCAATTTAAATGCATTACAGCTTAAATGCAAACACAGCTGGGCAATCCAACCACAGGATGCCATTTTCTACCTGAAAACTTGAACTGGTACTCATAAATCAAGCATGGATGGATAGCCTGAGCTGGTCCACACAGCCAAATAATTTTAAAAAACAGTCGGAGATCCATTTTAGCTTAACTTCAATGTGCTTGCATCAAAATGATCACAACAGGCAGGCAGCCACCCATCTAACTTACTATTTGTCTTCATGAAAGGCAGTAGACCAGTGCTTTCGACAAATGTCAAATTGCCAACGTGTGAGAGGTGCACAGCGGGGAACCATGACAACATATGGGTCACCAAGTGCATCAGCATCCACGTCTTTCCCATAGAAAAGCTTGCTTTTGGGTGGTACAGCTGATTCCTGTAGATATCCATCTTGAAACCATCCTTCCAGAGGACAGACAAGTATAATGTGATGATTCTGTGCAGTACCATCTAGAACGATCACTTTGCCAATATAATTTTGCAGTTTGAGCATTTAATTATATTTTATTAATATTATTCAAAATTTCACAATTATTCTTTTATGGTTCCTCAGATCCAGTCTACAGTTTCACCAGTTATGACAAATCATGATTTGTCAATGATTTGACATGCACTGGTCTCTAGACGCCTTGACTATTGTAATTCAATTCTCACTTGTATTACAAATTCAAACTTGCAGAAACTCCAGAGGGTTCAGAATTCCTTGCCAGAGTTATAACTTACACATCGAAATATGGGCATATAAGTCTGGTCCTTAGAACATTACATTGGCTTCCTGTTCAACAGAGAATCTCTTTCAAACAGGGTCTTATTGTCTACAAAACACTGCACTATGGTCAACCACAGTACTTGAAGTCAATGCTTGTTCCAAAAACTAGAAACTACTCAACGCGGTCATCTACCTGCCCTTCTTTAGCCGCTCTGCGGACTGAAACTGCTCATGGTTGTCGAGCTTTCTCGGTTGCTGGACATAAGTTCTAGAACTCCCTCCCCATGTCTGTTCGTTCAGCTCAGTATCTTTCTTTGTTTAGATCTCGACTCAAGACCTTCCTTTTTCAGTTGGCATACACCCCTCCCCCCCATAGGTTGTCTCTCTGTCTTGCCGACTGATTTCCTGGAATTGATCGGATCGCGATGTGATTCTGATGCGCCATCGATTGATGCACTTGGCATTAGACATTGGCACAATAGAAGTGCCGATTAGTAATAATAATCAGAAGCCTTGTAAGTCTGCATGAACACCTTTATACCACCTATCAGAAGGTCCATAGAAAACTTTTGCATGGAACAACTAGTAAGTGCTAGAAAGCTAAGTAAAATGATGGCGGGATTTCAAACAAAGAAACAGCTGTTTGCTTTGTTTAATCTCAATTTAACGACATCTCATGGATACACCCAATTCTGGCAAACGAGTTTGCAGAATCGTTGCAAAAGCAGGATTAGTCAACCTTACAAGGAATATGCGTCTCAACTCTGCGGCCCAGTGTGTTCCCCATTACTCTACGGGCCCCATATCACTACACAGCAAGTAACTGAATCACATGCTAATGTGCATGATGTGCTAAATAAGTAGTATTATGACTTGTGGCACAACCAATTGTTATGCATATTGAAAAACAGGACTGCATGATACGATAAGTTAACAGTAAGATTTAATCCTGTTTGGTAAAAGTGAAGTGATTGCTTAGCAGAGAACTATTATGGCAATGAATTTGAATATAACAAATACAACGCCCTTGCTTCTATTGTCTGTGTACCTGTTTTTGTGTGGCAAGTGACCCTTTTCAAATGTGACCACCGAGGCAGCGGGAAACATCGCAACAGCTGCCTGGAAAAATACATGCATTATAATTAGGAATCATGTAACATAAACAAATCAAGAGCCAGGCTCTCTCACTGATAGCCTATAATAAAAGAACTTCATAAAGACGTTGGGTAGTAAGTATATTCTTAAATTTTCAAGCAACTGCTTATACCTCACCTTGGCTGACAAGACATTTAAATTGAACAACTTATTCTTGCAAAAAAACCCTTTCCTTGTAAGGTTCTCCACCCTAGGGAATATTCGGTCATGCAAACGAACAGAGTTAGTGTTGCACAGCTAATTTTTGCAGTTCTCACTGACTGTAAAGACTGTGACTATGAACTGCAACTCTTAGGACTAAGTTGGATTGTGGTGTCAGTGTCAGTTACTGTATTATCAATGCGCTTTGGAGTCCGATTTAAAGTAACCTGGTAACAAGAGAGTGTTTAGACTGGTGTCTAGAGTGCATTGCCCCTAAGCAGTTCTGAGCAGAGTTGGTAATATTGCTGACTTCTTGTACCTCTAATTCAAGTATCAGTATCACACAGTGTAATACTTCTACACCAGGCGGGGCACTCTTTATTGCAATTCCGGTACTTTAATCCACAAATTACGAGCTAACATTGCCATCATTACTAATGCTTCACAACTTTTCCATACAAATATCCAAAATGAAATTCTCAGTGCTATTTTCAATAATAGTCTCACTTGTACGAATAACACATATTTGCAATTATCTGGTTTCCATAAGCATTTACTTACTTGATCACTCCTGAGTAACTAAAGAATTAGCGCTCACCTAACTAGCTTCGATGTCGCCCTCTTATCAACAATATCACATACAATGGCCGGATCTGAAAATAAGACACATTTTGGGTCACATTTTCAAAAAATCTAAAAACTACTTGTTACAAACAAAGAACACATTGTTTAAATATGCATAAATAGAGCACTGATATCCAGCCACATCCTATGACACAATGCACTCAGTTAGTAAGTAAAGAACACAAACATAAACCAGCTTTAGTTAATATATTTAACCCTTTAACGACCAGCCTTACTGCTTATGCTGTACGTTTTACTATGCGCTGGATGAAATGAAAACTAATTACATCTGTTTTGCCTTACAATGGAAAAAAATTTGGGTGGCAAACTATCACTCACAGTTGAATAGACAAGTTGTACTTCAAAATCGAGCATTTAAAAATCATTAGGAAAACCTCCTTGTCAGATAGATACCTGTTCCCTTCCTATATTGCAAGTATCTCAAATAACACTATACCAATGAATTTGTATATAAATTTATGAATAAATTACTACCTTCTGCTTATCTGAACTACCTCAAACCATTTCAATTAGCTAATCCATATTGTCTTAGAAATGCTAATGATTATCGGCCTATTTTTCCTCGTACAAACACACGTAAATTCTTGATTGCCTACGCTGGTCCCACAGCCTGGACTTGCCTAACACACGAAATCCGGAATATAAACCACTATGAAACCTCTAAATACCGATTCCGTAAGCACTTATTGACTCACTCTACATGAAGCACCTATTGACTCACTCTACATGAAGCACCTATTTCTTTACTATTTATTCACTCTGTATACTTTATATTAATTAATTTTTTAAGTCTAGAAACTTTGCCACCTTACTAAGTATACCAAAATTGTCAACCACCACCACTTAATTTCATCTCCGTAATTGGGTGACCCTGCCAGCGGGATTTTGGTCCCTTAGGGGTTTTCCATTATTGTTTAATTTATTACCCTGTGTAACATCAGATGGTATTTATGAAAATGTAATTCTCACTTTGATGCTACTAATTTTAACTAAATGAATAATGATGTATATGTACATTGTTCACAGAGAATTTTTTACCTACATTTGAATGATGATGGTGAAACAATAAAAGAAACTAAGGTTATGGTTATAGTTGAAGGGTTAAAGAGACAAACTCAAAAGGTAGCACAACACTATCAAAATAGCCACCACAAATGGCAAATCATCATATTTCCAATATCCACAGCAATCAATATGCTTATTAATTTCAGCCATTTGAAAATAGTTTTGTGAGCATGTTAGTATACGTTTTCATTAGTTATATTTTTCTAGTTTAACTAGTGCTTTTCGAGTGCAATGGCAGTAAGACAAACCTAAACCTTGGTGAGTTAGTGTGTGGCATAGTTTGCAGACCAGGAATTTATAATATTGCCACTTGCGGAATTTCTATGAAAAATGAAGATTTCTTATTGACCGAGTTCATTGCATTATGGGATGCAGCTGGTTTGCATTAATTTGATCGTATTTGAAGGCGACCATTGTTTGGACTTCGACAGTGCCAGTCCCAAGCCTGGAGAAAGGAGGAGGGCAACACCAAATCATTTTCGATATGGAACGGTGTCGTCAAAAAATCAACAAGACACAGGCGACCATATTGTTTACTACAGAGGAACGTGTTCTTCGTGAGAACCAGGGTCATAAAACTTTATTTTACCAATATTAAGTATCTGCTAAATTTCAAGAGGTATTTTGGCCATCGAAAACACTCACCAAGCTGAACCTGTGCAGAATATTCGTCCGGTAAAACAGCTTCAATCTGTACAAGATCTGTAAAATCAATAGAACTAAAGATGAATTTGTATAGTTAACATAAGCGTGGAGCTTCTGCGGCCGAAAATTCGGCCTAAAAACGCAAAAAAATTACTTATTTATGTGAGTCTAAAAACGACAATAACCCTGACCCTAAACTACCCTCACGATGCCTAACCTAACCCTAACCGACCCTCACGAAGCCTAATCTAACCATAAACGACCCTTACGACGCATGATTACAAATTTGAGGTGGCTTCAACAGTGCGCACATGCGCAGAGGTCTTCACGCGCTAAATTTTGCACGGGTTCGGCCGCAGAAGTAAAATTTGGGCCTGTTTTTGTACTGAATTTTCGGCCGCAGATGATTTATCATTAAATATGCGTGGAGCAAACAACGTTCGGCCATATAAATAATTGAATCTGAATATACATGTAACGTATCATAACCTGTTTTAAACTTTTTCATTTTGGGGGAACTGCAACACGCCGACATGTTTACCATAGAATTCCAAAGAGAACTTGGAATAACAGTCAATTTGGCCATCTCCCACAGATTGCCAGATGGTAGATATGGTTTTCCGTTGGCTGCAGCAACCGCAATGAGAAAGATAGAAATCACAGGACACAACAGCTAGGTTATTTTATCGAAAGACCCTGTCCATATTTCCATGAACATTAGGCCTAGACGGATCCATATGGGCTGCTTGTAGGTCCAAAGTAGGTGTCGTATGGTCATGCTGGTAGGGTATGTTTGCATTGTTCGGAAGTATCGCAATATTGAGATTTTCAGTCTACAGTTTAGTTATAACGTTAGGCCTAAGTCACGAACTCTTTACGGCCGCGTCATCAAAGTTCTACTTTCCGAAGTGGCAACTACAATGGTTTAAGGACATCAGGATTCTCATAATCGTAATCTCCAAACTTCTAACTTCTAAAGCGCCACTCGAAAGCCAAGTGCATTAGGTTGCTATTGCTATAGGCCTATACGCGTCATTACAACTATTCATTATTAGGCTATGCATTATTGTTAGCCCACGTACTGTACTTCTATGCGCCATTTTACATTAGCCTATTCAATTGTGTGTTTGCTAATGTGGTGATAAATATTAATACATATGCTTATTTACTTTGTCGCGATACTTTCTAGGTATAGACTCTCGCAGGCAACACAAATTCGACAAGCAGACTGAAGGTCAGAATCGATTCCAAGTCAAGATAATCCGGCAACTTGTACTCAGGTAATGAGGTAATGCCAGTCGCAATTGATTAAGCTGGAGGAGGGAGTAGGCGACGTAATTAAATCATCTTTGTGCTTTAAACTAAGCAGCGTACCACTTCATGATCCAGAACAGGTACTGTCTGGCAGAGATCCAATAATTTTTTTTGTCTTATGCAGATCTGCAACGCAGCGCTGAATTAAGCAACACACGTAGGCCTAACGACGCATCATCACTGATCGGCGTGATATCAGGATATTTGAAGTTTCCACGCATAGGATTAGCGTCGAAGTGTCATCAACTGTGCGATTAATGAGTTTTGAGGAGCCAGCATGCGCACTATTCACGTCCTAAGATTATAGAACGGCCGCGAAAAACAATTAAGTATCTATAGTGCCTACATTGTACGTCGCTTATGATCACTAGCACAGAGCATTACCTTGTTGACGCTGTACATAATGTAGGCCTAATAATTATCATATTCGATATACACCTAAAAGCATTTGCATCCCTGGAATAAACTCATAGGCCTACCAAACTCAGAATGACAAAAATATCCGATCCATCACAACCCTTAATCCCTTCACGAACGTAGGTGCTTCAACGTAGTAATAGCCAAAAGTAGGCCAACCTTGCACAGGCCTACTGATCGCGTTACGTGATGGAGTATATAAATGGAGAATTCTGATTGTGTCTTTGTCCGGCGATCCAATTGCACAGTTTTACAGCTATTGACTCGAAACCTTTGCCGTTCACTCGGGGAACACCTTGGACAACCAGTAGAGGGGTTGGTGAACCCGCGGCCGCCGTCTTCCTCCTCTCCAGGGCCAAAAACGTGTCTGAACCAGGGCAAACGCCGGGTGCCCCAGCTAGTAATCTATATATGTACACGTACATACATAATACATATGGATAAGGGAGCTCTTATATTGTCTCTCTAATCCGATCTTCGATCAAACAGCTCCAAGCCTTTTCGGTTGTAAGCGTCTCCACTTGGAATGGGCTTCCTCTCACGCACGTTTACTGCCTTGGAATAATTTTCCTGGTTTTCACCTTATGCTCTGTTTCGTTCTTGTTGGCCACAGTTTGGCTGGGAGCACCTCTAAGTAGTTCACTCGAAGATGCGCTATAAGTTTCCTGAATGAATGAAAGAATTTATAGATACGACCTGTATGTGCACACACACATTTTCTGTAGGCAACTTACCAAGTGTGGTTTTATCACCTGAATGGTGAATGGTCTATAAACCTGTTGCTCACTTTCTCTATACTCTCTTCTTACAACTCTGAAGACATTATGTTTCGCAATTGATTAGGATTATAAAGATTATTCTCTGAATGTTCATACCTGATGTTCCTGCAGTGCGTTTACAGGTAGTTCAATAAAGTACTTACATGCTTAGTTACATTTACAAATAAGAATTATTATAACAGTTCGATTTTATTTTTTTTAAATGTATGCTCTACCTGCAAGTCATTAACAATAATTAAACTAAAAATACTACTAATAGTAATTATTATAACCTCCTATCAGCCATATATGTCAATCTCCGCAGAAGTTACAGAAAAGCAAACAGTCCCATATAAATCTGTAAAAATTCTGGGGTCAATAATCAATGCAAATCAAATATTCGTCCAGTAGACACTTTTGGCTCTATTGACGTCAAAGGCACAGGATTTCTGGTAGAACCTGACCGTTGGTGGCCAGTTGCTACTTGCTTCAGACACATCATCATCCTTTGGAACAACAATCTCTTTCAGCCTTTCTCCGGCTAAATGCAGATGACTCAGAACTTAACTTGCTATCCACTTTTCCGTTTGGTCTTTTCAGATTGGTCAGAACGCTAAAGTTGTTATATTTACACATCAGGTAAAGTCTTGATAGGCACTAGCCTATGCATGTCCATATGTTCGATACATATGTATGCAACAAAACTGACTTCATAATTATGATACATGCACACACATGCATGTACAAGTGACATCTATTTTATTCTGACGTGTCTGTTTTTCTATGATGATGTGAGAGGCTGTACTTAGACAACATAGTTGGGTCAGTGGAGACTGGCGGTGGAGGGGGAGGCCAGTAGATGGACGTTCCCTCATGAGGTAGCGGTCGTTGCTCGGTGGCATATCTACAATCACAAGAAATACAGAACCCCTGTCAAATATAAGCATCAGATGATTTAGAGAGAAGACAATCTATGACAGAAACTTCTGTTGCCATCTGTCAAGTGGCAACTGCTATATTGAGAGGACTGAAGTAACTCTCTACTGCCTGGAGTGTCTATCGCAGGTTCAGCCGTCTTATTTTTAAGTTTAGATAGACCTACTTCAGTTCCATTCCTAGTTTACACAGACTGGCTGAAGAATGCAAAAATTACATGTAGTTAACTGTTTACTGTTTATTGTATTAAATTGATTGAACTGAAACTATTGCTCACTTTTGAAATTTATAGGTAGACCTATTTTGTACACTATTCATATTCGTTTCGGCCGAATAGTTGGTCCAATAATTGGACAAATACGAATATATATTATTCGTAATTGGCCGAATAGTGAAAATCACCTATTGGGTATAGCCCTACCTGTTGCCAATCCTCTTATATCGATAAGTGTGACGACCAAAAAGACATTAAATTTTGATGATATGAAATGGTTGCTAAAAGACCTAATGACTAAAAATGACCCGACATGGCATGCCTTACTTAAACTAGTGCATCTGTCACCTTTTCATGAAAGAACTTGAAATACTCCTCCATGATAAAGATGAAATGCATCATTTGGTGTCTGACAACATTTTTATATAAGAGGTCTAAACAACAGGGGAAAATGATGAAAACATTATACTTGTAAAAGTAACTGACAGTGAAAATTCCCAGGCAACAATGGAATACAAAGACTGAAACGCCAGCAGTTGCTAGCAGTGACAGAGAATCTCAGCGATCACAGTTTCTTATTGTTTAGCTAAAGTAGCTCTACATAAATGCCTAAATGTATATAAGAAGAGGTAGAATGATGATGATAATGTGGGTGATGATGATGTTGAGGATGACGATGACAATGGTAACAACATACACATCTGTCATTGGCAAATCATCGACTTCATTGAGTGGCAACAGACCATCAGTCATCTTGCAGCCATCTTCATTTGTCGACCTCATATCCACTAAAGTATTTACAGCAAAATATAAATGATTAATAACACAGCTTCTTTGCAGCCGGAACGGCATTCCGGCACCTTTTTTCCGATAAGTAAAATATAGAAATATTAGTTGTGCAAAAACTCTGGAATTTGATATAAAAACTTAACAATTCAGTTTGTTACATTCTAAAATTTATAAGTAAATGCATAGTATAGATTGTGATCATTGTGTCCTATAAAAGTGTATTTTATTTGGTACCATAGCTAATTTTAGCGACATTTCTTTCGACAATACACATGCGTTCCGGCACCTTTTTCTCTAGAAAAAACACTGACTAATAATAACTTAAAATAAAATCACTAGATATCTGAATCCAATTGACTTGATTTTTTTTATCTAAACAAAAAGAGTTTAGACAAGACAGCCAATTTCATACCGTCAAACTAGACAGTACATTTTCTTGCAGAATTTCATGATAATTAATTAAGGAAATATAATTTCAAATGAAACAAGATACTAACTTGTGTCATCATGACACTGAGATTGCTCATCCCCTTCAGCTCTACTTGCAAGGCATGACCTAAACACACAATGTCATGTAAGCCCAGTTCATGCACAACAGAAACCAAATTAATGCATTATAATCCAATATAATGTAGCTATGGGCATTTTTTTATAAGGGACAAGGTTTTAAATTGTCGGCACACGAACTAACGAGGGTGTCGAAAGCACCCAATTCCATCACCTTCGGCGCACGCTGCCATGATAAGGAGGCGGTCTGGCGCGATCCTTACCAGCACTTTTAGAAGCATTTGAAGGCATATTGAGGGCAATTTGCTGTAACTTCTGCTGAGATTTATATATATATATATATATGTATATATATATATATGGCTGGTAGTAGGAGGTTATAATAATTACTATTAGTAGTATTTTTAGTTAATTATTATTGTTAATGACTTGCAGGTAGAGCATAAAATGCTTTGTAAATAAAATCAAACTGTTATAATAATTCTTAATTGTAAAACTAACTAAGCATGGGGTTGTTGTTAGCATTCTGGAATCCCTTTTCAGACATATCTAAACAATTATTTAAAAATAATAAAACTACTATGTATCACGGTTTTTATGTATGGTATTTTAAATTTTTTAGGTAATCCTGACTAGTTTGGATAAAAATAAAAATGTGGAAAAATCACAGCCATTCAATGTTAAAACTACCAACATAAGTCAATTTTTTTTAATATGTGCAAAATTAAGAATACGTTTGGGGTCAATGCCCTCCGAACATTTTTTATGATGAACCTGATATATTATTAGCCCAGCAATTTATTTAATTTAACAGTTTACTCAATCTCAATCACGAAAATTAACTTGAAGTGTGGAATAGTTTCTGTCCACTTTCATCTTTTTTGGTAGAGTCTCTTCCTCTGCCTGTCTCTGCCTCTTCATTAACCAGGTTGAGACTATCACTGACAGTCTCTGTCTCTGTCAAATTCTATATCAGCTTTTGCATCTGGTCTTACCCAGGTGGGTCAGTGAAAAGAGCCCGACTGGCATGGAAAAACGAAACCTTTGATTTGTTGGGCGAGGAAAGAAAAGTTGAAAACAAATCCCCTGTTGGATGTTCTGAATTGCTGAAATAAAAGTATACATCAAATCTCAGAATAATGTAACACTCTACCAAGCAATTAAGCTGGATATAATGTGATATATAAAGTTGTAATTTAATGTGCCATGATTTCTTACAATGGTAAAATAGTTAAACTGTAACATTTATTATATGTATGAAATACTAGATTTCGTTCTCACTATATTGAATATAGTGCTATTGCCCCTATAGTACTAAATTCTATATTCCAAATTTTTTTTAATTGCCAAAATTTGATACCGGCCTTCTTTCAAAGTCTTTTCTCAGAAGTGCGCACACACGCCTCGACAGCGCAATTGCAGTTGTACTGCAGAGCAATTGCGCGCGAAGGACTTGCTCAAGGTCCCTACACAGTGATTCCCCGGACGAGGCTCGAACCCGATCGCTCAACGCACACTGAACGTTATGGGCTGACTAACTGATAGGCCACTGTGCACGCACATTTAAAAAAAAGTGAGGTGCACTAAGCATGACCATGAAATGTTTGTATCTATAGGTGATGTTGGACCAAAGGCTCTGGATGAACTAACAGCATGGAAATTGGTAAAGGACCCCAACGAAATGGTGACAACAATGTAAATAACAAGATGACTGTTGTCATGGTGACTTTTGGTGAGACAAGATTGAATTCTTGACCAACAATAAATACTATGCTTACTTCGATGTCCTGTCTGGATGGAATATCTGATCATATCTGATAGTCATTACATTTTGTAACAAAGCATGATAGTAAAACGTCTTGAAGCCAGACACTTCAGGTTCTGGAGCATTTTTAACTGTTTCCCTGAAAGATGGAATTCGATTCAAAACCCTGATGGGAGACGAAAAGCGAGGTTCACATCTTGTCAAGCTCATCATTACATAATTATCCCACTCATAACATGCAAGAATGGGTAGAATTATTCACTTGCTTAAATACACAACCTCTTAACTGTTTTAAAGACATGCTGTGCTTACATGTGTGATTTTGGACCTCTCGTCAGATCAGACTGAAATCACAAAAGAAGCAATTGACTCCACAACTACAACGATTCACATTCAACAGCAAACAGCTAATTATAACATATGTAAAATCTCAAACTTTCCTAGCACCAAATAGAGACTTCATGCAGACAAATCGGTGAACCCTTCAGAATCAACGTCATCTTAGTTGCTGTTGTCCTTTGCTAAACTCCTCGTCGTTCTCATTTTGTCCTCTGTCTTCTTTGCCATAAAGCTCCTAATGTTCATCCTCTTGCCAAACTCATCTCCTGCTCTTCCAGCTAATATTCTTCCTCAATGTTTTTCCTCCTCCTCTCCTTCTCACCCTTCTTCATGCCACAACCTCCTAGTTTTCATTCTTGCTGTCGTAACTGTTTACATAACCAAGAGATCCCACAGCATTGCATTTAAACTCTGTTTAGATGTGTTACCTATGTTCTCCATTTAATTAGAGCATGTGCCATTTATTCACTTTAATTATTCCTAGTAATGGTGGTGGCGGTCATAATGTCCTTGGTAATTACTTGTTGTCTTCCTGTGGCTCGTACAACAAATCCTTTCGTACGACTAAGTAATGCTGGGGAACAGTAGACCCCATAAGGAAGCCCGTCATTTCTCTGGCGAATTATAGGAACCTTCTTGAGGACTGTGGAACATCTTCAAAATACAAAACAATTTCATTAGTACTTGTTTTACAATCCAATTCCAGTGATGTTGTCATATTATGTGGCCAATGTGTGTGACTTTAACAATAAACCATTCAAGGCTTTTGTTGGTCACCACTACTGTCATCACAGATGCAAATGCGTAGCAACAGATTCCTTTTGTGTGAATCAAAATCAAATGATTTACACAGCTGCTCCTTAACCATCAGGAATCGTGATGTTCAATTTCTTTTAACTTCATTGCAAACACCAAATGGTCAGTCTGATCTCTTTTGCGTCTGAAACATGGCATATCTGAGCTCAGGCCTGTACTTTTCAATAGTCTTAAAACTATCACAAAGTCTTAAGACTTCAGATATCTAAGACTATGTCAAATGTTTCAAGGCATATCCTAAGCTTGGACTTTCATCTGTTTTATTGTGATGCCATTTATAACTGCTGGTACTTGCCGAAGCCTTCCAGTGGTGAATGGAACGGGTTCTGGGTTGAAAACACTTGGCTTTTCTTCAATGACCTTTGAACAAACTGCTAAGGACTTTGGAACTGAGTAACGAGAATTTAGTCCAATCTACAAAATAATTTCCACCTTTCTAAAAATAAATATACACATACACAATTCCAATTCCTAATTAAAGTCACTTAATCCATTACATACCGGAAACAAAGGATCAGAATGAAGCAGATAGCCATGATCGTTGATCAATATTTTTCTATCCATAAAGACATGCGAAACATAGATTTTTTTAAAATCATATTAAAAATGGAGTAAAGAATGATGGATGGATAACTGGAAGCATAGACAAATGGATGTAATTATAAGAGGAAAGAACAATTGACTGATAAATTAAATGACTGAAAAATCTGCAAAATATGAATTTCATTGAATTAATGACCAAATTATCAGTTAATTAACAGATTGATATGAACTGATTAATATCGAACAGCCCCCACCTTTTGAAGGCTTGCATATCTCACGGGAGATCTCTCTCTCCGGCGGAGTATGGGAGGCAACTGAGGCTGTGATGGAAGAAGGTTCGTCTTCAACTCATTTGCACTGATACCACCCGACGTCGCACTTCGTCTTTTCAACAGCTCTTCATTACCTCGATCCCTTGTGTCGTCGTGGTTTGCTAGATGGCGCTTCTGGTCAAACGGACTGGTCGCTTTTGAGGCAGACCTCTGCCACTGAACATCGACACTCATCTCTAACATGTTAAACACACTCCATTTAACAACAACAGTAGAGTTAAACTGTAATAATGGTGTAGCTTGCATAGTTTAACAGAAATTCCTCAAAAGTTGGGACCAGGCTTTGAATGGCTGCAGAGCAAAAAAAACAAGACCAATCCAACGACAACAGTACATGCCTTTTAACCTGGTATTCTGTACTGGTACCTATCCAAGCACAAAGCAGACTTAATGTTGTTTAGCATCACTGTGCTTGGTGTATTATACCCACAGCACTAAGCCATACAAAATAACATCTCCTAATTAAACCACTTAATCCATTAAGGGGCCATCCACAAAATCCGCAAAATATGAATTTGATTGAATTAATGACCAAATTATATTTAATTTAACAGATTGATATGAACCGTAGCGATTGACTTATTAATATCGAACAGCCCTCACATTTTGAAGGCTTGCATATCTCAAGGGAGATCTCTGTCTCTGGCGGTGAATGGGAGGCAACTGAGGCTGTAATGTAAGAAGGTTTGTCTTCAACTCATTTGCACTGACACCACCCGACGTCGCACTTTGTCTTTTCAACAGCTCTTCATTACCTCGATCCCTTGTGTCGTCGTGGTTTGCTAGATGGCGCTTCTGGTCAAACGCACCCGTATTATTGCGCACGCAGCCAGAGGCAGAGGGGGTTACAAATTTCGGCCATTTTGCGTACGGGTGCGTATGGTGGGGGTAGGGGTGCCGAAAACATGCACGTACGCAAATATAATTGTCGAAGTATGACGTCCACAATACAGAATATGAAAATCAGAACTGTTAATCTAATCACACTACATTCCTGCTTAATCAATTTTATGCAGCATTAAAACGGTTTCAAATGAAAGTGTTGTCAGTGTTTTAAGCCTTCATAACTGTTAACAAATTTAAGCTGTTAAATATGATGCTTAACAAAGATAAATAGTCTGTGGTAAAATAAATGTCTTACAGTTGTTTTAAGTTATTTAACCTTTGCAATGGGGGGGGGGGAGTAGAGCTCAGATGTACGTAGGCATGTGGTGAGGGTGCACGAAATGTACGCGGTGCAACAGGAGGGGAGGGGGTCCGAAAATCCTATTTTTTGCGTACGTACGCCTAATAGGCTAATATATGGACGGGCCCTAAATTCGTGAAACAAAGAAAATTTATGCACCCAATCAATCAGTGAGTCAGTCAGTGAGTCAGTCAATCAATCAATCAGAATTGATATAGCACCACTTAATTATCCATACCTAGAACTGATCTGACTAAGCAAATTGGATAAATTCAGTCTTTAGCAGTTCATGTAACGGAGAACAGGCATTGGAAGGTGGCATACAATATCCATAGGAAGCCCATTCCAGGTTATCAGACCAACCACATAGAAGGTTGGATCTTCATTGTTGCAGCGCGGGTCAATGGGATCGCCCAGTCACCAAGAACAAACAGAAGTGCGGGTCAAGGCGGCCTGTGCAAGAGGAAAGACGCGGCAAAGCAAACACAGGCAATAGGCATCTCCAAACCAAGGACGTAATCCTGCATGAGATGCACTGTGGGATGGGAAGCCAGTGCAATACCTCCCACATATGCTGGGGTACGTGGTCGGTCTTGGCGAATCCGCTGGTGAGTCGCGTAACGTTGAAGAGGGATAGTATCATAGAGGGTCTCTGCTTCCCACCCCATCCATGGCCCCATAGCAGTCAGATAGCAAGTGGTGCAGCAGCGTTTCCACACAATCACTAATTGTGGTATAATCATTATTATAAGTGCTCAGATACTATTGATGATGATGATGATGATACTGACAATGCAGTAGGTGTACCATAGTCAGCTATAATAGATTTATAACAACTTGCAACTCAGATAGTAATGAACTAATAATTTTTTTTAAAGCAACAATGTTAAATACTAACATTACTGGTTTTGCATGAAAAACGTCCATAGAAGAAACACGCTAGGATCCAAACGTCAACAGAACATTCCAAGTATGTCTCAGTCTTTGTAATCCATTGGCCTTTAGTTTAGCATTGAAGCTTCATTCCAGGTGCAAAGTACTAGCCTATACCTTAACTACAGCACCAATGCTATGCCTGGTTTCATAATTATATGCAGCTCTAGCAAGACAGTGGCCGCATGACAGGTGCTTCCAACAAGTTTACAGGTCTTCTTGACTGTCGACCTACCTCTGATGACATAGTTTACCCAGACCAAGCTAT